>CM053560.1:133375915-133391337 GCA_028646485.1 Cryptoprocta ferox | reverse complement strand
AGAGACAGGCCACTAACACACTTTCAAACTTGTAGTCTCTGAAAACTAATCTCCCTCTAGAGAGTAGTGTCTGATCGGAGTACTGATTTTTATCAGTATTAAAATAAGTTTGCTCATATTGCCCATTATCAATTTTGGTTTTTTGTTTTTAAAATTTTTTTTTAGTGTTTTATTTTTATTTTTGAGAGAGAGAGAGAGAGAGAGAGAGAGACGGTGTGAGCAGGGGAGGGTCAGAGAGAGAGGAAGACACAGATTCCAAAGACAGGCCCCAGGCTCTGAGCTGTCAGCACAGAGCCCGACGCACCAACCGTGAGATCATGACCTGAGCCTAAGTCGGACACTTGACCGACTGACTGAGCCACTCAGGCGCCCCATTATCAATTTTCACCAGAGGATTCTGAGCCTTTTGTAAACACTTCTGGACCCAGTGCCAGGCTGACCCCATGCCTGCCTTCAGCCCAAGACAAGGTTTTAACACAGCTCCATCATTTGCTATCTTTGGCTCTTTAACACCAGAATAACAAAAAGACACGGCATAAAGGCTGAGGGAGGAAAAGGGAACAACAAGACTTCCTGCTTTTATCTAAAAATATTAGGGCAGGAAAGGAAGCCACTCGAATGTAGTGAATGACTACGTAAATAAAGTGGTTTTTACTACATACTAACTCCAGCTCCAAACGTATGGTTACAAACTAAGAAAAAACAGGTATCTGTGCATGGCCATTTCTGCAATAATCAAGCAACTCCGCTAATGATGTTCAAGCTCAGAAATTCCAGGTATTCGTTTTTTGTTTTTTTTCTTTTTGCTTCTATACAATAAACCCCCTGGACATGAGTGCGCTTTGCAAACCTGAACTGGAGGGTCGTGCAGACGGTGCGGTGACCAGACGGTAGAACTATTTCTGGTTCACTTCCTATGCATATCGAAGGTACCAGGGGACAAGGGGCAAGTTCAGGTACTTGTTCCAGTGTTGCCAATACGTGCAGAGTGACCTTCGACATGTCTCCCAAATCCCTGAGGGCTTCAATTTCATCCTCCAGACAATGAGAAAGGTGGATATGGTAAAGTTAAAGGTCCCAATAAGGAATAAAATTATAAGAAAATGAAAGATTGCAATAAGTAAGTGTAACTTACCTGAGCCAAGGTTATATAAACTCTTAATAAAATATAATGCTTTTTCATTTTAGAGTGCTCAGAATGTTTTAAAGCCTGCCCTAGAATTGTTTTTTTAAATCAAAACTTAAAAATAGGATTTATTTTTACAAGTAGACTCTAAGGATATGATCGCAGAGAGGCATAAACACCTGTGTAGGAAGATACACACGGCAGCATTTGTATTGTAAGTGTTTTGAAGAAATTTTAATGACATGGGAAGATAGTTGCAATTTATTATTAAGTTTAAAAGTCAGATATAAAACTATATAGAAGCATGAGTTCAAGCCCCATGAAATAAATAAATAACTGT
Source organism: Cryptoprocta ferox (assembly GCA_028646485.1). Classification (NCBI taxonomy): domain Eukaryota; kingdom Metazoa; phylum Chordata; class Mammalia; order Carnivora; family Eupleridae; genus Cryptoprocta; species Cryptoprocta ferox. The sequence goes on along the minus strand of CM053560.1, from coordinate 133,389,871 downwards.
ACAGAAGTACACTTAACATTTAAAATTTCCTATGCATGCACAGGAAAAAAGAATGCAAGGAGTTAATTAATATATATTATTAATACACATAATATATATTACCATAAAAATGTTAACAAGGGTTACTGCTAGGTTATGAAACTGTAGAAGACTTTGCTTTCACTCATTAATATAGAACACTGTATTTCACAATATTACAAACTGAATTCAGTAATACAGTTGACTTTTGAACAACATAGGTTTAAACTGTGAATCCACTACTACACAATTTTTTTTAATGAATGAATATACTACGGCACTATAAAAGTATTTTCTCTTATGATTTTCTTAATACCATTTTGTTTTCTATAGAGAAAACTATAATACATGTTAACCACTTATAGTGTTAATCAACTACATGATCAATAAGACTTCTGGTCAAAAGAAGGCTATTAGTAGCTACCTTTGGGGGAGTCAAAGTTATATATGGATTTTTCTGAACATGCACCTCTTAACCCCTGCATTGTTCCAAGCTCAACTGTATATTTTTAATTATTTTTTAATTGTAAGAAGCAAGCAGGATTTATTTAAGGAATGCAAAGTTTTTAAAATATCAAAACTCCAACTAGGCCATGTCACATCAATAATTCCAAGAAAAAGCATGTGGTTATTATGTGATTAGATGAAACAAAAAGGTGGAGAAGAACTTCCGATAAAATCTGACATTTGTAATTTTTTAAAGCCACCTATAGAAAGCAGGGACTTGAAAGCTAATTTCCTTAATAATAAAGCACATCAAAGCATAATGTCTTAAAATCGTCAGCCAAGATCACACCTAAGAGTGAGGAACTGGACATATTACCATTAAAAGCAAGATAAGAAAGATGCATGCTAAAACTATTATTATTGACAACGTTCTGAAAACCCCAAAACAATCCAATAAGGAAACAGATTAAAAAGTATTACTTTGGGACAGGAAAACCCAAATCATCAGTCAGCTAATAATGTAAACATTTATCTCAAAAATCAAAGACACTATACACTTAAGATTTATCTACTACACACACACACACACACACACACACAAATCAACTATAGAATGTTTAGTAAAACTCAGCATTATCAATATATTTTATCTAACTGAAATAGTTAAAAGATTTAATTAAAAAAAAAAAGATTCTGGCTCCAACAGAATTAACCTAAAAAGACAGGACTCCCGTGTGAAAATGCATAAACTAAAATAATTCAATAATAAATATCACGTTAAGAACGCTGTATAGCAATCAGTTCTTCCTAAATTACAGTGGATTTAACTCTAATACAATCAAAATCCCCCCAAAATTTGGGGATAGATCAAAATCATCCTAAAACTGACATGGAAAAACAGACAAGAATGAGTTAAGAAGACTTTTTTCATGGAACATACTGGGGAAAAGGATTAACCTTATCAGACACTATTAAAACATAAAGCTATAAAAATGAAATCAGTGCTATAATAGTACAGGCAAAAGTAGATAACCAAAAACAGATGACCCAAAGATGTGATAAAGGTGAAAGTATAAGCCTGTAGGGAATAAAAATAATTATTCACATAAAAGGTGCTAGAATAATAACTAGCTGATCCTTAACCTCACACCAAAATATCCAAATACCCAAAATAAATGCCAGATCTAAAACATTACATGTTGAAATTAAATAAACACACAGAAAGTATGAATACTTACCTATATCTGGATGAATAAGGGCTTAGGCTTAAAACAAAGTAAGAGGAGCACCTGGGTGGCTCAGTCAGCTAAGTGTCTGACTTCATTCAGCTCAGGTCATGATCTCACAGTTCGTGAGTTCGAGCTCCTTGTCAGGCTCTGTGCTGACAGCTCCAAGCCTGGAGCCTGCTTCAGAGTCTGTGTCTCTGCCTTGCTCTCTGCCCCTTCCCTGCTTGTGCTCTGTCTCTCGCTTTCAAAAATAAACATAAAAAATTTTTTTCTTAAATAATAAAGTAAGAAAAATAAAAATTATCAGTGTAAGAAAAAAAGGAATACACTTATAAAGTCAAGCAAAGTGAAGTAAAAGCATTAAATTATTAAATGTAAATTGGAAGTGTATATGAAACATATATGAATTGCATAGTTTGGGGTTTTCTTAGTGATCTATTTTCTGGATCTATCCACTGACTCCAAAACGATGTTTCTCCTAGAATAATGAGTATTCTTAGCACCTGAACTGTAGTTTCCAACACCATTTCCCACTAAAAGCAGCAGGGCACCTTGGAGCAAAGGCTCATTGCTGGGCTGGGTCAAGGAAGGGACAAGTTGAGTCTGGGACAACTGGTTGTGCTTTCAAAGATTAACAAGAATCAGGTTAAAAGAACACAGAAGTCACTGTGAAGGAGCCCCCACTGGCCGAAGGTGTTACCATTTGAGTCTTTAATATTTTTCGGGTAGGATTTTTGGTCTTTTTTTTTTTTTTTTAATGTCTATTTTATTTTGGGAGACTGAGGAAGAGAGTAAGCGGGGGAGGGGCAGAGAGAGAGGGAGACACAGAATCTGAAGTGGGCTCCAGGCTATGAGCTGTCAGCACAAAAAAAAAGAAAAAAAGACTATAATGGATCCCAAACACATCCAACCAATGAAAATCCCTCTGTCCACAATTACATTCTTTAAAAATGAAAAGTAAAAAACAAATAAAAACAACAACATATTCATTCCCATTTGACCAGCAACTCCTTTAACTATTAAAACTGTTAACTTAAGGGAAAAGCTTACCCTGTCTTTTGAATAGGAACTATATTTTATAGCAATTAAATAGGCCTGCCTGGCCCCAACTGATGAAGGAAACTTCAGCTTTACACAGAACATCAACTACGGCAGGTAGAAAAGTAACTGAATTAGGAAACATCATTCATTAACCCTGATCAGATTTGTTATTTTAGATAATGATTATCAACTGGTGCTTAAAAAAAAAAAAAAGGCAGGGGGAAAAAACCGAGGTGACTGTCCTCTGGTGAACCGCACATTCATACGGCGCCCAGGACCACACACATCAACTTTCTGGTCTTATGAGAGGAACCTGATGCAAGGTGGGGGGACCAGCTTCTCCTCACCCTAACCCAGTGCACAACGTGAACATCTATCACGGTGGGGCAATCAAGTATTCTGTGTCTTCTGATGGGATTCATGGATCGACAATGATGTGTTCTAACCAAACATCCGTTAACTTTCATCCATTTTAGATACAACTTCCAGTTTACAAGAAATACAGCAGAAAGAAAGCAAGCTAAATGACACCACAAGGAAACAGTAAGACAAATCCTGAGATTAGGACAAAGTGCTCAGGTCTCTTTAACAAGTCAGCAGGAGAGGAAGTTGGGGGAAGGCAAAAGAACGCGCGCGGGGCTAAAGAAATGGAAGGATCTAACAAGCAGGCGCAGTGCAGGGGACATTTCTGAGATCGCAGGGGATATCAGTGGAGTATGTTAATGGGTATTAGATAAAACACCATGAAAAAGGAAACGTACAGATTATTGGCTGCAAAAAGTCCACAGCAAAACAATATGTACTTATGGTGGTTCCTCAAAAAGTTAAAAATAGAATCACCGCATAACCGATCAGCTGCAGTCCTGGGTGTACAGATGTTCAAAACAACTGAGAGCAGGAACTTGAAGAGGTTTGCAGGCCCATGTTCACAGCAGCATTATTTACAATAACCAAAAGGTGGAAGCAACCCAAGTGCCCATAAGTGGATGAAAGGATAGACCAAGTGTGGTGTAAACATCCCTTGAAGTGTCACTCAGCCTTAAAGACACACAACGAGGGGCGCCTAGGGGGCTCAGTCAGTTGAGCATCTGACTTCGGCTCAGGTCATGATCTCACCATTTGTGGGTTCGAGCCCCCGTCGGGCTCTGTGCTGACAGCTCAGAGCCTGGGGCCTGTCTTTGGATTCTGTGTCTTCCTCTCTCTCTGCCCCTCCCCTGCTCACACTGTCACTCTCTCTCTCTCTCTCTCTCTCAAAAATAAATTAAAACATTAAAAAAAATTAAAAAAAAACACAACGAAATTTTGATACATGCTGCAACATGGATGAGTCCCAAAGAGACATCAAGCAAATTAAGATGGTCACAAAAATACAAATACCATACCATTCGACCTGTACGAGGTGCCTGGAGTAGTCAACAGTACAATGGTGGCTGCCAGGAACTGGGGTGGGAAGGGAGGGGGAGGGAGGGAATGAGGGGGCCGTTATCTAGGGGATGAAGTTTCAGTTTTGGAAGATGAAGAGGTTTTAGAGACAGATGGTGTTGATGGTCGCACAAGAATGTGACTGCACTAATGCCACTGAAATGTACACTTAAAAATGGTTAAAATGGTAAATTTTATGTTATAGTACACTTCATAATTTTTTTTAAAAAATACATACCATATGACCTAATGGCAGTGAAAAATGTACATATATGAACAGAAAAAACTCTGGACGGATACATTCTAACATGTTATAATAAATGGTCTCTCGGTTGTAAAAACTGCATGTCAGCATTTGTTAATTTTCTACAATACGAGTACAACGTACTACTTCTGTAATAAAGATGACGCTGTATAAAGCAAATGGAAAAAACATTAAGAGTGCTAAATTTGATTTCATGAAAATATAAAATATCTATACTTTAAAAAAACTACATCCAATAAAAAGGAAAAGACTAGAAAGATCTGCAATAAGCATGAGATCAAAACTCAACTCCCAAGCATATTTAAAAAGCTCTTACAAATAAAAATTTTTAAGCCCTGAAGCCCAAAGAGAGAAAGAGGCAACAGACTTGAACAAGGAAGCACCAGTTCTGTTGAAGAGGAAGTTCAAAGGTCCAAAACACTCTTGGGGGGAAAAAAAAAGCCAAAGATGATAAACAATAAACGAAATGAACTCAAATTAAAATACCAATAAAATACCATCTCTCACAATCAGACTGTCAACAGGGAAGCCTAACAAGCACTCTCAGGTGCTCCTGTGACCTTAAAATTTGATCACATCTGTCTGGAGGGCAATTTAACCGCATGTACCAAGTGCTTGTCAGTTACAATATTAGGAACCACTGATACATGAAACACAGATAAATCTCAAAAACAGGGAGCTGGGCCGTTCTGTAAGAGTACATACATACACTAAGTAATTCCGTGTGTGTGTGTGCCTGTGTGTGTTTCTTCCACAACAGGCAAAGCTCATCTACTTGGGGAAAACCATCAGAAGGGTGGTTGCAGAGACGGTGGGGAGAATATATGAGCGGGGGAATGTGGGAACTTTCTGGGGTGAGGACAATGCCGGATACCTTGACAGAGGTTTGGATTACACAGGTGTATGTATATGCGTTTGTCAAAATGCAGCAAATGTAAAGTATTTGTGCCTTTCACTGCAGTATATAAATTTTACCTCAGAAGAAAAAAAATATTGAACTCTAATTAATGATATGCATGTTGGAGCATTTAAGAGAAAGTATACCGATGTCTGCAATTACTTTAAAATGCATCAAAGAAAAAAGAGATGGATAGAAGGACAGAGAGTTGGGGAGAGGTGGTAAAACAAGGAACTGGGTACACTGTAAACCTCCTTCAAGAATGCCGCGTATTTGGGGTAGCTGGCTGGCTCAGTCAGTAAAACATGTGACTCTTAATCTCCAGGTCATGAGCTCAAGCCCCACGTTGAATACAGAGCTTACTTGAAGAAGAAGAAGAAGAAGAAGAAGAAGAAGAAGAAGAAGAAGAAGAAGAAGAAAAGAAATGCAGTGTAGTTGAGATTTTTCATAAAAAAGTGTTAAAAATACTAAAAAATAGTAAACAGCCATGAGGCAAGCCTTCTGGAATACTGGAAATGTTCTATCTCAATCTGTTATATGCAGCACACGTGGGTAAAATTTTATCAAGCTGTACACTTTAAGATTTTATACACTCTGCTGACTGCATTTACACCTCAAAAAATGTTTTAAATAAACAGCAATCAGAATTAGGACATTGAAGTGCGCGTAATTGGGGCACCTGGCAGGCTCAGTCAGTAGTTCATCCGACTCTTTTTTTTTTTAAATTATGAAAAAAATTTTAAAGTTTATTTCTTTGCTTTTGAGGGAAAGAGAGAGAGCAAAAATGGAGGAGGAACAGAGAGAGAGAGAGAGAGGCAGAATTCGAAGCAGGCTCCAGGCTCTGAGCTGTCATTGCAGAGCCCGCTGCAGGGCTCAAACCCTCAAACCATGAGGTCATGATCTGAGCCGAAGTCGGACGTTTAAAGGACTAAGCCTCCCAGGTACCACAGATCATCTGACTCTCGATCTCAAGGCCATGAGTTCAAGCCCCACATTGGGTGTGGCGCCTACAATTAATTAATTAATTTTTAAAAATAAAGTGCGTATAATTAACATGCTCAAAAAGATAAGGGAGTATGCTGCAAGCAAAACACATGAATAAGCACTAATGAAGGGAACAAAGCATAAACCTTGAAGATAAAGACTGTCCCATCTAAGAGCTCCACAGGCTGGAGACCTAGGGGACCTTGAGGACTGAGTCAGAGAGCCGCAAGCCCAGGCTCAGCAGCCCTCCCGGGCTCCGGCACAGAGATGGGAATAGAAACACGGAGAGACACAGAGGACAGATCCAGAAGAGTCTAAAACCCACCATCTGGAGGGAGCTGTGGAAGGGAAAGGAGAAAATGCAAGAAGGACATTTGAGAAAAAATAGCTAAAGGTTTCCTAGAGCTGAAGAACAAAACTGTTCAAAAACTCGTTTTAATTACAGTTACTTAAAGTCATCTACATGGATGTAAGGAAACACCACCATTTTATGAGAAGTATCTCCTGACTGCAATTTCAGTGAGCCTTGCTCCTTTCCCTATTTTTCAAGTTATCTACAATGAATAGGACTTTTACAATGAGGAAAAGTAAAAGTTTACTTTTATAAAACAAATCCAGAACCAAGAAGCAAGGAAGGCTTCTTAAAACTTCCTATCTCGGGACGGGGGTGGGGGGTGGGGGTGAGGCTGGGTGGCTCAGTCAGTTTAATGTCCGACCGGCTCAGGTCAAGATCTCACTGTTCATGGGTTCGAGCCCCACGTTGGGCTCTGTGCTGACAGCAGGGAGCCTGGAGCCTGCTTCGGGCTCTGTGTCTCCCTCTGTCTCTGACCCTCCCCTGCTCACGCTCTCTCTCTCTCTCTCTCTCAAAAATAAATAAAAAACATTAAAAAAACAACAACAAAAAACCTCCCACCTCCCACCCTTCCATCCTGTGCTATCACAGTGAACAGGTTTCTAAGTGCCCACCACAAGTCATTTGATCTCTTTACATTTTTGCTTCTTTAGGTCTTCAACAGGACAATAAAATCCCCCCCTTCCTGCCTCACAGGAGTTTGGGGAACATCAAATGAGATGATGTATAAAACTAGCACTTGGTGAACCCTTGAGCGCTCTACAAATGGCTACATGTTATCACAACTTCAAAGCTGGTAAACCCTAAAATGGGTCACCCTCCCCTGCCCGAACCCCCCACTCCCCAAATCCAATCTGTCCCCAGGCCTGCCGGCTTTTCCTCTGCTCACTCCCTCCTCTCGCAAACCACTGCACCGCATGCATTATACCTGGTCTTACCTTGTGCCCGAACCACAGCCCCGGCCCCCAGCCTTCCCTCACCCACCCCCCTCCCGGCAATTTCCCACCAAACCTTCGCCTTCATAAAATATGTTTATTCTGTAAGGACCCTGCTGAGAACGAAAAGCCTTCGGGAGTTGTCAAGGTTTACAGGATGGACTTCACAAACTCCTCACCCTGACTTTTGGGCCCTCCCTCCCACGCAAGGTCAAGTTCCTCAAATTCTGGGAACAGGCCAACACCTCCTACCCCCAGGCAACTACCCCATCCTCCACTTATCTAGGTCCTCCCAGTCTCCCCTAGGCAGAGAGGAGGGGGCGACTCTCGCACCTTTTGACCAATCCAGACGGAGCTCCCGCCGGTTCTCTAAACACCCTCTCTATCCTCCCTCAGGTACAATCCTCACTGCCGGGTCAGAGGCTTGGCCTGCCCCCACCCCCTTTCCAGAGAAGACTGCTTGCGCCCTGAGGGCAGGGCCTGGTGTAGTGCTCCTATGCCAGGCCCTGGAAGTAATCTGCTAATCATTCTAGTACTTAAACTTTCTTTTCTTTGCCTAACTGGATTTCACAGGAATTATTTCTTCGGTTCTCTTTGTGGCTTTAATATCTATGTGTATATCCTGTATCATTCCCACATAATACACTGTTTAGCTATTATGCTTTAAATAAAAAGCTATACTTCATAAATTCTTCTATAACTTCTTTCTCTCAACATTAAGTTTTTGAAATTGGTCAATGTTGATGCCTACAGCTATAATCTACTCATTTTGAAAGCTATAAAGTATCTTTTTGATATATTTGAGGACATCACGACTTACTTATCATTATATTATTGATGGATATTTAATAAAATGTTTGCTATTAGAAGCAATGCTGTCATGAACATTCATTCCTCCTGTACACGTTTCTAGCTCACACGTGGGAGCTCTAAGAGGGAGGCTGCTAGGTTGCAGGGTCACACATTCAACTGCACCTGGTAATGACAATGGTTTTCCCAAGTCGATAAAATACTTCTACCCACAGCGTTGAAGATTGCCGCAAAATACTGTCAAGTTTTTAAATGTTTGCCAATTCATGGGTGCAAAATGTTATTTCACTGTGGCTTTATTTTGCATTTCTCCAATGGGGGTCAAACATCTTTTCATGTGTTTATTAGCCATTTGGTTTCCTCTATAATAACAGGCCTGTTCCGGTCTTTAACTGTTTTTCAACGGGGCTTTTTCTTAATTGATGTGTATTCTGGGTGCTAATCCTTTACTGGTATTGTGTGTTACAAATTTCTTCTTCCAGGCTATGGCTTTCCTCCCTTTCCACTCTCTTTTGATGAGAAGTACTTGAAGGTAGTCGAATTTATCAACCCTTTCCTTTCTGGTACATGGTTTGTGTAAGTTGTTTAATAAATCCTTCCTTACCCAGGTCATGAAAGGATTTATATTTCCTTTTAAGAAAAAAGTGTTAAAAACTTCAAAAAGGAAGTTATATAAGTGGTCGATAAGCACATAAAAAGTACTCAAAATTATTAGCCATTGAGGAAATGCAAGTCAAAACCACAATGAGAAACCACTATACATCCACCAGGATGGCTAAAATTAGAAAACTGGGAACACCAAACCGTGGCATGGAGCAACGGAGCCTTTGTTACACTTTGTTGGCAGGAGTGTGAAATTGTAGAACCATCTCAGGAAAGGTCAGGCAGCTTCCTAAAAAGCTGAACATACAGCCATTCTACGATCCCGCAACTTGGTATTTCCCCAAGAGAAATGAATGTATGTCCACAAGATAATTTTTACTAGAATATTCACAGCAGCTTTATTCATAACAGCCAAAATTCAGAAGCAGCCCTGCTGTTATCCATCAACAAGAGAATGGAGAAGTGGAATGGGATCTAGTCCTACAACAGAATACGACTTGGCAAGAAAAAGAACAGGCTACTGACACATGCGGCAGAGACCAAGCACAGAAATACTGTGCTGAGTGCAAGGACCCCTACGCAAAAGAATACATATTTTAAGAATCTATTCCTATGAAGCCTAGAATAGGCACACACACAAAAAAATTATAATGGATAAAAATCACATCAGTGGCTGCTGGTAGGTGGAGTTAGGAATGGGGAAGGACCACAGAGCACTTTCTGGGGGCACAGTATATTCCACACCTCGGCAGAGATATGCATTTAGATGGTGCATCCATTTGTCACACAAGAAGTAAACAAATTAATGGGGCGGTGCCTGTGTGGCTCAGTTAAGCACTGGACTTCGGCTCAGGTCATGGGAACTCTGTTTCTGAGTTTGAGCCCCGCATCGGGCTCTGCACTGACAGTGTGGAGCCTGCTTGGGATTCTCTTTCTCTGCCCCTCTCCTCCACATGTGTTTTCTCTCTCTCTCTCAAAATAAATAAATAAACTAAAAAAAAACAAAAACAAAAACACAAGGAAACAAATTTTGGAAGCATCTGGGTGGTGCATCTGGTTAAGCTCCCAACTCTTGATCTCAGCTCAGGTCTTAATTTCAGAGTCATGAGTTCAAGATCCGCACTGGGCTCTGTGCTGGATGTGAACCCCACGAGAGAAAGAGAGAAAGGGAGAAAGGGAGAAAGGGAGAAAGGGAGAAAGAGGGAGAGGGAGGGAGGGAGGGAGAGAGAGAAAGAGAAAGAAAATAAAAAGAAACAATTTTTTAAAATGTTTATTTATTTTTGAGAGAGAGAAAGAGCACAAGCAGGAGAGGGGCAGAGAGAGAGGGAGACATAGAATCCGAAGCAGGATCCAGGCTCTGAGCTGTCAGCAACAAACCTGACGCAGGGCTTGAACTCAGAAGCTGTGAGAATCATGACCTGAGCCGAAGTCGGACGGCTTAACTGACTGAGTCACCCAGGAGCCCCACAAACAAACAAATTTTGAACTCTAGTAAGTGATATGTATACTTAAGTGTTCAGGGGTTAAGTATACTGATATGTGGAACTCTGAAATGCATGCAAAATATAAAACAGATTGCAATGGACAAAGGGACAGAAAGATATGCTAAAGCAAATAAAGGAAAACGTTCACTGCAGAATCTAAGTGGGAGGGAGATGGGTACACAGTCTTTCAACTTTGCTGTAGGTGTGAAAATGTTCACAATATTAGAGAAAGGACAAAAACATATTTTCAAATGGAAGAGACTAGCTTTAAAAAATAACATCTATTTGGGGCACCTGGGTGGCTCAGTCCATTAGGTGTCCAACTTCAACTCAGGTCATGATCTCGTGGTTTGTGGGTTCAAGCCCCACGTCAGGTTCTGTGCGGACAGCTCAGAGCCTGGAGCCTGCTTCAGATTCTGTGTCTCCCTCTCTCTCTGCCCCTCCCCTGCTCGTGCTCGCTCGCGCGCTCTCTCTCTCTCTCTCAAAAATTAACAAACATTAAAAAAATTAAAAAACATAAGACCTATTTGAGCAAAGTGCCTTTAAGAAAGGTGACTGAAAGAAAAAGATCAATCCTTACATGTGATAGTGCCTCAGAGCTTGCAAAAACGTTTTTACACAGATTATTTTAAACGATCCTCACCAACCTGGGTACTCTAGCCTCAATTACGCTTGAGAAAATTTGGGATCAGAATTTGGCAAATATCACACAGCCAGTGCCTCACGGAGCTGGACCTGAGGTCTCCAGCTCTTCCTCCTGGATTCCTTCAAACACACCTCACTGGGAGCTGCCATCATCTCCAAATGGTTGAAGGACACATGGAAACTGCCCACATGCCACTAGCTCTTTGGACTGTCGCAGGAGCAGAGTGACAGGAGCTTAAGGGCCTACAGTCACTAGCAGCACGGGCAAGAGAGACACAAGCAGTCAGTAAGCCAGTGTGACTCAACACACCCCAAATCTACTTCAAATCCATTCAGAACAAATGCACTGCCAGGCCCCACACTGAGTTCTCTGAGGCCGTCTTCCAAGTTTAGGGACATCTGGGACATCCTTCCTGTCTGAGTGGACAGACACATTGCACACAGTGCCTAAGCTACTGCAGCACAAAACTTGTCAAAACACCTCTCTGACAAGACACTCCGCCACCTTCTTTCCGGAGCAGAACAACAGAACAGAAGGAAGGGACCCAGGAACATTGCTCAATGCTAACGCGGCCAACATGGAAGGCAAAAGCTTTCAGTAACCACCCCGCACATTAATCACTGGCTGCAGGGTATTCTGGCTTTTTGTTAAAGCACAAACAACACACCCCAACACTTTTTGTTAAGTTAAACAAGGTGAAATAGACCCATGGAACGTGAATAAAAGCCCTGTCAGCCTTGGAGACTGGTGTATTTATCCAAACAATCACTTAGTGTGCCAACCACTTTGGGAGACCAAATGAAAGTAGGACACAGTCCTTGTCCTCAAGAGGCCTGCAATCCAGCAGGAGACTCAAAACAGAGCTCCTAGGCCTATGCAGCTTACAGGGAAAGACCCTAAGAGCAGAGCAAAGAGAGTGCAAGCACAACCCGGGCTCAAGAAAGATTCCAGCTGGGCCTTGAAGATGCGGACCTGCAGAGCTGGGGCTGGGCAGTGTAGTGCTCCGGGCAAAGGCTCATGGGAAGAAACGGCTCCCCGGGGGGCTCCCGGCTAAGCAAGGCCACCTGCAGCCTGAGCAGGAGGAAGGGAGGGTGAAAAGGACTCCCAAGGGATGCCTGCCAACTCCTGTCGGAGAGCAGAGAACAAATTAGACGGCCTCACAGACGCCTGACCTCAGGAGTTAACCCGGGCAGGGCCAAATACGGCTGGGACTCTCACGACAGCGGGGACCCAAGCTAGGGCTGAGTCAATTTCCCCAGCAAGTCAGGACTTAACAAAATCCTGAGAACGTGCATTCGGAACGACGGCTCAAAACCCAGGTGGACCTGGGACATGGGCAGCCGAGCAGAAAGCCAGAGGACGGGGAGTGAGTGTAGTGGAGAGAGGGAGTTAACAGAACAGCCCAGGAGCAATCGGCTTGAATCCCGGCCTATCTGTCTGAGCGTGGGTGAGTTTCCAACCTACAATGAGCTTATCTGCACACGGGAAATGACACCAGTCATCTCCCAGGATCGCAGGGATTACGTGAGATAACATCCGTAAGACAAGCGGCGCGATGCCCGCAACATCAAAATCATCCGAGGGACGGTGGGTGTCGTGTTTACGAGGGGTCCGCGCTCCAGGAACCTGAGCCCAGGGCCTCCCACCGCAGCTCACGGTATTGAGAAACCAGGCTGAAGCCACTGACCTTGGACGAGACCAAAGGATTACTCATGTCCTAAGCAACTTCTCCCTCTGTTCTTTGATGTTTAATTACTTTTTTTTTTTTTTAAGTTCTGTCCTTAAAGGCATTTTAGGTTATTCTGAGACATCTGCTCACCCTGTAAACTCACATCACGAACCTTCCTGAACAATGGGAAAAACCAGTGTCTTCACGGGGAACATCTGCACCGGAAGGGACCACAGGCCTCATCCCAGCCCTCGCTTGGGCACGGAGGGTCTAGCCTAGCCCAGGGCCGGTCTGAGCTGCTAAGAGTTGTAATATTCAAAACACCTTAAGAACCACACCACGCTTCAAGTTCCAGTGGTAATGACAGAGCTAGAACAACTTAGAATATAAATGCAAAGTATTATACATATAATAAGAGTTCGAGGAAAGATAAAAAGCATTATCTTTATAGCCAGTTATAGCCAGATAGTAAGATTCTATACACCGAAAGGCTTAAGGACACAATGAGGAGAGAACAGCCAGCCGGCCATGAGCCACAGAGATAAATGACAGTCACTCATTTCAGTAACAGAAAGTTAGGGCTCATTTTGTCAACTATACTTTCAAAAGGAAACTTTCAATAATTCTACAATCTACCAAGAGTCAATGACCTTGGGGGGTGGGCGGGGGGGGGGGGTAGGGGTAATCAAGCAGGCCACACAGAAATTTGCTTTCGTTAAGGGAAATACAAAAATTTCATTAATGCACTCTGTACGTTAAGAGCAGGCAACAAATTTTATTCCATGGCTAAGAAACACCAAGAAACTACTAAACTCTGGGTGACTAGGCTGGTTAGTTTGGCCAGTTTTGAGCAAGAGGGGGAAGGTGGTGAAAAATCAGAGAAAATCGGGTGAAGGAAAAGGGAAGGACAGAGCAGACTAGGGACAGAGCAGAGAGTCCCTGTGAACGGATTCGCAGTGCTGAGGCCAGCAACCTTCAGGGACGGGTTAGTGGACGGCCACGCGATGATCTGTCACCTGTTGTGTTAATCCTTAAATCTGCGGAGGGAGATCTACTCTGCTCACCAGGGTGGAAATATATTATTCCCTGGTATAAACGCTCCAGGAGGGGCAATAACCAGAAATTTCCATAAAACCAAATCTAAATCCTTCAGTCT
>CM053560.1:133336975-133375815 GCA_028646485.1 Cryptoprocta ferox | reverse complement strand
AAGGGCCTAGGCTCTCCTCAGACATTCCTGCCTCCACACTCAAATCTTTCAAGGCCAACTCACATCCTAGCTAAGGAGATGGAAAACCAAATAAACCCAAAGACTGACAAGAAAATATTGAAATGTTACAGTTAAAGCTCATGCTGATTAAAAACAAAACAAAACTGTAAATGTTCAAACTGAAGACAGCATTCATTATTGGTCACCACATGGACTGTAACTGCTGAAAGGAGTAAAGAGAACGTTTTTAGTAACACTTAAATAAGTTCATAGAGATGACCCAGCCTAATGCATTCCAAGGTCCTGAAGTACCTTTGGAATCATTAAGAAGCAAATTACGTTTATTATGTTTTACTGTTCAGTTTATTTCTTGTACTTTGAATATTGGGATCTCATGTTAGGAATCATGTCCTAACATGTGGTCCAAGACATACCTCAATAAAAAGGCTCTATAACCAAACAAGTTTTGGAACTGGGGCACACTCTGAACACCATTTGGAGATTCCCAGTGTATTTTAGGAAATTTAGTTTTCTGACAAATCCTGCATAAACCTAGTCTGAGCCAGAATTTCCCACGTTTATTTTGACGTGGCTCCTTTTTCTCATTTAATATCTATTAACAGTCAACAAACTGCTCAGAGAACACATGTGGGATACACTATTGTGTAGGGGACGCACGGCTTAATTACTTTGAAAATGTAATTATCAATCTCCCAAGCATTTTGATGAACTGATGTTTCCTATATATGCTATTAAAATATTAAAAACTGCCCCACTGAATTTATTTTTGAAATTCATTCAGTGATGTGCTTACTGTATTTTTAAGACGAAATATTCTTTAATGAACTGAAATTGGACCTTGGTGTTTTAACTATAAAGGAACTCAAATTAATCACATAATAATTTGATTTTGCTAAATTACTGGACGTTTATCTTATATAAACATGTATTTTTAAATTTCTAGAGTCTATTTGATAGTTAATTTTAAAAGATTCATCCTGTTAAAGGAAAAATAACTGAAAAACATGCTGATATTCACCTCTGCCCTATTACCTGAAATGCCTAAAGACAAATATCTGTAACTGAGATGTGGTATCAACATGCACGGTTTGCGAATAACAAGCATTTCTGTGGTTGTGGTGTTATTTATAATTTGATTCCTCCTCTGGAAATACTAATATTACCTTGAAGCCTATACTGGAGGTTTTATGGAATAAAATTCCAGTGACTGAAAAGCTTCATCATTCAGTTAACCATAAAGAGCCAAATTCAACACATTTATTTAGCACCTACTGTATGCATACCGATGGATTAGGCACTGTTATCTTTCTGGGCCTCAACTCAAGACAATCGTCTGACAATGGGCCAGAATATATAAGACTCACACCTGGGGACTTACAGACACTGTGGATAGCAGAAGAACACAGCTGCTGCACTAGAGATGGTAACAAGACACACAGGTGAATTTTAGGACACCTACACCACCATAAAAAAAGGCCAGTAAGACACAGGGCCTCCTTCTACAAGGGCTCTGTTTGGTGACCTAAAAGTTCATTATTAGTTAACGCAAGATAATCAATATTAGATGTGGGTCAAAAATGTGAAAGCCCTTGTTAACAATTCCATATTCAGCTTCACCTGTGTAATGCTTTTTTTAAGCCAGTGAGGTAGGCTTAAAGTATAGGCATCACACAGATATTAAGAACAGCTTTGGTTAACAGTTTAAAACCATCACAAGTGTCTTCAAGAAGCAATGGAAGGAATCTCAACTTCTGATAATCAGAGCTAAGTTAGACTTTCTTGGAGGGCACTGGAGGGGTGGGGAAATCACTTCATTTAGGTTACACAACCCTGGAAAAAGACTTTTCACTTTCATATAGAAAGGGCGTCATGGACGACTGCTAGAAATTTAACACAGAAAGTGGACGGACGGTATCAAACACGGGAGGTCTAGCAATCTCCAGTGAGCAGGAAAATCCAGACAATTCTGCAAATGACTTTTAAAAAGCAACTGCAATGAGAGGGAGGGATAATCAACACTCTGAGGCCATGCACAGCACAATTTTCTTTCCTAGTTTACCAAAACACATGCATGAATTCCAGCTCTAAAATTTCAAACCCGAGAACTGGAAAGCTGCTGCTTGTGTGCCTTCGTGAACATCTTTTCCCTTTTTTCCATTATCCTTCCTTTAGAAAATCTTAACAAACACTAAAGCCCAGGAACTTTGACAAAACATAAGCCAAGGCGATACGCAACGGAGAAGGCACACAATTCTGGAAAACAGTCACAAAATGTCCTAGTAAGATTACTTCATAAAAAATTAACTTTGTTCTGCTGAATGCTTCAAAAATCGCGTCTGATAGTATTTTCTCATTACATATGCTTTAAATACAACACGTATGCTAATAACCGTGAACCTCAAATCCATGTGCATTGAAGCAGAGCTGATGTGGCTTCAGATTACATTTTAATAGTCCCCAAGAAACTGGGAAATTGCAACTGCATGCATGTGCAAAGCTGACCGAGAGAAAACAAAACAGGGGGGCAGGATCCGGAGCCTCGGCTTCCCTGCGCTGGCCGCCCTTCCCTTTCCATCACGAGAACCCAAAGAACAAAGTTCACGCTGATTAACGTTTCTGGGGCGCGCCACCATATCCCGGGGGTTCCCCGCTCTCGGGAGGGGAAGGGACTCGAGCGCCCCGGTCAAGTTCACGGCGGGCCCCGCCGGCTGAGACTTCGGACCGGTCCCGGGAACCGACGCCGCGGCTCGGAGGGCGTTCGCGATCGCAGCCCTACCGAGGAGGGTCCGAGGGCGCGCGGCGCGGTCCGCCCGCGGGACGCCGCCTCGGCAAGCGGGCGCTGGCGCCCGTCAAAGTCACCCAAAGCCGGGCCACAGGGCCCCGCGGCCCCGCCCGGCCCCCCGCGGGCAAGTTGCCGCCCGGCCGGGCCCGACTTTCGCCGCGGACCGCGGACCGCAGCCCCTGAGCCCCGGCCGCCCGCCCGCCCGCCCGGCGCCCCCTACCTTCCTGCCGCTGCCGGCGCGAGGTTCGGACTCCGCGAGGCCGGCGCCGCGGGCCCCGGACGAGGCGGTGGTCTTCGGGCCGGCCGGGAGGCGCGGCCCGGCGGGCGGCGGCGGCGGCGCGTCCGCGCCCGGCGCGTCCTCGGCCTCCTTGCCGCCGTGGTACGCCGCCCGGCCCTCGGAAATGTGGATGCTCGGGGCGCAGCCCATGCTGGCGGCGGCGCGGCGGACACGCTGGCGGGCAGCCGCGATCCGGTCAGCAAACGGCCCGCCCGGCGCCTCGGGGCCGCCGCGGGCGCCGTGTCATCGCCGCCTGGGCGGGCGGCGAGCGCGGGTCTCACGTCAGGAAGTGCGGCCGCCCCTTTTATCGCGGTGCGGGCGCGGCGGCGGCGGCGGCGGCGGCGCTGGGGAGGGGGCGCTGGGGCGGGCGGCGCGCCGCGGCCGCCCCTCCGAACATGCCCTTCCTGAGGCGGGAGCCGCCGGCCGCCTCCCTCACATCGCCGCGCTCGCCTGGCCGCGCCGCGCTTCCGGGGAATTTCGGGGGAGGAGATTTGCGCTCTCCCAACCCGGGAGCGGGCAAGTCCGCGCCGCGCGAGCGACGCCGCCCTGGCCGCGAGGCGGCGCGACCCCCGGGGGAGGTGCGCTCCCCGCCGCGCCCGCCGCCGCCTCCCCGGGCCCGCAGCCCGCGCCGCACCGCCCGCTGGGCCGCCGCCCCGCGAAGAAACGCCCCTGGCCCGAGCGCCGGCGGCGGGAAACGCTGGCCCGCACGCTCCTGCCTTTGCGGGGTGGGGGTCGAAGGACGCCCGTCGGGGCGGCGAGGCCGCGGCCGGCCGGGTGGGGACGCAGCCGCCGCCTCCGGCCGGGTCTGGGGCCGCGCCGTCGAGAAGCGCAGAAGCGGCTGCGCTCGCCGGTTTGCCGCTGGCGGCGCGGCTCCGGCTCCGGCCCCGGCCCCGCGCTCCGGGCCGGGTCTTGCCGGCAGCACGCCGCACCCAGCCCCCAGCGGTGACCTCCAGCGGGTGCTGGCGTCAATGCAAAGCAGCCGGGGCGCCCGTCGCCACCTCCCCGCGCCGGGAAAGACTGAGCATGCGCGGCCACGACGGGAGGGGTCGCACGGCCGGGCTGCTGGGAGGAGGAGAGAGACTCGCCCAAGGACGCACGACCGCCTCGGGCCTGAGGCCACAAAAATCCAGACCGCGGGGTTTGAATCCCGGTTCCGTAACGTAGCAGCTACATGACTTCGGTCAGGCCACCATCGCTGAGCCTCGGACCTCTCACCCACTAACGAGGCCGGTCGAAGGACCCTCCGTTTGGGGGGGGGGGGGAGTGGGCAAGTAAGGCGCCCGAACTCCGGCTCCCGGGCGGGTGGGGTCTGGGCGTTGAGCCGGGGCCGCAGTGCCCGTGCGTTCGCTCGCTCGCCCGGACCTGGATCGCCAACGCCTGGCTGCGCAGGCGACCCCAAGCTACGTTTCGTAGCAGGCGGGGGACGCTTTCCTCCTCTCACCTGGTGCCCAGGACTCCAAGGGCTCCTGGCTTGCGGGCACAGCCGTGCAAAGCGGGGCCTCCGAGGCGCTGTCAGAACCGCAGCTCACCCAACACACCACCACTAGCTCGCTGTGTGACCTTGGGCGAGTCACATAACCTCTCTGTGCCTGAGGCTCCAACCCCAGCCCCTTTGGAGGACGACGCCCCTGGGTGTCCATCACATACCCCGCGGCGGCCCACCTCGGGCCTGCCCCCTCCCTCCCCCTCCGTGTGGCTCCCGGTCCGGGGAGACCCTTGCGAGGCCGATCCCCTCCTTTCCTCTCCCGCCGTCCACACCTTTCCTAAAGCGGCCCCGCCGCGACCCAGAGATGCCGCCGCTCACGCCTCGGGCGGGCTACTGTGAAGCCCCGGAGGCGAACTCCGGATTGGAGTCCCTGCCGTGGCGCTGGGACGGCGGCACCGGCTCAGGTGCCCGGTCGCCTGCGCCGCCAGAGCCCCAGAACGCCAGGGAGCCCGGGATCGGCAGCCCCGGCGCTTCTCGAGCCTCAGTCTTCCGGGCCCGAGGTGCCCGCCGGGCGGTTTCCCGACGGCGGAGGAGCACAAAAGCCGGGTAACCCGACGGCGGCGTGGGGCTCGTGGCCCTCTTTACTGGCGGAGCTGACCGGGACCCCTGGCACGTGACCCCATTATCAAAGCTCAGCACGTAGAGCGGTACTCATGTTTACGCCTCCCTACCTTGTAAAAGTACCACCGGCTCAATGATGTCTTGAAAGACACAGGAAAAGACTCTCACTATCACCCGTTACTCCACCTACACTGTAGAGTGTTTTCTGCCTCTGTTCTGCAGATTTGAGAAGGTTAGTTTTCCGGGCATCATCTGGACCCTTCTAACTAAAGAGTGATTCATGAAGAGAACGCTTTGAGCCGCCAGAGTGCATGAAAGTCTATCGCACGCCCTCCGCCCTGCCCCCCCCCCGCCAAGAAGTGAGGCCTTGACGACTCCAGGCATTGACCTTGCCTTCTCAGGCTCCAGGCTCTTCCAGCTCTCTCTGGCCCCTCCCTTCGCAGCAGCACCTTGGTGTCCTGGCCGATCCCTGAAAATCCTCTGAGCCCTGTGCCAATTAGGGGATTTGGAGTTGCGTTTTCCTGCGCCCACTCTGCGGGCTGCCGGGGCGATGGCAGGCTGGTCAGAGACCTGGCGGATGGCAGGTCTGATTTCCAGCTCTGCCATGTGGGGATCCTAAGGCTAAAAAGGATGCAGGAGCAGACAGGAAAGGAGTCATTTGTCTGCTCCTGGGGTCACAGAGAGCAACCCCCACTCAATTTTTTCCACACTCAGGAACTCCACCTGGGACGCTCCGGGAAGTAACAGGTTCCCTCCCCATCTCAGCTCCAAGCCCTTACCCTCAATTCCACCCTGCCCCCACGTTCCCCAGCCAAAACCTGCACCCTGAGGTCCCTGGACACTTCTCCACCCTATGAAACCCATTTCCCTGGGCCTCAGTGACAGTGGACAGAAAAGGGACACATTGACAGAAGTGATCTAAACCGCTGGCATGGGCCACCCACTAGCTCACTCAGGACTCCCAGGCCCTACAAAGAATCCCGCCACTGGGAGGTGACTAAGGAGGTCCTGAACATCTCAATCCTGCTGGAGGAGGGGCAACCCCTACCATACCAGCCATGTGGACGCCTCAAAGTTTTGCACGCAGTCCACCCCCCACCACCATCCCCCATCCATTCTGTCCAGTGTGCCCCCCGCCGGGCAGAGCTGCTTGACACTCTTGAAAGGCTCAGAGTTGCAGCTGAAGGTCTACTTTGGTTCTTACTCCTAGGGCCAGGCACGAGGTCAGTGGACTGGGAAAAGAGACGAACCAAGGTGCAGGTGCCCAGGCCCAGCGTCTCTTACTACGCAGTCATTCCCAGGCGACTCTGCGCAGGCGCTCACAGCCCACCTCCCGGCTGTTAGAGAGTGGATTTCTGCATAGCTTATCTAACATCTGTTCCCACACCTCTTCCAACACAACCAATCCCTCATCAGCCAGTCCTCCTTCCTTGCTTTCCTGCCTTTTGGACCCAGATGGGTCAGCCATTCAAAGACTGTGCTGCAGGCACCCAGTTCCCTATCCCGGTCTCCCCTCGCCTTCCTCACTGAACTGGGCTGGAAGCAGCCACAAGTGGGAGAGCTCCTGTGCCCTGGCGTCTGAATCCCAGCCCTGCCATTTGTCATCTCTCAGAGCTGCTTTCCTCCCCTATAAATCTGGGATTTGTGATATCTACCCCACAGAGATTAAACAGGCTAACTGATGTCAAATGCCCAGAGCAACTACTGAGCCTCCACGCCCTCCTTAGCTTATTGCCTTCTCCCAGGCCCATTTGACACCATCTTCCTCCAGGCCTACCCCTGACAGCTGGAAACCTCTGGAGGACGTGAAGTCACCATGAGGATCAATATCCCTACAAACCTACGCATCACACTTCATCCGGTTAATTTCTCTTTCAAATCTGTGTGTGATGTGACTTTTTTTAAATGTCATTTTAAAATTACACATTCTATAATTTGCACATGAATACATGCTAGGAAAATAATTTTAAAAAATCAAACTAAGCAGGAGTATATAAAGTGTGCAGAGGCAAAGGAAAGTCTCTCTTCCTTCCCCACTTCCTTCCTTCCCTATTGTTAAGTTTCAACCGTATGCTTCCAGACCTGTTTCTATGTTAAACATAGTCTGTGTGTGTGCGCGTGCACACACACACACACACACACACACACACACAACGCAGCTATTACAGTATCCCAAACAGAGCTGCAATGAACGTCCTTAAATATATCTTTTCCTGTACGGTGGACTCCTAAAAGTTGAATTGCATGGTCAAAATGTATGTCCCACCCCATCCCATCTCCAGAAGGGATGAAAACATTGCAAGAGCTCAGCCAGAGCTGAAGGACTGAGAAGGGGAGCTCCTGGATACCCCCTTCCGCCCCTGGATAAGAGGTGACCCAGCCCCAGATGCAAGCCTTTCCTGGTTATGTTCTCCAGATTCACAGGGTCTCCTTCTCTTTCTCTCTCTTGGTACTCCCACACCTTTAGTAAAGTATATTTATTTCATTGTTGCAGCCTTTCACAGACAAGGACCTCTGCCTTTCTCACATGAATGACCACTGGTAGGCCAGAACTGTAAGGAAGGAAGAGCATCCCCTAGAGGCCAGAATGGTGAGGAATAAGTCCCCAGAACTGTTCTCTTCCTTCAGAATTTAGGTGTGCACCTGTGCTTCTCGCCCCCATTTAGCCCCAGACCTTGGTATTGTAGCTCACCTAGAGCCTGGGATTAACAACCCAATGTGACTCCCTTCCTCAAAATGACCCAGAATCTCAGGCTGCTTCATTTCACACAAAGGTCTCTGTCTCCAGTACCCACACACCCTCATGCCCTGTTCCTTGCTCCATCCACCCTTTCCCACTAGGCAAGGGGGTCAGATCCTTTCCCACCAATGATAAAGCCCAGATTTCTTAAAGCTGCCAACTTTGATTATAAATATCAGAAACCCAGCTCCACCTAGGTTAGCAAAAGTGGGTACTTACTGGTTAATTTCCTCAAAAAACAAGGGCAAGGATAGCATCACAGACACAGATGCTACAGTCCCAGATGCCACTGCGATTGTCTCTCCATCCTGACACCTTGGCCTTGCAGACAAGGTTCGCTCTGATATTAAAACTATGGCTTTGGGAGACTTGGCTTCCATTTTCACACCCCCATGGCTACCCTGTTGGTTTCTGCCACCCCATGAAAGTTCCTTGTCCCAAATTCCTATTACCGAGTGTCCTGGGGTGTCTGTCCCTACTCCCAGGGCTGGCTTCATGGGCATGACACCTGCGAGTCACAGGACCCTGTGCTCAGAAAGGTCCCCACTGTTGGTATAATGCTCAGCAGTTGTCATCTTTATAATTGTTGCATAAAGAACACCACATTTTCATTTTGCACTGGGCCCCACGAGTTCTGTAACTGGTCCTGTCTATCACTTCTAAAAAGTGCATGTTTTGATATTGTAGGACAGAGAAGCATGGGGGAGTGTATGAGAAGAATCGACAGTCCTCGCCTGTCTCGTCCCTGGACGCAGAGGACCCCTCCCCCACCCAGTTTCAGTCCTGGGCCTCCTCTACCACCCCTGTGGGTGGGACAGGCCTCAGAGACCATCTCCTTAGGAAACAGGCCTTAGAGGGTGAGGTGACAGCTGAGGTCACCCAGCCAGATGGCTCACAGCCAGGATACCTGAGGACCTCAAGCTCCGGGTCTTTCCCTGGGGGGCTCATCCCAACCTACCCAGCCTCCCAACCACCAGCCTGTGACTCTCAGCCAAATTCCACCTAAAAAAGCATTTGCCTTCTGGGGCTGAGATCACTGTAGGTCACCCCTCCCTGAGGAGAGGAATACGGGAGGAGCGGGGCCACAAGAGGAGGAGAGCAGTGTCAAGCCACCCTCGAAATTGGACCTGTGACAGCGGTGACAGCTGCCAGCCTGACTGTGGTAGGCTCTCTAGTGAGCACCACACCTGTGTGAGCTCACTTATTCCTCGTAACTGTTACCCCTCCTGCTCCTCTACCCCTGCCTTCATTTTAATTTTTTTAATGTTTATTTATTTTTGAGACAGAGAGAGAGAGAGAGAGAGAGAGAGCGAGCAGGGAGAGAGAGAGGGAGACCCAGAATCTGAAGCAGGCTCCAGGCTCTGAGCTGTTAGCACAGAGCCCGATGCGGGGCTCGAACTCATGAACTCTGAGATCATGACCTGAGCTAAAGACAGATGCTTAATCAATTAAGCCACCCAGGTGCCCCATACTCCTGCCCTCATTTTAAAGACAAAGACACTGAGGTATTTTACAACCATGGTCGATGCAGGTCTTTAATCAAACCCAATAACCGTCCTTTTTAAAGATTCTTTTAAATTTTTTTAATGTTTATTTATCTTTGAGAGACAGAGAGATAGCATGAGTGGGGAAGGGGCAGAGAGAGAGGGAGACACAGAATCCAAAGACACAGAATTTCCAGGCTCTGAGCGGTCAGCACAGAACCCAATGCGGGGCTCGAACTCGCGGACCACGAGATCATGACCTCAGCTGAAGTTGGACACTTAATTGAGCCGCCCAGGTGCCCGTATAGACTCTTAAAAATAAGAAGATGCTTCTTTAATATAGTAAAGTGTATTTCTTTCTAGCCAAGAGCTTTCAGGATATTTAATAGTGAAGCACTAGAAAGCTTTCCAGGGCTGAGACTTAGTGGGTCTACTTCTAGAGAGTGTCTGTCCTAAGACCAAGAAGCCCTTGCCTTGAGCATAACTAATGGAATCCGAAAACAAAGGGCAAGCAGTCCTGGCTGCTATTATCCAATGCTGTCTGGATGTTCTGAGAAGTGCAATGAGACACGACTTAGAAAGTAGAGTACAGATACTGAGGCCAGAGGTAACATTTAAGATTAATAGCTGATAACATAGCTTCTATCCAAGATACTTAGAAATCAGCTCAACAGTTATTAAGATAAAAGATTCCTCTAAAGTGGCCGGATTCGAAGGAAAGCAGTGGTACTATGGACGATCAATAACCAATCAGACAATGCCAAAAACTACACTAAGTGGTAGGTACCGGGTTTGCCATTATATGGAACCAAGTTCCCCAGACCTCGCCTGGATCACCAAGGTAGTCAGAACCCACATTCTCTGGTCCTTCCCGCTCTACCAAATAGCCCTCAAGCCTCCTACAAAGCCTCGTCCAGTTACCTCTGGGAGTGTCTGAAGGGGAGTCTGAGGTGAGGTAGTGAGGTCACCCCATCATTGTCCCTGTCTCTGGGGCCCTGGCACTGCCTCCCGGTGCTGGGAAGCTGAGGCCCTGGGGTCCTCAGCGTGCCAATGCTCCTCCAGGCTCCGGGCAACTGGGGAAAAGGCACACATCCAGGGTGACCGACCGTGGGCTCCGAGAGAATGGGAAAAATGGGAAAAAGTCACATTTCCAGGGTGGTCTTTGTTTGCCGAAGACCCTCCTGAAAGTCCTGTGTCCTGGGGAACCCCTAGTCCCAGGCAAATCAGGCTGGTCAGTCGCCCTACATTTCCTTCACACACATCCCCCGCCATACACATGCAAACACACACACACACACACACACACACACACACACGATGTGTCACATTGTCCCCTAGGCCCTGAAGCCACACTGTCTGTGCCCTGTGTCTCCCAGTTTATATCTGGGCAAGGAGCCCTTCCAACTTCAGTCCACAAAGTTTCTCTGGGTGCTCAGGCTCATGCCCACCCTGGGCAGAAGGGAGAGATACCTGAGCCCTGTGGCTTCTCACCTTCTCCTCCCTCACACAGCACCCTCTCCCTCCCTGCCACAGCTTTCGCTAAACCTGGGCTCACACCACACAGAAACATCTCCATCGAAATCTCCCCAAAGCCCTGTGAGGTTGGCATTATCACCCTCACTTTATTGGCGAGGAAACGGAAGCTCAGAGAGGTTAAGTAACTTGCCCTAGGTCACACAGATAGCAGATGGCGCAACCAGGTCACAAACTCTGCCCCCCGTCTGACACCAAAGGCCAACTTGTCCCAACTGTGGAAGAGCTTCCACGAAAATGAAGTCTAGCAGTAACAAGTTACGTGCGGGAAACTGAGGAGCCAAACATCACTGGTGCTTGAGAAGCAGAAAGTGAAACATGATATACCCCAGACCAGCTAGGGGCTGCTCCATTCCCAGGATAAATGTGAGGCAAAATGCAGAGCCGCACACTGGTTACCAAAAGTATTTGGGGCTTTTTAAATGTCAGCCGCAATGATCATGAATCACTCCTCTTACAGTGTTTCATCCAGAGCAACCCTCCTTCTCCCCTGCCTCCCCTCCTGATTCATCAAGCCGCTTCTGCTGGCCTGAATCACCCTCCCAGAGTTCTGGGTCTCAGCCCCCCTACCCCGCTGGTCTCATGGGAAAACTGTCATTCTCTTCTCTGGGGAGCTGTGTCCTGTCTAAGCGTCCTTGAGCTGCTTGCAGGGGAGAGAAGACTGGAGGGGGGTGCGGTGGGGTGGAGATTCTGGCCTAAGTAGCTGTGCAGCCAGAAAAAGTCAAGGTACCTGGCTGGGCCTCATCACAACCAGGGTTCCAGATTCATCCCTTCGTGTGCAGGCTCTGGGCTGGGCACTGAAGATACACCGATGACAAAATAGCCCCGGCCTCCATGGGGCTGGTAATCTGGGCCGGGAGGCAGGCATCACCCAACCTCACAGGAATATAATTACTAGCTAAGCCGTGACGTACTAGGAGCTTGGAATGTATGTCGCGGTAGGAAATGACTCCATCTTGGACACAGGAGAGTGAACACGAGGAAGTTTTCCCTGAGCTAAAACATGAGTGGAGAGCTGTTCTTCTTGCCTGGAACCCATTCATCCTCCTTATAAATGATACCTAATTTTCCTCTGGGAAGCCAGTCACCCTTGGTACCAGCTCACATTATTTGGGTAGAATACTTAGGGTGTGCCACTTTCCCGACCACAGAAGTTGATTTAGGGCTAGGCACATGAGCCAGTCCAGAGTTAACGAGGACTGGTGTTATTGGTTGAGCCCCTGATCAAGCCACACCTGAAGTCGGCACTATGTTGGGACTTTTCAGCTTTAATAGACAAGGACTTCTGCCTTTGCATAAGTCTCTTTGGGTCCAGGTTTTGGTCGCTCACAACCAAGTGTCCTACGTGGACTAGGAGGATGAGTCAGAAGTGACAAGATGAAAAAATATAGGAAAGAACATTCCAGGCAGAGGCAAGAGAAAATACAGAGCACAAAGGCCCTGAAGTGCGAGGGTTATGTTCAGGAACCCTTCTAAGCTTCTGGCCACTGTGCTAAAGCTCTTTTATAATAATTTTCTTTTGAGCCTTCGCACCAATACTCCGAGATAGATGTGTTATCACTCCTCTTCTACAAGAGAGTAAACTAAAACCCACATCAGCGAGGTGACTTGCCTAATGTCACAGAAAAGGGACATAAATAAACGCAGGCCTCTCTGACTCTGAAGTCAGTGCCCTCGATCTTCATCTTACAGGTTTCTGTTCCACATGTGATGTACGTCCACTGACTCTGTCCCTCTCCCAACCACGACCAGCTGGCTTCTAGCTGGGTTCAGCCGGGGGAAGCACTGAGGAGGTTAAAAGACAGGACAAAGCCACTCTGGCTCAGGACCCGCATGCAGCCGGGGTGGTGGCAGCAGGGGTGGGGGCAGGGGGGGGAGGAAGCTCTAGCGGCTCAGCAATGAGGTGTGTGG
The DNA here is from genome assembly GCA_028646485.1 of Cryptoprocta ferox. NCBI lineage: Eukaryota > Metazoa > Chordata > Mammalia > Carnivora > Eupleridae > Cryptoprocta > Cryptoprocta ferox. Next base: position 133,363,020 of record CM053560.1, on the reverse strand, counting down.
GCTCCTGGGGCAGCTTACTGGTCCCTGGGTAGCACCCCTGTCATGCTTTGGTTCCCCCACATCCTCCAACACCTTTGTAACCAATTCCCTCCTTTAAAACTGCCCCACCTGGGGCTCCTGGGTGGCTCAGTCGGTTAAGTGTCCAACTTCGGCTCAGGTCATGACCTCGCGGTTCGTGGTTTCGAGCCCCGCATCGGGCTCTGTGCTGACAGCTCAGAGCCTGGAGCCTGTCTTCAGATTCTGTGTCTCCCTCTCTCTTTGACCCTCCCCTGCTCGCGCTGTCTCTCAAAAATAAATAAAAAACATTAAAAAAAAATAAAAAAACTGCCCCACCTGAAAAACCTCCAGGGGTTTCCACTTGCCCAGCTGGCCATTGAGGACACGGGGGGAGGGTCTGGCCACCAGCTGCTGCCAGGGAGTTCTGCTGGGGTCAAGAAGTGGCAGAGGAGGCAGTGGTAGCATCTGGCCTTGGTTCCATCTGCCCTGAGAGCTCTGAGCCACTGTACAGCTTCACCTTAGGGCTCTGCTGAGGAGGAGGCAGACCAAGGTCAAGGGCCTCCAGGTGAGCTCCAGAGAATTCCATTTCAGACCCGCCAGGGGCGTAAGGTGATGCTAGAGGGAAAGGCTTGCCCAGGGAACCAGAGTTTTTGTTCCGAACTGGAGGTCATCCAGGCCAGAAGCAACAGGTTGTAATGAAAGAGTGAGTCTGAGAGTCAGAACCGCGCTAGCCCCCGACCGCCACCGATTTCTGTGTGGCTTGACTTGGCGAAATCCCTCTTAACCATGGGTCCCCACCTACCAGAGAAGCTGAGCTGTGGCGACCGACGTGGCCTGTTTCCTACACATCAGCCGTTCCGGCCTCACCTCTTCTCTCTTCCCTTCATGTGCTGCTCACCCCTTCCCAAGTTAGTCAATGAGCTACTCGGGGGCAGGGGTGGTGGTCAGGGGCTGTGGGAGAGGGAAGGTGGTAGTGTGGAGAGAGTGCTTCTGGGAAAGTTTTCCTCCCTCTGAGGAAGACCTTTGGAAGGACATCTAACCATCACCTGCCTCTGGAGTGGCTGGGGCCGTTTGAGCTGCCTGGTCGCCATGTGGGGCCGCTGCCGACACCTGCAGACGGCAGGTGGAAAGATGGCAGGAGCCTGTGTCTCTGGGAAAAAGTATGCAGTTTCCTCAAAAAACTAAAAATAGAACTACCCTACGACCAAGCGATTGCACTACTAGGTATTTATCCAAAGGCTACAAAAATGTTGATTCGAAGGGGCACACGCACCCCGACTGTTTATAGCAGTGCTATCGACAATAGCCAAAGTATGGAAAGAGCCCAAATGTCCGTCGACGGATGAATGGATAAAAATGTGGTTTATAGATACAATGGAATATGACTCGGCGATCAAAAAGAATGAAATCTTGTCATTGCAACAATGTGGATGGAACTGGAGGGTATTATGCCCGAAGTGAAATGAATCAGGCAGAGAAAGACAAATATCATATGACTTCACTCCCATGTGGAATTTAAGAAACACAACAGATGAACATAGGGGAAGGGAAGGAAAACTAAGATAAAAACAGAGAGGGAGGCAAACCATAAGAGGCTCTTAAATACAGAGAACAAAGTGAGGGTTGCTGAAGAGGAGGTGAGTGGGGGATGGGCTACGTGGGGGATGGGCATTAAGGAGGGCACACTGGATGTTGTATGGAAGTGGAGGTGATGAATCACTGGGTTCTACTCCTGAAACCAACACTATACTGTATGTTAATTAACTTGAATTTAAATAAATTATATAAATAAGTAGAAAGGAAAGAGCCTGTGTCATTGCTGTCCGGAGTATGATCACAGAGCTGCCGAATTAACCAACTCTGGACCTGCCCGACAGCTGAACTTGCTAGATGGTGTAATAAATTTCTGTTGTTTAAGCTAGTTTTTGTTGGACCTTCTGTTAGCCGCAGCCAAACGCATTCTACTTTACACACTCGGTCCCCAGATGAACGTCCCCGGCCCTTTTCAATCTAACATTTTGTGATTCATGATCTTCTCTTTTCAAAGAAGTAAACCAAGCCTTGGCAGAAGGGGAGTTGTCCAAGCTCACACCATCCGCGTGCGGCAGCCAGGACCTCCCCTCCTCCCCCCACGTTCTCTCCCACTACACCCCTTTGCCCAAGCCCTTGCTACAGTGATGGAGTTCAATGCTAAACAGTCCTTGATTCTAAGAAATGATCTGTTTTCCCACGTGACTACAACTTCTCTGAGTTGAAGGGGAGTGGAGGACTGGATGAAGATGAGCCTAGGTAATGGTCCCCCCCCCCGGAGCCTTCTCCTCTACATGTGTGACTTGGAACCCGGCAGAATACAGGAGTCTGCGTGGGGGCGGGACTCGTCCCCAGCACTAGTGAGCATACTCGACAGGGACATCTGTGCCAGCTTCTGAGGGCCACCCAGCTACCGTCCTGCTAGCTGCAGCTGACCCGCAAGCTCAGAAGGGGGTGAGTTCAAAAAGGCTCCTCCTCCTTAAGTGTGAAAGCTTGCCAGGGCCCACATGAAGGCAACAGAGAGCGCACTGACGCCTGGTTTCTGACCGACCTTTTGCCGGAGGAGACCAGACTTGTGTAAATTCAGTGTTCTCCTGGCCCAGGGGAGCAACCTCAGAGGTTCTCCTCGTTGCTGGCCATCCAAGGGACTGAGCCTGGGAATCTCTTCTAAGGTTGACCCAATCCCAAAGTTAGGCAGGAATCTCAGGAGCAAAGGAGAAGGATTCTGTCTCTCTGCAGAGACTCGGGCACTATGCTCGCTGGAGAAGCAGGCAGAACCGGAGTCAGATCATTACAGCAAAGTGTTTTTCTTTTTCTTTTTAACTAACCACGACTATTTAGGCATATATATATAAAAAAAAAACACACACACACAGGCTTTCGCTCCCCTCACAGTGCTTGTTCTTGAACCCCAAAAGACCAGGTCAGATTTGTGAGGTGCAGAGTGAGAGTCACAGAGCCTGCCTTTCCCTCTCCCCTAACCCAGGCTGATGGGCTAGGCTTGTCTCTGGAATCAAACACGGGCTTTGGTTGGAAATCACAGAATCCAAATCCGGCTACCTTAAGCCAAGAAAGAACTTTTGGGAAGGGATATCGGGATGCTTCGGGCTGTGAGTAGAACACTGACAGTAGGACCTCTTCTACCGCGTAATGAGCAGTCAGGCTCCAGGTGGCTCCGGGACTGGTTGCGCAGCCCAGCGAGGTCCTTGAGGTACTGGCCTCCAAGATGGTGCCAGGGATCCCCAGCTACAGGCATTCGCATCCTCGTGGAGTCCCTCCAGCATTAAATAGGGTTGGCCTGGGTAGCCACCAGGATACAGCAGAAATGACAGCAGGTGACTTCAAGGCTAGGTCCTAAAAGTCATCGTGCCTTCTACCTCATCCTCTCTCTTGGGTCCCTCACTCTGGCGGAAGCCGGCTGTGGTGGGGTGAAGGTATTCAAACAGCTTTGGGGAGAGGTCCATGTAGAAAGGCGCTGAGGTCTCTTTGCCAAAGCCTTGTGGATGAGTCATGTTGGAAGTGGATCCTCGAGCCCCCATCAGGCTTTCACAGGACCGCGGGCCTGGTGCACAGCTAAACCGGCACCCGGGGCCAGAACCACAAGCTTAGCCACGCCAACATAGACGCTAGACGGAGGGTTTGCATCTTCCCCTCACAACATCCATGAAGGAGGCTCATGATTTCCCCAAGCTGCAGAAGAGGAAACTGAGGCACAAATAGGACATGGCCATGATGAGATACCACATAACCGTCTCTTCAAGAATCAGGCTGGGAGAGTTGGCCCGGCTCTGCCTGCTCCGGGTGCCTGGGCCCCAGTCATTCCTCCAGCACTGGGTTCTGCTAGTACCTTCCAAATCACCCAGGCGTAGGCCAGAAGGGAAATCCCGACTCCCAGGCTCACTGAATCTGCACCTGCACATAACCCTGCTTGAGCCCTCTTTCTGGCCTGGCAACCCTCCCCCTCCCCGAAATCTCATCCACAAACCCAGCCAAGTTCCTGGGTTGCACAGGTAAACCTCAAGGCAGCATTTCCAGGAACGGAGATGCTTTGTTAGAAACAGAGCCACCGGGAGCATGATGCAACAGCCCAGGGAATAGGTTCCCTTCCAAAGGTGGCCCCAGGGAGGTCCCCACAGCAGCAAGTCACGTGCACGGTGTTGACGGCTGTTTCCAGCAACACCATCTGGAGCCAGGTTTCTCCTGGGGGTTTAGGCTTATGCAACTTTTTTCTAGGATTTAATGTCCTGTATCTTTTTGGTCTCTGTTTGGTCATTATTATTTGTATCCGAATGCATTTTGTGCGGTTCACACATAAATGGGCAAGAAGTAGCTAAACAGCTGGGGAGGGGGAGAGGCAGAGCAGGACAGTGGGTCAGGCTGTCACTATTCCTTTAAGAACTCTGGGTTTTCAGGGGGCCCTGGGTGGCTCAGGGGCACCTGGGTGGCTCAGTCGGTTAAGTGTCCGACTTCAGCTCAGGTTCATGAGTTCAAGCCCCACTTCAGGCTCTGTGCTAACAGCTCAGAGCCTGGAGCCTGCTTCGGATTCTGTGTCTCCCTCTCTCTCTGCCCCTCCCTCACTCACGCCCTGTCTCTCACTCAAAAAGAAATAAAAACAATTAAAAAGAAAAAGAAAAAGAAAAAGAAGAAGAACTCTTGGCGTTCAAATTGCTTTCCAGGAAGGGAACCATTTTGTCACAGGAGGCAAGAGCAGGAGTCACCAAAGCCTTTGGTGAGGTGGGACAGTCCCCGGACTCCCCGGGGCAGCCCTGAGGCACCTCCATGGAAGACCCCGAACATTTCCAGGCCGAACCCCACCTTCCCCCCCGCATGACTGGCGGCCAGCCCCAGCCGATTTCCGGCACCCCGGCGTCCACCAAGGCTCTCGACCTGCGTCTATGTCATCAGGATTCCGTGTGGCCACAAGCAACAGAAAACCCTACTGAACAGAAGCTTAAACAACATGGACGTTTATTTCCCCCCCCAGTAAACGAAGCTCAGAGGGAATGATCAGTGATCCAGGCTCAGGTGATTCAGACTCAGGACAACTTGAGTCACACAGTCAAGGTGTCAGCACCACCCGCCAGGTCAGTCCTGTGTGATCACCGGCGCGTGGCCGCACCTCGGGGTTCCCAGCTGGCTGCTCGCAGGCTCACAGGCCTGCGGGAGGAAGGAGGAAGGAGAGAGGAATGTGAGGGGACCCACTCTCCTGGTTTACCCAGGACTGAGGGACTTGCCAGAGCGTGAGACTTGCAGGGCTGAGATCAAGAGAGTCTCACGCAAACCAGGAGAAGCTGGTCACCCTAGGAGAAGGGCCTGGACCCTCCCTTAAGGGCACTTTTTGGAAGTCATACAATATGTCTCTTTCATCTCGTTGGCCACAGTTGAGTCACATGACCTCATCCAGCTGCAAGGGAGGCCAGGAAATGTCGATTTTATTCTGGGGGGCCATAGGTTTAAAATTTTTTTAATGTTTATTTATTTTTGAGAGAGAGAGAGAGAGAGAGAGAGAGAGAGACAGAGCACGAGTGGGGGAGGGGCAGAGAGAGAGGGAGACACAGACTCCAAAGCAGGCTCCTGGTTCTGAGCTGCCAGCACAGAGCCAGCCGCAGGGCTCAAACCCATGAACTGTGAGATCCTGACCTGAGCTGAGGTCAGATGCTTCACGGACTGAGCCACCCAGGCGCCCAGGAGGGCTGTATGTTTAGTTAAACGCTCATTAGAGCAAAAGAGGAGGAAACAGTTATTGGGGTCAACACGTAGTCTCTGCCGGTTTTCCCTCTCTCATCTGAACCTGCCTCTGCTCCCAGAGGCACCTCACACCTGTCACTCAGCTGTGACCTTTATGTTTCTGCTTGGCTGCAGTTGAAATTTCCCTCCAGCAACGCAGCTTCCAGCTCTCCTGGGCGTCCACGCCCCAGCCTGTCCTGAGTCCGGAACCGAGACTTCCACGGATGGCTTTCGTAGCAACAACTGCCTTAACCACCCAGGCAAACCGCCCGCCAGGCAGGGGCGTGGGGCTCCCTCATTGAGGAGCTTCAAAGGCAAGGGAGTCTCAAGGCTTGTGGGCAAGGCAAAGCGGGTGCCAACAATCTTCCCTTCCCTCCCCTGCGGTCCCCTTCCCTTCCCTTCCTCCCTCATCCCACGCCAGGTCCTGAAGATACCGTGATAGACGAAAGCTTACAGACTAGCCTCGGGGCCAGACGATGAGACAACCCTGCACAACAGGTAAGACAAAGACCAGGATAGGAAGTCAGGGTGCCACGGGGGGCCTGGAACAGATTCCCAGTCTAGATGTGGGGGTTCACAGGGCTTCCTAGAGCACGTGACCACACTGGGTCCTGAGGGATGCATAGGAGTTGGGTGCTACGGGATGAGTAGAGTGAGCGTGAGTAGCGTGGGGCAGCCAGTAGGAGAGCCACAGGCAGGAGAGAGGAGAGAAGGGGGCTGGGGGGGGACGGGTGAGGCAGCTCAGTGGCACTGGAGCTGGGATGGGGGAGGGGGAGCACTAGGAAGTGCTCAGGATGCAGTGAAGGGGGTCCTCAAGGGGCCAGACCACAACCAGCTTCCTGAGCTGTGGTGAGGAGCTGGCTCTGCCGGAAAGCACACCACCCGGGCCATTTGCCTCTTAACCACCCAGATGCGCTTACCCAGCTGGGCTGTTGTCCAGAGCTGCGCTGGGTGGGTCCCCCCAGGAACTGGCCTGTGGCGCAGGAAGGTGACTTGCTCACGCAGGCGTTGAGGAGGAGCCGGCCCTGCTCACTGCTGTGTTGCGGGCTGATGGGCCACTTTGTGAGAGGGTGTCCCAGCCCAAGCCACATGCCCACCGTTGGGTACACACCCCCTCCCCTGCTTCCAGAACCAGGTCCCTGCTTCCCCACATCCCTCGGGTCAGGAAATGCTCTGATGGCCCATTCCAGCAGGACTTCGGAACAGAGTATTTGGGAGGCCCCGGCCAGGGAATCACAACCGGTGGGGACACATTCCTGGGCGGAGGGCACAATATAACCCCAGACTCCGGGTCACACGGGGCGTCCCGTGCTAGTAGCTTCTGGCTGGCAGGCAGGCATGGGATGGGGCCATGTGGGTAGGGATTGCAAAGCCATAGTGGTTTGGCGTATTTCTTTATTTTCTCTAATTCAATTGAAATCTGACTCCAGGCCACTATCCCACTGAGCTAGCAAGAAATTCATCTCAGGCATATCGCTGAGCTTCCCTCCCCCAGTGTTTGGTCAAGGTCCCAGAGTCTTAGTACTGCAGCCTTGGGGTGGCCCAGGACCATCCAGCACCCTAGCCCTCGTGCCCCTCAGGCTCTGGGGCGCCCTTTGGTGGGTAGGTATTGTGGGGGAGAGGTGTGAGCTCTGTGTTTCAGGCCCACCCTCCCCGAGCGTACCTGGCAGCCATTCCCGCCAAGGCCTTATCACCTCCTGGACGTCGCCTAGAATCAGGCATGGAGTCTGTCCCCACCCTTCCCTCCGGAGTTAACACTCTGTCCCTTTCCCTTCTGCAGTGAAAACCTCTCCCTATCCCTCCTTGCTCTTCTCAAAGGCCACCCTTTCTCCTTCTTCTTCCAGAACATGTCATAGAGTCTACATAAAGAGTCAAGTTTATTGCAAAAAGGCAAAAAGAGACACAGACTTCCAGAAGCTTCAGTGCTCTGACCACTAAAATACTCTAGGCAAGGAAATACCAAGGGACTGGCTTCCTGCTTGAAAGACCCAGAGGAGGGAGAGACACTGTTTATTGAAACAGTAAATATTTCAATCATCTTGCCTCCTCTGCTTCATGAAGAATACGGCTCTCCAGGGGCGCCTGGGTGGCTCAGTTGGTTAAGCGTCTGAATTTGGCTCAGGTTATAATCTCACAGATGGTGAGTTCAAGCTCTGCGTTGGGCTCTGTGCTGACAGCTCGGAGCCTGGAGCCTGTCTTCGGATTCTGTGTCTCCCTCTCTCTCTGCCTCTCCCCCATTCATGCCCTGTCTGTCTTTCAAAAATAAATAAAATGTTAAAATGCTATACATATATATGAAAGAATATGGCTCTTGGGGCGCCTGCATGTCCAACCAACTCTTGATTTCGGCTCAGGTCATGACCTCACGGTTCGTGGGTTTGAGCCCTGCATCGGGCTCTGTGCTGACAGCACAAATCAGATCTTCTGTCTCCCTCTCGCTCTACCCGTCCGCCACTCAAGCAGGTGCGCGCGATCTCTCGCTTGCTCTCCCTCCGTCTCTGAAAAAGAAATAAACATTAAAAAAAAGAAAAAGAATATGGCTTTTGGTGTGACAGTTGCCACTGTTGTCCTCCTCCCCCACCTCCCGGCTCCCTCACCAGCTGACCTTACCTGGTGACTTCCCTCGGCCCCCCCCCTCCCTGGAGATGGCCCCCCTTCAGCTGCTGCTGTGTCATTAGCTCCCATTACGTTGTTGCAGTAACAGACAAACTCAGAATCGTAGTGACTCACAGCCACCGAGACTTCTGTCCCCCTCACAGTAGAAGTCAGCTTGGGTTGCTCAGTTCCATGTGTCTTCTTCACCCTGGGGTCCAGGCTGAACGCAAAGGCCCTCTCTGCCTCATGCCATTCTGGAGGGAAGCAGGCTATTCGGCAGCTCAGAGCATGGCCTTGCCCTCAAATAGGCCCAGGAGGAAATGCCAGCATTGTCAGCGTTGATGCTTAACACCTGTGACTTAAGAGGGGCTCTTCTGATTTTACAGATAAGAAATCCACAGCTCAGAGAGGTTGATTATCTTGCCCAAGGTCACACAGGGATGTGAAGGAATGGAGCCGGAACTCAAGTCTGGATCTGTCTGGCTCCAGCACCCACGCTCTCGCTTGGCTCTGCCGGTCTCTCCCGACAAAGTAGACTTGGGGTCTGCCGGTTAGGCGTGGTGGACGGGGCACGGCATTCAGCACTGTTTTCTCTCAAAACCCCACGAAAAAGAGAGTAGGGAAGTAAAGTATTTATCAACCAAGAAGGACAAACAGAATGAGAGCAGCGACGATAGAGATTAGAGATGTTAACAAAAGTTCGGAAGATGAGAAGCAGCAGGAGGAGGGCAGGAAAGCTGGGAAAGCACAGCCCTGAGGACCCAAAGGCACCCGCTCCTGCAGAAGATGGGGCCAAAGTGGGACTCAGGACAGGGGGCTGGGTTGAAAGCCTAGAGACCCCGGCCCCTCCCCACACCCCAGGAGTGAGTCAGGGAAACAGGCAAGTGCAGGAGAAGACGCACTGGATTTTGTTTTCGTTTTAATTTTTTTTTAATGTTTTGTTTTATCTTTTGAGAGACAGAGTGTGAGCAGGGAGGGGCAGAGAGAAAGGGAGACAGATTCCCAAGCAGGCTCAAGGCTCCGAGCTGTCAGAATAGAGCCTGATGCGGGGCTCGAATCCATGAATGTGAGATCATGACCTGAGCCGAAGTCGGACGCTCAACTGACTGAGACATCCAGGTGCCCCAATTTTGTTTTTTAAGTTTGTTTATTTTTGAGAGAGAGAAAGAGCATGAGCGGGGGAGGGGCAGAGAGAGAGGGGGCGGATAGAGGATCCGAATTGGCTTGCATGCTGACAGCAGAGAACCCAATGCGGGGCTCCAACTCGCCAACCATGAGATCATGACCTGAGCTGAAGTCGGACACTTAACTGATTGAGCCACCCAGGCGCCCTGAGAGGCACCGTATTTTAAGCTGGATTAAGTAGGAGTTTGTAAACTGAATGTTGAGCACAACCTCCACCCTCTTGGTGCCATTCCATTCCCAGGATTCTCTCTGAAGCTGGATCATTCTTCTCTAGAGAAGCACAATAACCTCCTGTCCCCCAAAAAAGAGATCTCTAAGTACTGCTGTTGGGGCTTTCCCCCCATGAAATGTATGATCCTGGCTCAGTCACCCTACAGGGAGACCCACCAGTTGACAAGCTTTATTCCTCGCAGCCCCCAGCGCTCAAACAACTCCTTAGAGCCTCTCCCTTATGAATGCATGAGAAACAAAGGATCCTCATATATGTGAGGAGAGCACCCAGCTATGGAAGACAGAAGCAGAAACAAAGACAACACAACAAAAAGGAATGGAGGGCCCAGAGACGACACAGAAGGGCAGAGAAAAATGCCTGAAAACCATTAATCTCCTCACTGGCAGAGTCAATGATATTACATCCCCCAAACAGAAACAAGATATTAAAGACAAAGATGATCTAATCATCGGGGGAAATCTTTTAAAAATTAAAATGATGGTGACGGGGGGAAAAAAAAGTTGATAGAGCAGGTGGAAGATAAACTTAAGGGACAATTTCCAGAAAGCAAAGAAAACCGCAAAGAAAGAGTCAACAGAAGAAAGGTAAGAAAAGTAGAAGATAAACCCAGAGGGTCCAACATTTGAATAACAGTTTCAGAAAGAGAGAAGAGCAATAAAAGAGAGGAAAGGACCCAAGAAAGGATCTAAAACTTCCCAGAGTTCCACGACATGGATTTGCAGATTGAAATGCCCAGCACAGTGAGTGGGGAAAAAAAAAATCCATTATGATATTAGAACACCAAGGATGAAGAAACGATCCAAAAGCTTCCAGAAATGAAAGAGCAGTCCATGAACGAGTGATCAAGAATCAGAATGAATGGCATCAGACTTCTGAGCGTCAACACTGAGAGCGGAATGCAGCTGCATGGTCTTGAAAACTAAGAGAAAATGATTTCCAAAGGTAAATTTTATTCCCTAACAACCTAGCAACCCAGCGTAACGATAGAATAGAGACATTTTCAGAATAGGCAGTGCCTCAGAAAATTTTGTCTCCTGTGTATGCCTTCTCCTTCCAAGGGAGAAAACCAAGAAAGAGAACGAGAAGGAGCCCCAAAGTAGTGGATCCACACAGGAGAAAAGTGCAGGAAAGCCCGGAGTGACGGCTGTGCCTCAGACTGGGGTCAGAGAATGGGGGGTGGGGAGCTGCAGGAGGAATGGCTCCAGGAAAAACGTGACATAGGGTCTGAGCATTTGACCCTACAGAACCTAGGTCTCAAGGCTTTTGGTTTTTTTAAAAAAGAGTAATATTCTTTTAAAATCTGGGGAGAGGGCACCTGGGTGGCTCAGTCGGTGAGCATCGAGTTCGACTCATGTCATGATCTCACGGTTCATGAGTTCAAGGCCTGCGTCGGGCTCTGTGGTGACAGCTCAGAGCCTGGAGTGTCTCCCTCGCTCTCTGCCCCTCCCCCACATGTGCTCTGTCTCTGTCTCTGTCGCTCTCTCTCTCAAAATTAAACATTAAAAAAAATTAAAAATTTGGGGAGAATTGGGGCACCTGACTGGCTCAGTTAGAGGAGCATGGGACTCTTGATCTAGGGATTGTGGGTTCAATCCCCACGTTGGGTGTAGACACTACTTAAAAATAAAATCTTGGGGCACCTGGGTAGCTCAGTCGGTTAAGCTTTCGGCTCTTGATTTTGGCTCTGGTCATGATCTCACAGTTCGTGAGATTGAGCACCAAGTCGGGCTCTGTGCTCGCTGACAGCACCAGCACAGAGCCTGCTTGAGATTCTCTCTCCCTCTCTCTCTGCCCCTTCCCTGCTCATGCTCTCTCTCTCTCTCTCTCTGTCTCTAAAATAAAAAATGAAACAAATTAATTGGGGGAGAATTAGTGACAATTACAAAGGAGATGAAGCAATAAGGAGGAAGCAAACCTGGTACTATATGAATCTGCAAATGCACGTGTTCTTCCCATTCTGACCTTCCTGACACTGACGTGCGCCCCGCAAATGGTGGGGCGTCACAGTTTAGTCGGGAGCATCCTTAGTGCTACGTGAATAATGGTGAGTTCAAGCTTCCGTCTTAGAGCAGAAGAGCTGGAGTAATCTCCAGAAGGACCGCGTGTGGTTATAGTGTGCCACGTGGCTCGTGAGTGAGCAAGACACCCGACCACAATGAGGTGGGCATGCGGTCATGGAATTGGCTTTCACCAAAACCTGTGGGATTGCCATGTTGGGGGGAGGAAGGGAGAAGTAGGGCATGGGGGGAGGGGACGTAGAAGAGTTAACATGTCATCTTCCATTCTGGAGACTAAAAAAACAGCAACTAAAATCAATAATTCAAAAACATAGGAGTATGAGTACATTATTTAGAAATACGTGGGTAAATAGCAGAAGAAGCGACTGAGGGGGTTTGAAGGGAAGAGTTCAGGGTTGGGAGAGCGGGCAGGGGATTGCCGGAATTGTTTCCTGCAGTTGTTATCATGGGTGTAAAGCTCACGGTACTGTTTGACTTTTAAGACCAGGTGGGGTGGTTAAGCGTTGGGCTCTTGATTTCAGCTCAGGTCGTGATCTCACAGTTCGTGGGTTTGAGCCCCGCGTGGGGCTCTGTACTGACCGTGCGGAGCCTGCTTGGGATTCTCGGTCTCCTGTCTCCCTCTCTCTCTGCTCCTCCCCTGCTCTCTCTCACTCTCTCAAAAATAAATAAATAAACATTTTTAAAAAATCATGTATACGTAGGGGCGCCTGGGTGGCTCAGTTGGTGAAGCGTCAGTCTCTTGATCTCTTGATGCCGGCTCAGGTCATGATCTCACGGTTCATGGGTTCGAGTCCCGTGTCGGGCTCTGAGCTCACAGCACCGAGCCTGCTTGGGATTCTCTCTCTCCCTCTCTCTCTGCTCCTTTCCTGCTTGTGTGTTTGCTCTCTTTCTCTCTCAAAAGAAAAAAGCAAAACCAAAAAACTTTAAAATCACGTATATGCAGCACTCTGATTTGAGAGGAAGGAAGAAAGAAAGAAGTGAGGGACGGAGGCAGTACAACAGGGTCCCTGTGGGGCCCAGCCCTCGATCGGGAGGGTTGTGGGGCGATGCCCCTTCCTGATGTCCGATGTGACGGGAAATTGAACACTACTCAAGGAGCTCCTGTTACGGGGAGAGGGAGTCTTCCTGCCGTGGCGTGGTTGGTTCTGCCAGGAGTATTTTGTTTTCAGGTCCTACCTCCTTCAGAGGTGCTGCCCTCCTCAAAGGGAGGAGCCTCCCAGCAGCAGCTACACCCAGGCCCTCCTGGGGGTCTGCTCTCTGCAGCCTTGGGGCCCAAGATCCGGGCTGGGCTGGGGTCCTCCGCAGCTGTGCTGAGCCAGGGGACAGGTCTCTCGCCTGCTGATGAGCCAGGGGACAGAGTCTCTCACCTGCTGAGCCAGGGGACCGGGTCTCTCACTTAGCCCTGGGAAAGAGAGGAGAGGGAGCAGCCAATGCATCCACCCCCCCCTGCTGGAGGAAGGGAAGAATCACTACTTTGCTACTTCATTAACACAAGACAGTCCTCAATTTTATCTTCCTTGCACTTCAGATGCTCGGTGACCAGACACCTTCGATTCCTGCCCAGGAGCCCTTCCAGGTGTGCACTGCAGTGTAATAAGCCGTCCTGACCCTAGTTGTATCAAACTGCCAACATCTATTATGCTCTAGGGTTCAGCATGCCTGGAATTTGGATGGGGGACCACAGGGTGGGTGGTCTCTGTTCCGGGATGTCTGTGGCCTCCGCTGGGAAGATACATCTGGCTGGGGCTGGAAGCAGCTGGAGGCTTCTTCATGCATGTCTAGCGTGTTGGCTGGGATGACTTGAAGGCGGGGGCCTAGGGACTCGGCGCCTACCCGTCACCCCTCTGTGCGGCTTGGCTTCCTCAGGATAGTGAGACCCCCCACGTGATGCATGAGGGTGTCACAGTGAGTATCCCAGTGAACAGGCCAAAGCTGCCTGGCCTTTGATGACCCAGAGTCGCAGACTGAATGTATGTGTCCCCCCGAAGTTCATGTGTGGAAACCTTAATCGCCATTGTGGTGGTATTCAGAAGTGGGGCCTTTGGAGGTAATTAGGTTTAGATGAGGTCATGAGAGTAGGGACCCTGTTATGGGACTGATGCCCTTATAAGAAGACAAAGAGAGACCAGAGCTTTCTCTCTCTCTCTCTCTCTCTGCCACATGAGGACACAGCCAGAAGGTGGCCATCTGCAAACCAGGAAGAGGGCTCTCGTGTGACATCAAATCTGCCAGCAACTTGACCTTGGATTCCCAGCTCCAGCACTGTGAGAAATCAATGTTTGTCATTTAAGCCGCCCAGTCTGTGGTATTTTGTGACAGCAGCTCAAGTTGACTGGGACACCCAGCCTCAGAAGGCCCACAGGGCCATTTCCACCAGACTCTATTGGTCTGAGTGGTCACGCACCAGCCCGGGAAAGGAGAAGAGACACACACTGGCCTCTGGGTGGGTGAAGAACTTGGAGCCACCTTTTAAAACTACCACAGAGGCCCAATACTCTTAGTCAGAATAAGAATGATTTACTTGACAGTACTTTACACATATATCTGTTCTCTGGATAGATTAATGAGGAAGCCAACATATTATGATGGTTGAGAGTCTAAGATTAAAATCAAACACAACTGAGTTCAAACTCTGGCTCGGCCATTGTGCTGTGTGTGCTGGAACAAGACACTTGACCTCTCTACATCTCACTTTCCTCACTGGCAAAATGGGGATAATAATACCTACCTCTAGGGCTTGGTATGGGTTTTTGCCTTTATTTTGAGGATTACACAGGACAACATGCGTGAAGAAGTGTGTCACAGGCATTCAGGAAATGGTAGCCTCTTTTCCCTAAGGTAGTTCAGAAGCTAAAATTCCATTATTTCTATTATCTCAGACTTGCCAAGGTATGCTACCATTGCGCCCTCATTCTTTGGGGGAACTGCTCATCCCCCCTGCAGCCAAATGGGAGCACCGTCCTCTGCCTCCTGGGCACAGAGATTGCTCAAGGAGTTGACAAAAGAGCCAGACTGGAGTTGTCACATCCTGCCTTCCACCTTCATGGCTGGTCTGGAGGACGGCCACGACCCCAGAGGCTCCATCACACTCCTGGAGATTTGCCCCTTGATTGTCAACCAGCTGTGAGAGAAGCGAGCCGGCATGTGACTCCATGATGTTCTGACAGCCATGACCCCAGCCTTATGGGGGCGCCAGTTCAACAGAAGAAGGTCACCACACAGGAAGACACAAACACAGTGAGAGGCCAGGACTGAGAAGTACACAGAGCATCCTGGCTCCATGAAGTCCTGGGTCCTAGTGTCCACCTGCATCTTTCTGGCGACTGAGCCCATCCCTTCCTTCCCCCTCCTAAGCTGTTTGGTTTGTTTTCTGTCACTTGCAACCACAAGAATTCTGAGTCATATACCACCCTGATTGATATATATATTTTTTATTAGAAAGGTAAATTGTTAATAAACTCCAGCACGTTCACTGCTACAAGGAAACAACGTAATTACTGACCTACCTCGCAAGTGATAAAAGGGTTGAGAGCTGCTGACTTGAGCTTCCTGAAAGCTTATTAACCGCTGCGGTGGTTGAACACGATCCACTGAACAAGGAAAGTCTTCAGTAAGAAAGCCTGCTCCTTTTCCATACTGGGCGTCGGGCTTTCTTATCTCTGGGATCTGTCCTAACAAGATGACCCTGGGCCCAGTCCACAGGTGCCTTGCTTGGCTCAGGATTGTGGATGGGGGTTGGGGGTGGGGGGTGGGGAGGGCAGTACTGGCCTGCCCCAGCCCCAGGCTCAGACAAATATGATTTGAGGAAATTAGACATATGTGCCCTCAGGGCACTGCCCAAGAAAAGATCCCTTGAAAGCCCTGTGCTTTGATACAGTTCGTTTCTCCTCTAATTGAGGCATTGGCTTTGAACAACAACAAAAAAAGTTTGGTTAGAATATAAACAAACGTTGTCTCTAAAAGTAGAAAAGAATCTTATTCAGAAGCTAAGTTTCAGGAGATAAAAGCAATCTTTAGTTTATAAAGTGAGTTTCCCATCCCATCCATAACCGACTTGTCTTTTTCATGGAAAGAAAAACAGAAACGGTTTCCTTGGGGAAAACAGTGTCCTTGGTGTCGGAGTTGAAGCCCAGGGGTGGAGGGGCCTCCCCAGCCCACTTCCGTAGGCTGAGACTCGGCGTTTCCCAACCCCGACAGGCATTTCCGACACTCCACGTGCCAGTCCAGCGAGTGGCTGAGACCCGTGGTTATTACTTGTCTCACAGATGAAAAACCAGTCCCATCTTGAAATGACGGGAAAGGGGTCTGTCCGGAGAGAAAGCAGATAGCAACATAAGCCTGTTGCTGAAGCTGATGTGAAATCTGTCCCATACGGTCCTTGTGGGGTGGCCTCTTCCTGGTTCTTTTACACTGTGAATATAATTCCGATGTGTGCTGTGCCGGGGGGAGCTGGGGGGGAGCCTGGGGAGGAATGCGCTTCGCTTCGCCTAGTTCCATCCTGCTGTTCTCCAAGAAGAAGGAACCGAGATCCATCTGGGCAGAGGCCGTGTGACGGCTTGGGCCACATCTACCGGTGGGCCAGGTCACTGTACTTGAACATGTTATGCAGGTTGGCGGATCAGCCTCTATCCGGTTTCCTGCTTCCGTGGGCCTGAGATGTGACGCTGATAGGACCCTACCTTGCCCCTTTTTTCCTTCTTTCTCTTGCTGGTGCTTTCCGGCCATGAAGCTGTAAAAATTAATAGAGGGACTTCACTAGAATGGAGTCAGGAGGTGGGTGGGGGGAGCTCTCGTGCAAACCCAGCAGGAAGAGACGGACCTTGCTCCCCTTGCCTGTGGTCATGACGTTGCTGCCCCAGCAGGGGGAAAAAAGGCTCTCCTCCTCCTCCTCTGGCCATAGCCCAGCCAATGACAGGCAGTCACAACTCCATCAACGAGAAGCCACCATTATATCCAACTCCCAGTTTATTCCAATGGGCTTTTTGTTTACAACAGCCTTCCCTCCATAAAAGGGCATACCTCTCCTTTGTTCATGCTTATCCTAGATGGTAATTCTCTGCCATTCTCGAATAAACCCATTTTTTGCGGGCAAAATAACTGGCAGTTTAATGTTTAAGGTTAGCCAAGCTAACGTGGATATTTGGCCACATGGCTCTCTCTCCACTTTTCCCCTCACACATATATCAGGACTCTCTTTCCTCTTCTTTGTAAAAAAATTTTTTTAAATGTTTATTAAATTTTGAGAGAGAGAGAGAGAGAGAGAGAGAGAGAGAGAGAGAGAAAGTAGGGAAGGGGCAGAGAGAGGGAGACACAGAATCCAAACCAGGCTCCAGGCTCTGAGCTGTCAGTACAGAGCCCGACATAGGGCTCGAACTCATGAACTGTAAGATCATGACCTGAGTTGAAGTCCAACGCTTAACTGACTGAGCCACCCAGGTGCCCTGGGACTCTCTGCTTCTTCTAAATCTTGGCAGCAGGTGGATAGTACATTCCAGATTTGGATTTTGTCAGAGGGAATGGTCCTATTTAGGTCTCTAGTGGAATGCACATGCTCCAAATTGCCAGGGAATCAGGGATACCAGGGAGGGTGGGCACCTGGTTAATAATATCTCGTTTCCCATTTGTTCATCAGGAACCCCCAGGGAAGAGGCCAACTTGCTCTTTCTTTCTGCCTGTTTTGCTCTTCCTGTCCATTGGGGGCTAGTGTGTAATAGACGATGTAAGAGACATGACATAAACAAGAGAAACACTATTCCTGTGTCACATGGAGTCTGCACTGTCATGGCAGCCCTACTCTCCAAAGACACCATGGTCCCAGGCTCCTTCTAACTCGTGGCCACCCCATCCCTAAGATATTGACCTCATCTCCATCTATGTGAGCTCATCTTCCCACCTGTAGCCCAAATGGCATGGAGCAAGACGGAAACGTGCTGGGGACGTGGAGGATGAGCCCCTTCAACTAAGGCTACAGACTTGGGGCTGACCAACTGTCGTTGTAAGTCGGTTTTATGGGAATATAGGCTCTCTCATTTCTTCATTGCCGAATGGGGGCTTACAAACTACAAGGACAGAGTTGAGTACATGCAACAGAGAAAGTATGGACCACAAAACCTAAAATATTTACTATCTGGCCCTTTAAGAAAAAGTGTGCTGAGGGGCACCTGGGTGGTTCAGTCAGTTAAGCATCCAACTTCGGCTCAGGTCATGATCTCATGGTTCTGGGTTCAAGCACCACATCAGACTCTATGCTGACAGCATGGAGCCTGCTTGGATCCTCTGTCTCCCTCTCTC
Source organism: Cryptoprocta ferox (assembly GCA_028646485.1). Lineage (NCBI taxonomy): Eukaryota > Metazoa > Chordata > Mammalia > Carnivora > Eupleridae > Cryptoprocta > Cryptoprocta ferox. The sequence goes on along the minus strand of CM053560.1, from coordinate 133,344,945 downwards.
TCTGCCCCTCCCCCGCTCATGCTCTGTCTCTCTCTCTCTCAAAAATAAATATACTTTTTAATTTAAAAAAATTAGGGGCACCTGGGTGGCTCAGTCGGTTGGGTGTCCGACTTCAGCTCAGGTCATGATCTCACAGTTCCTGAGTTCGAGCCGCGTCAGGCTCTGCTGAGAGATCAGAGCCTGGAGCCTGCTTCGGATTCTGTGTTTCCCTCTTTCTCTGGCATTCCCCCACTCACATTCTGTGTTTCCCTCTCAAAAATAAATAAACATTAAAAAAATTTTTTAATCGAAAAATAAAAAATTTTAAAGATTAAACAAAAAGAAAGAAAAAGAAAAGGTTTGCTGACCCCTTCTCTAAGTGCATGATCCAGACAGAGGCTGCTTGCTTTACCACAGGCTGTTGAATGGACCTTAGTCACTTGGCCACGCTTAGCTGAAAGGAATGCTGGGAAATGTAGTCTTTATGCTAGGTGGCCATTTGCCCAGCTAGCCTTAGTTATTACTAAAGGCAAAAGGGGAGAATAACTTTGGGAGGACAACCAGCTACCTTGCCTATGCTGGGTCCTGGGTCCTGGGTCCTACTTGTTTATAATCATGTTGGTTTCCTGGGTCATCTCTGCCTGCCTTCCTCATTGGGATACTTTGTGCAGCGGAGCCAGATTTCCATTCAAGAGCTGACTTACCTCTCAGAGTCTCCTTCCTGAACGCCTTTACCTTCAAGTGCCTGGCTGTGCTGCCTCCCCTTCACTTCCAGTCACAATGTCTCTGCGGGCATGGTTCACTGCTCCATATCTTTGATGGAACTTGGTCCAAAGCAGGAATATCCAGGGTGCCCGGCTGGCTCAGTCAGTAGAGCGTGCGGCTCTTGATCTCAGGGTTGGAGGTTTGAGCCCCACGTTGGGTGTAGAGATTACTTAAAAATAAAAATCTTTAAAAAATAAAAAAATAAAAAACAGCAATTGCCTTCACCTCTGGGGATGGAAATCATCCTCCACGAAAGTTAGGAATTTGTTGCACCCTTGATGGTGCGTAAGTAGGAGTCCTAGCAGATGTCCCAATGGGTAAGGGCCCACCCACCCCATTTCTGTCCTACTTCTGGTCCCACTAGTGCGTTAGGATGGGACTTTCTCCCATTCTCTTCCTCAACACGCAGGCCCTTGGCTTTGAGGGTTTCTGAAGCAGGCACGTGTAGCTCCTTAACCCTCTTCTAATAGATCCATCTCTTTTAAATACCCTCCCTGGGCGCCATCCAATCTCTACTCCCATCACATCATCTTGGTTACACCCATGAGATCATATTTATCAGCTGTGTTCTGGCTTCAATCAGAACCTGCTCATGACTCACACACTGTCTGTGTATGAATGCAGAACAGCTAAGAATCAGGTCTGGCGCAAATTTTGAAAGCATTATGTGCTATGTGAAAAGCAGGCGACAGGTCGAAGGGTCCCAGCTCAGAAAAGGCAAGCCTGGGTGTTGGCCATCCTCAAACAGTTGAAGAGCTGTCGTGGAAAAGGGATTAGGACACTTCTGTAAGGTTTCTGTAAGATTTGACTTCTTAAAACCAACGAACAGGGCGCCTGGGTGGCTCAGTTAAGAGTCCGACTTCAGCTCAGGTCATGATCTCACAGTTCGTGGATTCGAGCCCTGCGTCGGGCTCTGTGCTGACAGCTCAGAGCCTGGAGCCTGCTTCAGATTCTGTGTCTCCCTCTCTCTCTGCGCCCCCCCCCCGCCCCGCTCACGCTCTGTCTCTCTCTGTCTCAAAAATAAAACATTAAAAATAAAACCAACGAACAAGTTTGCCTTTGGTAAATAAACCTAAAATAATAATTTAAAAAAACCAATAAAGATACATCCATGAGATGGGACTTGTTTTGAATGGCCCGTAGTGGCAAGGCTGGGGTCAAAGGGAAACACTTTTTCATACAAAATCAAAAAGGACCTGGTAAGAGATGGAACTGTCCAGTGCGAAATGTGTTGTGTGGACAGGTGATGAGATTCTGGTTTTGATGGTATTCAAGCAACAATAATGTTGGACTTTGACCCAGTGGCTGTCCAGGGCAGCAGCCTTCTGATTACAAAGTAAAAGGAACCTTCTCGTATGAGCCCAGGTTAGAGGGGAGTTTTGTAAAGAATTCAGCTCTCATCAGCTCCGAGGGAAGTGAGGGACGGCTCCGGGAGGGATGGGAATGAGATCAGCTCCCAGCCAGCCCCACTGTGGTGACTCAGCTCCCAGCTCTGTTTCTACATTTTTTTAAGCTCACTTTCTTGAGAATCTGAAAGGCCATTGGCAAGACTGTGGGTTTGGGTTTCCCAGAGTCACATGTTCAGTCCTGCTTCAATCAGAGGTGGTTATGAGGGTTGGAGTCTCATGATTTGAATATAAAATCATGGTGACAGAGGGGCGCCTAGGTGGCTCAGTGGATTGGGCGTCCGACTTTTGATTTCGGCTCAGGACATGATTTCATGGTTTGTGGGTTCAGAGCCCTGCATCGGGCTCTGTGCTGACAATGCGGAGCCTACTTGGGATTCTCTGTCTCTCTGTCTCTCTTTTAAAGATAAACATAAAAAGAAATTTTAAAAAATCATGGTGACAGAGACCATCCATGCAATGGGTATAAAAGTTGGGAGGGTGGACACTCTTGAAGTGATATTTAGGGTCCTGTCCAAACTCAGGATTCGCTAATTCTGAGTCAAAAGTAATTCCAAGCAGGTGATGTTTTTTGTGTGACTGTAAAGAAGGCGGGACTAACTTATCTTCCGCTGGAGGCATGACTCTGATGACGGGATGGGAGAGGTGACAGTAGAGCCATGGGGAAAAGCGGTGAGGGAGGAAGAAATGCCCATGGTCGCCCCAGACTCTGGTGGGCTGCCTGCCGGGAAATGCATCATCTAGATCAGAGCTGCCCATGAGCTGAATTACAAGTCACCTTGCACTTATGTCAATACATTAAAAAAATTTTTTTTTAACATTTATTTATTTTTGAGAGACTGAGAGAGACAGGGCGTGAGCAGGTGAGGGGCAGAGAGAGAGGGAGACACAGAATCCGAAGCAGGCTCCGGGCTCTGAGCTGTCAGCACAGAGCCCAACATGGGATTTGAATCCACAAACCGTGAGATGATGTCCTTAGCTGAAGCCAGACGGTTAACTGACTGAGCCACCCAGGTGTCCCATGTTGATGTGTTTTTAAAATAAACTTCCAAACTTTAGAATAGTTTGAGGTACACAGAAAGGCTGCACAAATCGTACAGCGCTCCCATCCATCCCGTCCCCAGTGTCCCCTCTCGTTAACCAACCTCTCCCACTACCATGGCTCACTGTCACAACTAACGAAGCGATACTAACATGTTTTCATCTAAACGTCGTACTTGACTTGGATTTCATGAGTTTTTCTCTAATGTCATTTTTCTAATTTTTTTTAATTTTTATTTTTTTTATTTTTGAGAGAGAAAGAGAGAGACAGCATGAGCAGGGGAGGGTCAGAGAGAGAGGGAGACACAGAATCCGAAGACAAGCTCCAGGCTCTGAGCTGTCAGCACAGAGCCCGATGCAGGGCTCGAACCCACGAACCGTGAGATCATGACCTGAGCTGAAGTTGGATGCTTAACCGACTGAGCCACCCAGGTGCCCCTCTAATGTCATTTTTCTGTTCCAGGATCCCATCCGAAGGGATTGGTTCCTGGGGCTTCCATAACAGCCCACCACAAACCTGGTGGTTTAAGACAACAGAAACGTACACTCACAGTTCCCGAGGCCAAAGGTCCTAAATCAGTAGGGCATGTGTCCTCTGAAGGCTCTGGGGAAGAATCGTCCCTGCTGCTTCTGGCTTCTGGTGGCTCCAGGTCTTCCTCGGCTCGTCACCACGGTGGGGGCTGTGTCCTGGAGCTGATGACGCCAAGCCCTGCTTACATCTTCACATGGACTTCTTGGTGTATTTCAAGGTTCCCTCTCCTTTCTCTTATAAAAACACCAGTCATTGAATTTAGGGCCCACCCCAAATTCGGGATAATCTCCTCTTGAGATCATTTACTTCATGACATCTGTAAGACCCTATTTCCACCTAAGGTCACATTCACAGGTACCGGGAGTTGAGACTTGGACATATCTTTTCGTGGGGGACACCACTCACCCACTACAATACCACATTACACGGAGTCATCCTGTCTTCTTAGACTCCTTGGGACTGTGAGTTTCTCAGACTTTCCTCACTTTCTCATGACCCTGAGAGTTTTGAGGATTACTGGTCAGGTGTTTTGTAGACTTCTTCTTTTTTCTTTTTTTAATCTCTATATCCAGCGTGGGCCTCGAACTCATAACTCTGAGATCAAGAGTCGCACGCTCTTCCTACTGAGCCAGCCAGGTGCCCCCAACATAGACTATCTCTCAATTTGAGTTTGTCTGATGTTTTTCTCTCATGGTTAGATCAGGGTTATAGGCTTTGGGGAAAAAGGCCACAGAGGTGAAGTGTCGCTCTCAACACGATATATCAAGGGTGTATGTTATCACCTGGATTTGTCACGGATGATGTTAACCACGATCACCTGGCTAAGGAAGTGTTTGCCAGGTTTCTCCGCAGTCAAGTTACTTTCTTTTTTCTTTTTAAAATTGTTAATGCTTCTTTATTTTTGCGAGAGACAGAGGGGGAGGGCCAGAGAGAGAAGGAGACAGAATCTGAAGTAGGCTCCAGGCTCTGAGCTGTAAGCACAGAGCCCAGCGCAGGGCTTGAACCCACAAACCAGGAGATCATGACCTGAGCCCAAGTCAGATGCTTAACCTACTGAGCCACCCAGGCGCCCCTCTACAGCAAAGCTCCTTTCTTATTCTATTTCCATTCTGTACTCTTTGTAAGCAAGTCACTAAGCACAGCCCACACTTAAGGGGTAGGAGGCTGTGCCCCAGGCCTTGAGGGGGCACGATTTGCATCAATTATTTGGCATCCTTCTACTGTCCATGCCGTTTTGCATGCATTCTCTCATCTGAAAGGCAGGTTTCCTGGATTTCAACCAGAGTCCCATAGCCTTTTCCCACATTTCCTTAGAGAAGTTGACACCAGGACAAATCATCTGAGGACACAATTCTCAGACAAGTTTTCATTCACAGGAACTACTATAGGACAATGCCGTTCAAAGCATGGATGGGAATGGCCCACATCTGCTTATAGGTCTGTAATCATCTAATAGATACTCAAAGTGACATCCAGAAACTTCATAGCAATTTGACAGAGTACTTGTATGTTCGTTGAAGCTAACAATAAAGAACTGGGCTTCTACGTCATATGCCTTTATTACTATTAACTTTTATTGCCTTTTAGGCAAGATTAGTCCAGGGCGGATTGGGGGGTTTGGTCTCCAGCACAGACCGTGGCCACGCTGTGTGTGTGCCTCGTGCGGGTTTCTGGTGCTCCAGGCTGCTCCCTTCTCCTCACCCAGCTCCCCAGACGGGAGGCAGAGGCCTGGGCCCACTACTGGGCCACTGTCTGGGCCTCGTGGTGTGGCCGCTCCCCCTGCCCACCAACTCCCAGGCCGGACAGTCCCTCTGTGCCCCCCTCCCCAACCTGGGGAATGCACGCTCCCGGTCTGTGTCAGCTCCGTGGACAGCCACGGCTGGCCCTGTCTGGGAGAGGTCTGCTCTCCCCACACTCTGGGCCTCAGGCCTTTCCGTGAGTGAAGCCCATTCAATTCCTTTTGCTGGTGGTTGGTCAGGTCCACGCAGGGGGCAGCAGGAGGGGGGATGGGAGCCTCACATGCGTGACGGGTTTCCAGTGTAGACCTCCGTTGACATCTCCAAATTAGGTCCTTCATGTAGTCATGTTGGCTGCAAAACGTTCATCAGCAGACCGCCCCACCAGGACATAATTTAAAATAATATATATCTTAAATGTTGATTGTCATTACACTAAATACAGAAGAGCACAGAATCCGGGGTGCTTAGGTGGCTCAGTGGGTTAAGCGTCTATCTTTGGCTCAGGTCATGATCTTACAGTTTGTGGGTTCGAGCCCCATGTCGGGCTCTATGCTGACAGTGTGGAGCCTGCTTGGGACCCTCTCCTCCCCCTCTCTCTGCCCCTCCCTCACTTGTGCTGTCTCTCTCTCTCTCTCTCTCTCTCAAAACAAATAAATAAATTTAAAAAAGAAAAATTAGGGGCGCCTGGGTGGCTCAGTCATTTAGGTGTCCAACTTCGGCTCAGGTCATGATCTCACGGTTTGTGGGTTCGAGCCCCACGTCGAGCTCTGTGCTGACCGCTCGGAGTCTGGATCCTGCTTCAGATTCTGTGTCTCCCTCTCTTTCTCTGCCCCTCCCCTACTCGCACTGTGTCTCTCTTAAAAATCAATAAACATTTAAAAAAAATAAAAAAGGAAAAATTAAAAAATGAAGAGCACAGAATCTACATACTTCGAGAAACCTAATGTATATATTAAAAAAAGAAACCTAATATATAAAAACATGCAATCACAGTGAAATTTTTGATATTAATAAAAATGGCTTTTTAAATTATTCAGTTGGGCTTTAGCTGAAAATAAATCCTGTCATTATCTTGCAGGTAACCCAATATTACAGTGTCTTCTGTGTTAAAATATATGACAGTATAAATCATAATTTGTATAACCCTATTCTGGCATTATTTTCACTTTCCGATGTACTAAGAGCCTCGAATAATGCTATTGGCCAGCCACCTATGGACGCTGGAGAATTCTGCTGGAGATCTATTCCCCTTCCCTCCTCTCAAGGTCACCTCCTGTCTCTGGCTAGTCTCCCCTTCCCAGCCAACCTTCTTCTGGAAGGTAGATTCCAGTTCGGTAGCTTATCAGAGTCTGGTTTACTGCTGCTCCCTTGTCTGGCTCAGACCCTGGCACACAGCAGGTGTTCTGGACTGAATTGTTTCCCCCCAAACTGATGTGGAGGCCCTAATCTCCAGTGTGATGGTATTTGGAGATGGGAACTTGGAGATGTGTGTAGGGTTAGATGAAGTCATGAGGGTGGCGTTCCCGTGGTGGGATTGGCGCCTTTACAGGAAGAAACACCAGAGGGCTTGCTGTTTCTCTCTCTCTCTCTGTCTGCCACAGAGGACCCAGAGGAAGGTGGCCATCTGCAAGCTAGGAAGAGAGACATCACTAGAAACCCAGCGAGACGGCACCCTGGTCTTGGGCTTCCAGCTTCCAAATCGATGACAAAACAAATGTGTTGTTTAAGCCACCCGGACTGTGTCGTTTTGTAACGCAGCCCGAGCTGACTGACGCAGCAGGCACTCAGCGTATATTCCTTGCCTGAATAAATGAGGGTGCCTAATCCTGGAGCATGCAGATCGCGGACACAGGCCTCATTCTTTGCAAGGATCCCTCTCTGCTCCAACGCCCTTAATTTCTAGAGTCTTTTACAAAAAAACCCAGCCCTTCCCAGACCAGGGACACAAAATCAGTGCCAGTTTGGGTTCTTAGGGTCTATTTCTTAGCACAGGGACAGCAAATAGTTCTCTCCCGAAAAGGCACCCCAAGCCTCAGCGGGCTCATCCAGCACCACACTGATGGGGCTTCTGAAGCCCCTTCTGGTTTCAGTGTCGGGAGTGCTGTGATTGATTAGCAATGTCTGTCCTGGCTGTGGAAGGTGCAAGTGGAGGCTTCTGTGTCGATCTTGACTTAGAGCTGCTGCCTGGGGGCGGTTAAGCACGAGCATCTGGTCCCAGCATCGCTGCCTTCTCAAGGCAGAATATATGTGCAGTCCCACCCTCAAAGGGGTCCCAGCTTCTGCAGGTGACCAATGAGGAGGAAGGAGCGCGGGGGGTGGTGGGGTGGAGGGAAGGTCTGATGACTAAGGAGACCTATTCTGGGCCTGTGCCTCGATCAGCGCAGGGCTGAGAGCACGTGTGAGTACACGTGCATGTACTCAGGGTGCGCAGGCACTAGTGGCTCGGAGAGAAGTTGCAGTTCTTTCACCTGCATTTTTTCGTGGCCTTTCGTGGGCCCAGCCCTGTGC
>CM053560.1:133271032-133336875 GCA_028646485.1 Cryptoprocta ferox | reverse complement strand
TCTCTGCCCCTTCCCTGATCATGCTCTCACTCTCTTTCTCAAAAATAAATAAAACATTAAAAAAAAAAAAAAGGCTGAGTTAGCCTGGGAGCACTGGGAACCATGGCGCTTTGTAAACAGTTGTATTACAAGTATGTAAAGTAGTTTATATCACCAGTATTTCCCAAATAGTTCCATGGGGTCCTCAACTAGGAGATGCTCCCATCAGAAAGGTTCTCATGGTTGGGGCGCCTGGGTGGCTTAGTTGGTTGAGCGTTCGATTTCAGCTCAGGTCATGATCTCGCAGTTTGTGAGTTCGAGCCCCACACCGGGCTCGCTGCTGTCAGCCTGTCGGCGCACAGCCCGCTTTGGATCCTCTGTCCCCCCGCCTCTGCTCCTCCCCCACTTGTGCTCTTCCCCAAATTAATAAATATTTAAAAAAAAAAGAAAGATTCTTATAGTCGAATAAATTTGGAAAACGTCTCCTATCACATCTCTATCAAGCTTTATTAAAAAAATTTTTTTACATTTATTTATTTTTGAGAGACAGAGAGAGACAGAGCGTGAACAGGGGAGGGGCAGAGAAAGAGACACAGAATTGGAAGCAGGCTCCAGGCTCTGAGCTGTCAGCACAGAGCCCGACGCGGGGCTCGAACCCATGAACCGTGAGATCATGACCTGAGCCGAAGTCGGATGCTCAACTGACTGAGCCCCCCAGGTGCCCCTATATCAAGCTTTAATGAGTCAGTAAAACAGAAACAAACACAAAATAAAACCTGTCTGACTGTATTCAGCCCCTTGTTTTCCATGCCTGGTGGATCCTGGCATCTCCTGAACACCTTCGGGGCCAGTGTTCCACAGGCCACCCGTTTGGGAAGTGCTCTGGGCAAAGGCACTAGGGGAGTGTTTGAAAGTAGAGGCAGACGTTCCCAGGAGAACCCGTCCCGCAGAGGCTAGATTCACGTGCCCGGGGAGGAAGAGGAAGAGGGCTGCAAAGCCCCAGGGGAGGGACCCCATAACGGAAGTACGTGAGGGTACTTCAAGGTGGGGAGACAGAGAAGACCAGGGTGCTGTTTGGATGTGGAGGGGAGAGGAGAGGAGGCGGAGGTGACCCCCAAGAACTCATATTTCGGGAGGGAGCAGGAAGGGGGCAAGGACTGGGGGTGTCCTTCACCTCCACACCATCCAGTCTCTGCCCGCTCGCCCCATCACTCCTTTCCAACTGTGACTGCGGTGAGTCTGAGCCCTGTGGCTCCCCCAGGAGAGGGCCCGGGGACAGGGGACAGGTGCCTCATGGGGAAGGACAGCCCCCAGAGGGCCGAAGACGTGCTGTCCCCGCTACGCACACATCGTGTGGTTGTAGAGTCGGCAGCAGGTGTCCAGGGCCCCGGGGCTGACCGCGGCGCTGGTGCTGAAAGGAAGTAAAGGCTGCAGTCTGGGCTCCAGGCCTGGCTCTGCTGGCCCCTGAAGGCTGTGCAGCCCTGGGGACGTTGCTCCAGGTCTCTGGTCCCCCCCTCCCTCCCCAAGTGTGGTCTTCAGGCCCCACTTCCGCCTCCCCTGGCCACATCAGCCACAGCCATAACATTGCTACCCCTCACCCCGATGCCAAAGACACCCATAAGGCACCCGGGCCGTCTGCACCCCGTCACTGCAGGCCCCCCGCCCCACGCCCCAGGCCTCACCTCTGGAAGGCCCCGCGGCAGCACTGGAGCACCTCAAAGCTGCTGCTGCTAAGGGTTGCGTTCAGGAGGGTCGTGCAGTCAACTTCAGGCCCCCTGGGCACATACAGGATCCCTGTGCAGGGAAGGCAGCTGCCGGGCAGGGCCTGTGATCCCCGCTCCCCACCCCCAGGGACTTCCGGAGGGCCCGGAGCCCCGGCGTCCTGGGGGGCGGCTAGAAAATCAGGGCTCTGCCAGGCCCACACTCACCGGCCACACAGGCATTCACAAGGGACACGCAGGTGCCCGTGCAGAGCGCCCGGAGCACTATCTGGGAGAAGTCGCCCTTCCGCTGGGGGGCCATGGAGGCTGCAAGGGCACAGGGTACTTAAGGCCAGGAAGCCTTATAACCCCTGCCCAGACGCTGTGCCTCTGGGTGCCCCGGCTGGCTCCTCTCCCTCTTCTGGGCAGCCAGAGGGACCGATGTCATCCTCCTGACCCCCCACTGAGTTTGGGAACCCTCCTTGGCCTGATTTGGGGCCCCAGGTAGCACCGCACGCCTGCCACCCTCAATGGCAGATGTTGGAGAAGAACATGAGTTTGGAGTCAGGCAGAGCTGGGATTAAATACAAGCTCAGCCACTTACTGGCTGAGAGACTGGGGCCATCACTTCATTTCGCCAAGACTCAGTTTCCTACTCTGTAAAATGGGATAGTTACACCACCTGGCGTGGGGACTGTGAAGAAGGGACACTTTTTGGTACAGAGCCGAGAACTGGGCAGGGCCCTCCTCCCTGGGCCTCGCCAGGGCTGCATGTCCACCGCGGGTGTAGGAGCCGCCGGCCAAAGCCTCGGGCCAGCACCACACCTTCCGTGCCTCCCCAGACCCCGGAGCCAGGGTTGTCCTGCAGGGCCAAGGTGCGAGCCCCACGGTGCTCATCCCTGGTGGCAGAGAAGTCATGGGGCCGGGAGGATCCCCCAGGGCCACCTTGCTCAGGCCCTGCCCTGAACATACGGGAGAACCGAGGCCAAAGACCCCCCCAGGAAGCTGTGTCACGGCCAGGCCCCCAGCTGTGGGGCCCCAGCACTCACTCAGGCCTCCCAGCATGATCCCAATGGAACTGAAGTTGGCAAATCCACAGAGGGCGAACGTCGTGAGGATTTCTGCTCTGACCTGAAAATGCAGAGGATGAGTGAGGAGGGGCCTCCCTTAGCTGGCGCGGGGCGCCCTCACACCACCCTGGCTCCCTGGCCCTAGTTTCACCCACATCCGGTGTGTCTTTGACCTTTGCTGCCCCTCCCAGGCCTCACACACCACCTCTATGTCCGTTCAGTCTGCACCATCTGAGAAACAACCCCCGTTCTGTCACCTCAGGCTCCTTCATTTATTTTTTTAAATGTTTGTTTATTTTTAAGAGAGAGACTGAGCAGGAGGAGGGGCAGAGAGAGAGAGAGAGAGGATCCAAATCGGGCACCGTGCTGACAGCAGAGAGCCCTATGCGGGGCTTGAACCTACAACCATGAGATCATGACCTGAGCCCAAGTAGGTCACCTAACGGACTGAGCCACCCAGGCACCCTCAGGCCCCTTATCTTCATTGCCAGCCTCTCCGGGTGTGATTCAGGCTCCGGGCCCTGCCTAGGCTCACCCGCCCCCGCTGAGCTCCGTGCCCTGGGGGCCCTGGGTGACTGCCCTTCCCCTCACTGCAGGCCTGACCTGGGCTCCAGACCTGGAGACCCCGGAGCACAGCCTCCTGAAGACGTGAGGACCTGGGAGCCCGGCCAATGCGGGCTCCAGCTCGCCCCCACCTATGACCAGATTAAGCGAGTCAACAGGCTCTTTCGGTTTTTGTGTCTCCACCTGGAATGTGGGAATCACAGCACCTGCCTGGAAGGGCTGTTGTGAGGGTCGCACACTGCGTGGGAAGCACCAGGCAGACACTAGATATTTAAGCAAAGTAATTCTTCTTCCTTTCCCACGGGAACGGGTAATTTCCCAGGAGGTGTTAAGAGCCAAACGGAAGAATTTGGAATTAAAAAAATTGGCTTATACCACACCTCATGCCATATTAAAAAAAAAACACAACATTTCTGGAGCGTTGAAGCAGATCAGTACTGATATTTTAAACATCAAATAATAGAAAATAGAGGAAGATAGGAATTATACTTACAAGGTAGCATTCTAAGTCTCCTTTTGGAGAGGTGCAAAACTGAGGCTCAGAGAGGTTAAGTAACTGAGGGAGTTCACACAGCATGAATTTCAGTTCCGTCTGACTGCAAAACTCTTGCTTTTAAATATTTCACCGTATTGTGTCAGGAATTCAACACTTACCAGATTTCTGGAATGGAGATACCTTTCTAAGTTTAGAAGTAATAGAAGAAATCACAAAGGAAAAGATTTGGTGTAAATCCTGTTAAACGAAAAATCTCTGAATACAAGATGAAGGGGGAGAAAAGACTAGGAAAAATATGTGTATAAAATACATTAGAAAGAGGTTAACGTCTTTATAACACAATTTGTACAAATTGATGGAAAAATATTAAGGCTCCTGCATCCTGCTTGCTCACCTACAATCACCCACGTAATCTTAAAATGTCAAATGTCAAATCTTCAGGAACTTTCTACAGCTCCTCAGCCTGTGCCAGTCTCTTCTATGATTTCCATCTGCTCTAACTGTGCCTCTCTCCTTTCAGTTTTCCAGACAAGTGCTTTTCAACCTCAGGGCCTTTGCACATGCCTTTTCTTTGCCTGGAATACTCTTCCGAGCCTCACCTGGCCCCTTCTCCACCCTCCAAGTCTTGGCCTAACTGCCACACCTCAGGGGGGCCTTTTCTGACTAGCCCAGCCCAGAAAGGCCCCCCCTCGGTTTCCCTTTTTTGTTTCCTTCAGAGAACTTAACACAAACTGTGGTTATTTTACTTTTTATTCCTTTCCTTTCTTGTTCTTTTCACTGGATATAAGTTCCATGACACCGGGGACCATGTCTGTCTAATTCCCCTTCTAATTTCTGGTGCCTAGCGGAGTGCCTAGCCCCTTAGAGGTCTCAACAAACACTTGCTAAGGAGAGAAGTTCATAAAAAAAAGATCCTCAAGGAGCATCCCATCTGTTATCTCTAGGGGAGAGATGGAGACAGGGGTTGAGGACAAGGATTGAGGGGGAATCTGTACTTCTGATCTCACACCAACTTTTTTTTTAAACTGGAGGCTACATTCCCTTACGATTTGAAACATAATTCAAAAGACAAGAAAAAATATTTTGTGTTAAAAGTTCCTCGCAACCCGAGAAATGCAGATTAAAACGAGGAGCTGTCATTTGCCCTATTTGCCCGTTACGGTTGCACAGCCGAAGGCTGCTTGGTGCTTTTAGCGTGCTGCGAACTCAGTGCTCACAGCCCGGCTGGGGGTGGTTTCGGTCGCCCCCACCCTTTGGGGAAGATTCAGGCCCCGCGATTCGGTCATCCCACATCTGGGAGAGCTCGCAGGAAACGATCCCAGAGGAGGGGGCCGTTCTGTGCGCGCAGCTACTCGTTTGGGCGCCGTGTGAAATAGCCCAACAGCGCGACTAGCCCGAAGGGCCCCGCGCAGGGGCCTGGCGAAAGGTATCACAGGCCCGCGTCCCAAATGATGGCTCTGTCAGAACAGAAGGTGGGCAAAGCTGGCGACCGTCCAGGCTGGGTGCTCTACTAGCCACCGTGTGGGGGCGCCTGGGGGGCTCAGGGGTGAAGCATCTGACTTTGGCTCAGGTCATGATCTCGCAGTTCATGAGTTCGAGTCCCACACTGGGTGAGCTTGAGACCCGTTTGGGGTAAACAAGAGCCCCAGGTGAGCCCCACTTCTCTCCCTCTGCCCCTCATGGAGTCTCCCTTTCTCTCTGCCTCTCGCTCACTTGCGCCCTCTCTCTCTCAAAAAAAAAAAAAATATATATATATATATAATGGCAACCGAGAAAATTCTCTCTTAAAAAAGAAGAAAATGCATAAAACAACACGAGCTGTTATTTCAGGACGGCGAGGTGACAGGTAATTGTTTTATTCTCAGCGATGCTACACAGAGTTTTTATTTGTTTAGAAAGTTTCATTTTATAGAACTTTTTAGTCACAGAAAAAGCCAGACCCTGAACTGAATCCAATACAATGACCGCGAACGTGGTGGGGCTGCCCCCCGCTCCTTCCCTCTGCTCACTGGACCCGACGTGTGTCCCTTTGAGGGCAGCCACAGCACAGATGACACCAGTTTCCAAGGCACAGTGGCTGTCCTGAAGCCACACAGGATGGTGGCCCGTCTACAGGGAGATCTTAGATCTTCCCAGCAACACCCTTTCCTGGGGCGCCGGGGTGGGCGCGGGGGGCTGGTCAGTTCAGTCGTGATCTCACTGTTCGTGGGTTGGAGCGTGGGATTCTCTGACTCTCTCTGCCCCGCCTCTGTTTGTGCTCCCTCCCTCCCCCCTCTTCTCAAAATAAATAAACATTTTAAAAAAGACCATTTCCTTGCAGCTCAGTCTCCTAAAAGGCTTTCAGGAAGGTGGCAGAGAGGCCTGCTCCGGGCAGTAGGATCTGGAGGCCGGGGGTGTCCACTGCCTGCCCAGGAGGCGGGTGGCAGCTGCGTGGGGGTGTGGGGGGCGTGGGGGGGGAGGGGACCAGGACACTCACGGAGATCCACTGCTTCTTGGTGCCGACCCACTCCTCAACCCCGGCCAGGCGGCGCTGCTTGTACTGGGAGAGCCCCTGATAGGCCACGAACTCGTTCAGGAACAACTTGATGCCCAGCAGCTCGGCCACCACCGGGCAGTCCTCCCAGGCCACGCCCAGTAAGAAGGCCACCGGCCGCAGGACGTAGGAGCAGATGAGCTGAGGCACAGGGCAAGGGCAGCTGCGGGGACCCGGGCTGGCCCGGGCTCTGCTGGGTGTCCACCCACCGCCGCCCCCCACCCCCGCCCCCAGGGCGCCCCTCAGTGGGCCAGGTGGGCTGCCCGGCTGTACCTCGAAGCTGAGCTCCTGGACGCCCACCATGGCTCCCAGCCAGGACAGGGCCGCGTTGACGAAGGCCAGCAACGCCAGGAAGGCAATCAGGTTGGCTCCGATGTTGGCGACTAGCTTCACGGAGACGGCGGCTCCACTGCTGGCTGCTTCTAAGAGGTTCTGAGCGTCTCTGTTTTGGGGACCAAGAACTGTCATGATTAGCCTGTCCCCACAAACAGTGGGGCTCCTAGGCTCAGTGAAGAAGCTTGGACAAAGTATTTCAGGGCCCAGGGTCCTTGTCTTCGTTCTGAGACCGGGGGGCAGGGGAGGGGGAGAGGTGCTGATGGGGGAGAGGGGAGAAGGTGCTGACCCTGGGGGTGGGGGTGGGGGAGAAGGTGCCAATGGGGGGGTGGGGGGGAGAAGGTGCTGACCCGAGTGTTAGGATTAGACTTCGACTGCCAGCACGGTGCTGTGTCTACATGTGGGAGCCGCCAGCCGTGTGTGGCCTCAGAGCACTTGGAAGGAGCCTGGCCAGCACGGAGGTGTGTTGTAAGTATAAAGCACACACCAGATTTCAGAGATTAAGTACAAAAAAAAGAACGTGAAGTCACTCATTAATAATGTTTTATTGATTACATGTTGAAATGATAATATTTTGGGCATTTTGGGTTAAAAAATATTTTATTAAGGGACACCCGGGTGGCTCAGTGAGTTAAGTGTCTGACTCTTGATCTCAGGGTTGTGAATTCAAGCCTTGTGCTGGGCGTAAAGACTACTTAAAAATTCGTCATTAAAATCACCTGTTTCTTTTGACATTTATTTATTAAAAAAATTTAATGTTTATTTCTGAGAGTGAGAGAGAGAGAGATACAGAGCATGAGCAGGGGAGGGGCAGAGAGAGAGGGAGACACAGAATCAGAAGCAGGTTCCAGGCTCTGAGCTGTCAGCACAGAGCCCCATGCGGGGCTTGAACCCATGAACTGTGAGATCATGACCTGAGCCAAAGTCGGACACTTAACTGACTGAGCCTCCCAGTCGCCCCTATTTGTTTATTTATTTATTATTTAAAGATTTTATTTTATTTTTATTTTTTTAAATATATATTTTTTAACATTTATTCATTTTTGAGAGACAGAGAGAGACAGAGCATGAGTGGGTGAGGGGCAGAGAGAGAGGAAGACACAGAATCCGAACCAGGCTCCAGGCTCTAAGCTGTCAGCACAGAGCCCGATGCGGGGCTCGAACTCACAGACCACGAGATCATGACCTGAGCTGAAGTTGGACGCTCAACCAACTGAGTCACCCAAGCGCCCCAAGATTTTTTTTTTAAGTAATCTCCACACCCAACATGGGGCCTGAACTCAAGACACAGAGATCGAGAGTGCCACGCTCCATCGACAGAGCCAGCCAGGCGCCCCACTTTTGACTTTAAAGAAACACAACTCCTAGAGAATTTAACGGTATAGATGCGGCTCCCGTTGTGTTTGTTACAGGGCAGGGCTGCCCTAGACCTTCAGGAATTTGTGAGGTTGGGGCTGCCCGCTGTGACCCCAAGCACATTTGTCAAAAGTGGGGCCTTTTCAACATTTGGAGCAGGTTAAGTGTTACACGAGGTTGCTCAGGCGATGGTGAAGAGGCAGCAGTGAGAGAAATCAAGGACGGTGCTCAGTCTGTGACTGACACCCCGGTGGGGGGAGCGCTTGGGGGGCAGGTGGCCTGCGGCCTCGGTAGGACCCGCCCCAGCACGCGTGCAGCAGGCTGTGTCCCCCGCCAGGCTGCTCTGCTTGACCGGCCCAGGCCCAGGCCGGGACTGGAAATTGAGACGCAGGACGGCCACAGCGCGGCGGGCCGCAGCGGAGGGGCCCCGGGGTTAGGCAGAGAGGCCGCTGCTGCCCCCTGGCCCTGCTCCTGCCCCCCTCCCAGCCTCTCCCCCGCAGCCCCTCCCACCCCTGCTCCCTGCCTCCCCTTCCTGACCCCCCACAACCCGATTCCCCCCACAGCCCCTCCCCAGGCTGCCCTCAGGTTCTGCTCACCCCACGGTCGGTTCCACCCCTTCCGGGCTCCTAAACTTGGACTCCTCCACCTCGGGGTAGACCAGCTTGGAGAGGGCCAGCGCACAAGGTGCGGCCATGACGGAGGCAGCGATCAGGGAGGCGGCATCGATCTGCAGGATCGAGAATGGGGCTTGTGGGGTTAAGGGTCCCGCTGGGCTCAGGGCATGATCCCATGGTTCGTGGGTTCGAGCCCCCGTGGGTTCGGCTCTGTGCTGACAGCTCGGAGCCTGGAGCCTGCTTCAGATTCTCTGTCGCCCTGTCTCTCAGTCCCTCCCCGGCTTGCTCTCTCTCTCAAAAATAAATAAAAACATTTTTAAAAATAATAAAATGAGTGCTTTAAAAAGAGAGGGTGAGAGAGAGAAAGGGGCTTAGGAGGAGACAGGACATGTCCCCACCAGGAGTGCAGCCCAAGCAGCAGGGAGCACGTGTGCTCCGCCCCACTGTCTGTCATCATCGTCCGGCCGTAGTGCTGTCATCGTTACTGACAGTGTGAAGGGTCACAGGCTGTATGTACAGAACCTCGAGTTTCCCTCCAGGACTTCTAGAAGTCAGGCGGAGCGAGTAGTGGTAACCCACAGTACAGATGAGGACACTGAGGCCCCACAAAATGAAATGTAACCTGCCCAAAATGAAGGCAGAGAAGGAATTTGAACCTCCGGGTCCTTTGGCTCCACGTTCAAAGTTCTTCCTTCCCTTCTAGGCTGTCTCCCTTTGACCACTCACCTGAGGGCTTGTCCTCCATTGGCCGAGGGGTTTGTAATGGTTTCAGACAAAGCTCACAGATGGGATGGATCACGAGGTGACCTAATTTGACCTCATAGTATAGGAATGTCCTCAAATACTTACTGTGACAGGGAGCTCACCACTTCAAGGCCTCCTATCACACCCACTCCGGTGGTCAGAGAGCTCTTAGGAAATCTGCCTACTCCAACCGCCACTCTGGTCTCCACTGTGGCCTCAAACCCTTTGCTCCCCTGTTTTCTTCCCCCAGAGATAGATGGAACATTTTCCCCCAACACCGTATTATTTACCAAGTGGAAAAATTGGAACCAACCCAAACACCTAACAACGGAACGGCTAAGCATTGTCAGGTGGCCACTGAAAATGACGGTCACCAAGGATTTGCAAATAGCACGGGGAGATGCCCACAAAATTGCATCTAGAGCATAACCACACGGAGGGGGGACAAAAACCCTCCACAACGATGCATGAAGAGATGAAAGAGATACACCAAAATGTCAGCCAGTCGTCTGTCCCGGGCTAGTGGTGATTTTCTCTGCTTTTCGCTTTTTGGTTATTTCTGCGTGTCCACAACGCTGCATATTGCTTTTATAAACAGAAGAGTCAAATAGACTTCTTCTCCTTAAAGTTTGTCAAACACCAACTGTAGTTCTTTAATTTTACATAAAAAGGGGGAAAAGGAGGGGCGTGAAGTTTAAGCTACAGGTTCGGGCTGATAGAAGCAGGGACGAGGAAACCCGTAGAAGTGGCAGCAAGCAATGTGCGACCAGGCCCGGAAGACCCTCTAAGGCTCTGAAACGTGCAATGTCTGTCCTGTTGTTTTAAACACCTTTGTCTCTTTTCAGTGGGGAATGGAAACCTCTTAAGACGAGTATCAGCACCAACCCCCCTCCCCCCTGCACGCCCCGTCATAGGCCCTGGGTGTGCGGGCCCGGCTCCTCATGGGGAGAGGCCAGCCTCGGGGCAGGTGCCCTCTCTGGATGTTTCTGGCTGGGCTTTGGGACGTCACTGGCCTCCTCGGGGCTGTCCAGATCCCCTGGGGACTGGACCGTACCTGGAATCTTGGGGCTTCCCCTCCATCAGCCAGGACCCTCCCCCTTCCTCCGCCTCGGAGGTCACGTCTAGTTTGCCGACATGAGCAAGAACACATCCTGCAGTGTCGTGTTCCTGGACACCGTCTGAGTGGGCCGGTCACGGCCACGGCCTCGCGTGCTCCAGCTGGTCATGTCAGCTTGGAAAGGACTCAGTTTTGTCCAGGCCGGCCTCCCCTGGGCGCTGGGTCAGTCCACACGCAGCCTCCCTACTGCCAGCTACTTCTCAGGCTGTGACACCCCTATTCCCCAAGGAATGCCTTCTGCCTCCGCATCCCAGGGCCTGCTCCTGCCCAAAGCCTTCCTCTCTTTACCCAAAGGCGTCCCGGGTGGAGAGGGATACAGGGTAGGGGTCCTCCATTTGAATTTTCAAAAACACCTTCACTGAGGGAGGAAACAAATCCACTACGGAGCATACGGTGGGCCAGTTTCAGGATGGATCTGTCACCCTAATCTGTCAGAGGATGAGGTACCACTCTTTCAACACTCTGCTGTTTTCTATTATTGCGTTTAATTCTTAAACCACCGTGAGATGGGCAGTAATTCGGCCCACTTGGCAGATGTGAAGTCAAGTAGCGCTCGCTTGGCCAGGCTCCGAACCTCACAGACGCTGCCCCAGGGCCCCCAGGGCCCCCACTCTTGCACAGTTGATTGAGGACCATCCGTGGCTGATGCCCTCGGCGTCACCCCGCCCAGCCTGTGTTCACAGTGCCTCTCACAGGGGCCCCTGAGCCAAAGGAGGGTGGGTGGGTAGAGAGACCAGCTTCTGCGGTTGGTGGACAGAGCCGGGACCTGCTTTCGAGCTTCGGGGAACTATGGTGAAAAAGGAGATTTCTATGGAGATCGCAGCGAACAGATTCAGGGAGCCCCGGGGCCTCCGAGCAGGGCTGGAGGTCTAGACCAGTATCGTCCAATACAAATGTAATGAGAACCGTGTCTCATCTTAAATTCTCCAGTAGCCAATTAAAAAAGTAAAGAGAGGGGCGCCTGGGTGGCTCCGTCAGTTAGGCGTCCGATTCTTGGTTGGGGCTCAGGTCATGATCTCTCGCTTCGTGGGATTGAGCCCCCAGTCGGGCTCTGCGCTGCCCGGGAAGAGCCTGCTTGGGATTCTCTCTCTCCCTCTCCCTCTCTCTTTCTCTGCCCCTCCCCTGCTCCTGCTTTCTGTCTCTCTCTCAAAATAAATAAATAAACATTTTTTAAAAAGTAAAGAGAAACAGGTAAAATCATGAATTTTATGTGACCCAACATATCCAAAACATTCTCTTTCCACTCATGTAATCCATATAAAACTTACCAATAAAATATATCCATTCCCCCCCCCCCCCGGTCTCACAGCACATCTCATTTCACACCAGCCACATTTCCACAGCTCAGTGGCCACGTGTGGCTAGTGGTGACTGCATCGGACGGCGCAGGTCTAGAAACACCCAACAGAAAGGGAGCAGGGCAAAGGGAGCCAGAAGGTGAGAAAGAGAAACAAGGAGTGGGCAAGAGGGATCCTGGTGGGATTCAGGGGCTGAGGGCAGAGGAGGGTCCCGGGGGAGAGAGAAAAAGTGGGAGGCCGGGCTGTGGGAGTCCTGGGGCTGCTGCAGTGGCGGCCAAGAGCCAGGTGGGGGCAGAAGAGAGCTTCTTCGACACCGGACTAAAGGCCCATCGGCACAGGGAGGAAAGGAGGGAAGGGATGGTCTGTTGGGTGCTTTTCACCTGGGCCCACGATGGGGGCTGGGGCTTCCGCTCCAGGGGCTGTGCTTGGGGACCCTGGTGGCCTCTGCTCGGTCTGCTGAGCTAAAGGGAAGTGGGCACCCAGGTCCCTTCCGGGGGAGGCGCAACTGCCTGGGGCTTGGGCCTGACCTCTGGCCCCGAGACAGGGAAGGACCCGAAGCTGAGCTGCAAGGCAGACGTGGAAAAGGAGAGTCCTTACAGTATTTTAATCTGAAGTAATGGCAGCAAGACTCCTGCAGTGGGAAGAATACCATTCTTTTAACCGGAGCAAAGTCAAGGCACTTAAAAGGCCCCAAGTCCCCAGAGGGCGTCCCCTCCCCCCAACATGCTGCCAGGAAAAAAGTTTCAGGAACAAAGTCTTGCGTTCCATTTTTAGAATATCAAATTCCTTCCGAAATCAGGGGCGCCTGGGTGGCTCAGTCGTTGAGCATCCGACGCCTGATTTTGGCTGAGGTCATGATCTCACAGTTTGTGGGTTCAAGCCCCACGTCGGGCTCTGTTGCTGACAGTGTGAAGCCTGCTTGGGATCCTCTCCCTCTCTCTGCCCCTCCCCTGCTTGCCTGCAGAGCTCTCCCTCCCTCTCTGTCTCAAAATAAATAAACTTAAAAAAACAATCCAGGGGCACCTGGGTGGCTCAGTCGGTTGGGCGTCCGACTTCAACTCAGGTCATGATCTCACGGTTCGTGGGTTCGAGCCCCATGTCAGGCGCTGTGCTGACAGCTCAGAGCCTGGAGCTGCTTCAGATTCCGTGTCTCCCTCTCTCTGTGCCCCTGCCTCCCTCAAATATAATAAATAAACATTAAAAAAAAAAACAAATATCTTCCAAAATCAATTCTAGGTGGTGGGGGGCACCAGCCCTGATGGGCTCTCTCTAGGCCTTGGTGAGATGTGTGAATCAGGTGATCTTGCAAATCCTGGAGGGGAGGGCGCCAGAAGATGAAAGCCCCAGAGCGCTCGGGGCCTTCTGGAAAAGTCACACAGCTCCGGCCCCGCCCAGGCAGCTCTGTGGTATGTGGAGCTGGGCTTACCTACCCTGTGGTCCATGTGTCCTAAGGAAAGGGCGGACTGAGCGCAGGTGGCTCGTCCCCTCATCTGCTCCCAGGGGCCGAGGTGAGAAAGACAGGTGGAATTTGCGACCAGAGGAGGGGACAGGGTGGATTGTTCTAGCATCCACCCCTACGCACACATAGCAGCCCTCAGGACACCCTGCAGGCAGTAAGAGGCAGGCCTTTGCTCCTCATCCGCACAAGGAGGCCCACCTCACCCAGGGGCTGAGCCGCAGCGCATGGCCTGGGCCAACTGACTCAACTCGTTCCCTTACTGCCCGACATTTAGGTCGTTTCTCCTTCTCTCCCTCTTCCTTCCTTCCTTCCTTCCTTCCTTCCTTCCTTCATCCCTCTTTCTGTTTTTTTCTCTTTCTTTCCTTCTTTCCTTCTTTCTTTCTTTCTCTTTCACTCATTCATTCTTCCTTTTCTTCCAATTTTTTTTAAACATTTATTTATTTTTGAGAGACAGAGAGACAGAGCATGAGGGTAGGGGCAGAGAGGGAGACACAGAATCCGAAGCAGGCTCCGGGCTCTGAGCTGTCAGCACAGAGCCTGATGGGGGGCTCGAACCCACGGACTAGGAGATCATGACCTGACCTGGAGTTGGATGCTTAACTGACTGAGCCACCCAGGTGCCCTGGGAAAGAGTACTTTTAAACTGACTGATAGATGTCCTCCCAAATGGTTACAGCAAATTACACTCCCATCAAGAGTGTCCCATAGTCTTGCCATTTAGAGGCATGTAAAATATTGCATCTTCTAGAAGAAACATTAAGTTATGATTGTTTTATTTTCTTTAACTATGAGTGAGCTGGAATATCTTTTTATGATTTATGAGCTGTTTTCACCTGATCCATCATTTAAACTTTTTTAAAAAACCTTGACTTTCACCATGCAGACATTTTTCCTTTTCATCAGTAGCTCTGTCAACCTTTTCCTTTATACTTCTGGATTTCATGTCATGCTCAGAATTTTGCAAGAAAAAGGCAAGCTTCAGAAAAGCATGGGTAGAATTACCTCATTTTTAGTACAAAAGAAGGCAAGATGTGTGTATTCAAGTATATATACTTAAATGACTACACAGAAAGATCTGGAATAATGTATTTTAACCAGTGGTTCTCAAATTGAGCATCAGAGCCATCTTGAAGGCTTGTGATAATACAGGATATGGGGCCCCTTCCCCAGTGTTTCTGATTCAGCAGGTCTGGGGTGGGGCCCAAGAATTTGCATTTCTAACAAATTCCCAGTTAGAGAACCGCTATTCTAATCTGCTTATCTAGTAAAAGCAGTTCCCCATGAGAAGTGGGTTTGAAGAAGTTCTCTTTTTACTTTCTTCACTTCTGTAAGAAGCAAGAATTTCTTTGGTAATTAAGAAAAAAATTAAGATCTTTAAAGATTTGCATGTGAGGGGCACCTGGGTGGCTGAGTCGGTTAAGCATCCCACTCATGGTTTCGGACCAGGTCATGATCTCATAGTTTCGTGAGTTTGAGCCCCGATGCTCTGACAGTGCGGACGGAGCCTACTTGGGAGTCTCTGTCTCTCTTCGTCTCTCTCTGCCATCCTTCCACTAGTGCTGTCTCTGTCTCTCAAAAATAAATAAAGTAAAACTAAAAAAAGAAAAAAAAGATTTGCTTGGGGCGCCTGGGGGGCTCAGTGGGTTGGGCATCTGACTTCAGCTCAGGTCATGATCTTGCGGTTTGTGAGTTTGAGCTCCGTTTCGGGCTCTGTGCTGACAGCTCAGAGCCTGGAGCCTGGTTTGGATCCTGTGCTACCCCTCCCCCTCCCCCACTTGCGCTCGCGCGCTCTCACTCTCTCTCTGTCTCTCAAAAAGAAATAACCATTCAAAAAAAATTTTTAAAAATATTTGCATGTGAAGTGAAAGCACAAATAACTACAGAGTGTTTAACAAATGCAGGGCGTTATTACCAGGCACATTGTAAGGGACACATTTGAAGATTCACTGCTTGCCACACAGTATTGGGATTGGTGTAAAGGTCTGAGTCACAGCGTTGGAATTTGACCTAGAAACGTATTGCATTCAAAGCTGCACAAGCAATAATTTAGGAGCAGAGGAAGGACTTGTATCCAGGAAGGGGGTGGGGAAGAGGAGGACAGGAGAGGAGGACACATCTCCAGGGACAGCCCAGGCGAGAGACAATGTGTATAAGTCTCAGAGTCAGACAGACGTGAGTTCAGATCCTGGCTTGGGCATCTCACTTATTCTCTGAGCCTCAATTTTCTCATCTGTAAAATGGGGATGTTTAGATACCTAGCACTGTGCCTGGGACATGAGAGGGGGTCGGCAGGTGCCACACCAGGGACCCTCACCCCCCACTGGCCACATGAGAAGCTGAATGCTCCAGCCCACCTGGCCCGCCTCAGTCAGGTGTAGCCTCTCCTGTTTCATCACAGCCACCCAAGTTCCAGACACAGTCCGCGGGAGAAGACTCTAGACTGCTCTGGCCAGGAGCTGTGTGGGGTTCCCACAAAGGAGGGTTTCAGGTTCTTGAGGTTTTCAGCAAACAAAGGGAGAGGTGTGCATACCCCAAAGGAGATATAGGCGCCCAGCAGACTGCCGGCAATGGTGGCGTAGCCTCCGGTCATGACGGCGTGGATTTCAGAGCGTGTCATGTCTGCCAAGTAGGGCCGGATCAGTAGAGGAGCCTCGGTCTGCAAACAGGAACGGGGACAGACCACCAGAGCCGGCCCGGGCACCAGGATGGCCCCCAGCACCCCGGGAGTGCGCAGCACGTCACAGCGCGTACTGGGGGGCCCGGGGTAGAGATAGCAAGGCGGGGTCAGGACCAGGGTCCGTACTTGGCTGGGCCTCCCTGAACCTCAGCATTGGCCTGGCCCTGGGGAAAGACCCCAGCCCTTCCTCCGTGTCGAGTGCCCGCTACGTCCTGGCACCACTAAGCACCTCACACTCGTCACTCGTGACCTTCTGAGAAACAAGTGCTCCTCCCCATTTTTCCAGAGGAGCAAGCAGAGACTTAGAGAAGCTCAAAGAGGGACGCCTGGGTGGCTCAGTTGGTTAAGCATCTGACTCTTGATATCAGCTTCGGTCATGATCTCGCGGTTCCTAAAATTGAGCCCAGTATCGGGCTCTGCACTGACAGTGTGGAGCCTGCTCGGGATTCTCTCTCTCCTTCTCTCTGTCCCTGCCTTGCTCATGACACACTCTCTGTCTCTCTGTCTCTCTCTCAAAATAAATAAATAAACTTAAAAAAATAGTTATTGAGCCCTTACTGTGTTCCAGACTGTTCTATAGAATAGGGATGGGAGTAAACAGGATAAAGCCCCTGCCCTCAAGGAGCTTTTGTCCCGGGCACAATGGAAGAGGGTGAGTTAAGGAAAGAAACTGATCATCGACGAGAAATTAAGTAGATAAACAGCGTGTCTTAGATGGTGCTGAAACCTGTGGAGATATGTTGGGGGGATGCCTAGTGGTCGGCGGGTATTTAAAACTGAGTAATAAGCAAAGGCCTTCCCAAAGAGGTGACATTGGAGTTGAGACCACAGGTGCCAGCTGCTGGATTTGGTAGCACAGCAGGCAACGTGAACAGCAAGGGTCCTGGGGCAGATTTGACGTTAGCAATTTCGAGGACTTGTGAGCAGACCACTGTGCCTGCCCCACAGGCGGCGTGGTGGGGGGGGGGCTCCGCACGGAGGAGGAGCGGGGAGCCAGGCTAGGGAGTGGACTTGGCTAAGTAGGAGTGACATGGTCTGGTTTGCGTTTTTTGGTTGTTTTGTTTTTTGTTTTTTGTTTTTTTTTAAGTAGGCTCCACACCCAGTGTGGGGCCCAACACAGGGGCTTGAGCTCAGGACCGTGAGATCAAGACCTGAGCTAAGATCAAGAGTTGGATGCTTAACCCACTGAGCCACCTAGGCGCCCAGATCTGGTTTGTGGTTTTAAAGGATCACTGTGGAGCATGCGTGAAGGGCAGGTGGTAGGGGCAGGAACAGAGCAGGGAGAGTGGGAGGAGATTCAGTGTCCAGAGGGGACACTAGGGAGGCTTGTGGTAAAGAAGAGGGGCAGCAGGGCAGGGCTGGGATGGGGCGAGGGGGCCTGCTGGTAGGACTTGCTGACGGGCCGGAGGCAGCCAGAAGCAAGGGAAGCAGAGGAAGGGAGGAAGATTCCTGAGGTTTGTCTGAACAGCTTCGTGGAAGACGATGGTACCATTTCCTGAGAAGGGAAAGACTTAGAAGTGGGGTTCTGCCCGCTTGGACTTGGTGTGATGGATTGGAGATGCCCCTTAGGGACCCAAGTGGAAGGTCAAGGCGGCAGTTGGGTGGGTCAGACTGGAGCCTGGGGTGAGGTCAGGACTGCAGAGCAGGGTCTGGGTGACACATAAAGCATTTAAGCAACAGGGTTGGTGCGAACCCCCCTGAAGAGGGCCCAGGCTGCCAACGTGGAGGCTGAAATGATGTTAATAATCCTCAAAGGCTCCTCATCCCCTCCCCTCGGGGAAAATGAGGCAAAGACCCAGGGGTCTAGGTCAATTTGCCCATCAATTTGCTCACATTTAGTTCACCTGGGAGTTCAAGATCCCATTCACCTAAAATTTGTACTTTCTCAGCAAAAAACCATGGAGCCCATTTGCCACATTTCATTTAAATAAAAGCTTTTACAGAAAGAGCCTAAATGTCCATCAACTGATGAATGGATCAAGAAGATGTGGTTTATCTATAAAATGGATACTACTTGGCAATGAGAAAGAATGAAATCGGGCCATTGGCAGCAACGTGGGTGGAACTGGAGGGTGTTATGCTGAGTGAAATAAGTCAGTCAGAGAAAGACAGATACCATATGTTTTCACTCATGTGGACCTTGAGAAACTTAACAGAAGACCATGGGGGAGGGGAAGGGGAAAAAATAGTTTCAAACAGAGAGGGAGGGAGGCAAACCATGAGAGACTCTTAAATACTGAGAACAAACTAAGGGTTGATGGGGGAGGGACAGGGGAGAGGGGAAAGTGGGTGATGGGCATGGAGGAGGGCACTGGTTGGGATGAGCACTGGGTGTTGTATGGAAACCAGTCTGATAATAAATCATATTAAAAAAATAAAAAAATGCTTTTGTATTTCAGTATTTCTGTCTCCTTTGTCTCATCTTAAACGTCTTAAGGGATTTGAGACAATTTATCGGAGAGCACATTGTCTTAATTGGCAAAAAAAAACAACAACAACCTTTGATATCAGCACACTGATACTATAGCCAAAAAGATGCAACTATTTTCTAGTTTCCTGAACTGTCCAGTGAAACTTGGCGTACTGCGGCAGGCATGCCTCTTGGTGACTCCAGTGTTGGTCGGATGGGCTAGGACCTTGGAACGGGCTCTGGGGTGTCACCCCCAGGAGGTCCCTGGCCCAACCCAGGCAGAGTGCATCCCCAAATGGAGCGTCCCCGGGGCGGCGGCCTTTGGTGACCCTGGGAGAAGTTCCGAGCGTCTCTTCTGCTGACTGAATGGGAGCTGCGGGGACCCAGGACACCGCCCTCCTTGGGGCTGCTGACGGTGAGCATGGGGACAGGAGGCAGGACCTACCTGGCTCACGAAGATGTTTCCAGCCACACTCAGGGTCTCCGTGGCCGTGGTGCCCATGGTGGCCTGCATCAGCCAGCTGATCTAGGAGGCAGAGTGCTCTTTGTGGACAGACATCAGCAAACCCCAGAGTTGGAGAGAGTCAGGGGTGGGGTGGAAGCACCGGATACGTCTCTCTGGCTGCCTTCTCCCTGACCTTTCTTCTCTATGTGTTTGGAGACGGCTCTCCTACCCCTACCCTCCTCGACCCTCGCCCTCTCTTTTCGAGGCTCACCATCCCTACTTCCTTCAACCAGCCTGTGGAGGGCGCTGTCACTCTTCCCCTGACGCTTCGGTGCTCATAGCCCCTTGGCTGAACCGACTCCCAGATGTGGAGAACTGTCTCCCTCCCGCCACGCTGCCACCATAACTGCAGGTGGTTTTGCGTTGCTGGCGGGCACGTGCTGGGGCTGGTGTATTCTGAGCTCCATCAGCTGAAACCTGACTCACCCTCCGTCCAGTGCTGTCTCCTGCCTCCTGGTTTTGTGCGGCCGATTTTATGAATACAAGCCCAGGGCTTGACACTTACACCAGCTAAGTCTGGCCAGTGTGGCCCTCTGCTCCAGTCTCTCGAGATCTTTTTGGTATAAATTATTCCTTTCCCTAACATTTCATCTCAGAGCAGCCTCAATCCTGCAAACTTCCCTCCCACAAAGAGCACATTGGGTCTGGGGCCATTTCTCCTTAGTATCATGACAAGAGACTCTGTGAAAGATGTTTGGCTCACAGCAGATGACTCTGAGCGGGAGGTATAGACCCTGAGAACAGGGGAGTCTGGGAGGGTGTAGACTCTGGGAGCAGAGGATTCTGGGAAGGTATAGACCTTGGGAGCAGGGGATTCTGGGTGTAGGCCCTGGGGGCAGGAGATTCTGGGAGGGTATAGACCCTCGGAACAGGGGATTCTGGGAGGGTGTGGACTGTGGGAGCAGGGGATTCTGGGAGGGTATAGACCCTGGGAGCAGGGGATTCTGGGAGGTGTAGGCCCTGGGGGCAGGGGATTCTGGGAGGGTATAGACCCTGGGAGCAGGGGATTCTGGGAGGTGTAGGCCCTGGGGGCAGGGGATTCTGGGAGGGTGTAGACCCTGGGAGCAGGGGATTCTGGGAGGGTATAGACCCTGGGAGCAGAATTCTGGGAAGGTCCAGGCCCTCAGAGAAGAGGGGTAGGGGGGCACTTGGGTTCTGGGAGCAAGGCATTCTGGGAGAGCATGAGCCCCGTGAGTAGGCAGCTGTGGGGGAGCCCAGGCCGTGGCATTGGGAACTCACCTTCTAGTCTACGGCCATACCACCCTGAACGCGCCCGATCTCGTCTGATCTCGGAAGCTAAGCAGGGTCGGGCCTGGTTAGTACTTGGATGGGGGAACTCACCTTCTGGATCACCCACTGCATGAGGCCCATGTAGTAGAGGATGGACATGACACAGCTGAAGAAAATAACGATGGGCAGAACCTGCCAGGGACGAGCACAGGCCCCGGGGTCAGAGGGAGATAAGTGGCCCAGGAGACCCCAGACAGCCCACTTCGCCCAAGGCCCTGCCACTCAGAGACCTGACAGAGCCCAGGAGGAAGCGCTGAATTCAGTGCCTGAGGTCACATACGGGGCCTCTTTGGAGCTCCTGCTGTCCTCTCTGTCCCCCCCCCCCCCCGCTCCCCTCCCCCTGCAGGCTAGGCCTGTGCTGTGGAGAAGCAGGACTCGGGGCCACCACTTTTATCACCTCCTTGTCTGTAAAGTGGGGATCGGTGCCTGTTTCTCAGCTTGTGGGGCTCAGGGCCCAGCCTCGCACAGCGTGCGCCCCCCTTCACGGGCGCAGCCCCTGGCCCACGAGGACCCCGGGGCTTTGGGCCCGAGTGAGAGGCCCGTCCGGTACAGCACTTCCACTCGGGACCGACGAGCTCGGAGCCAGACTCGCGTGGCCCGGGAGCCAGTCCCTCGCCGTGTCACCACCTCTCCCTGCCCAGCCCGGTCCTCGTCAACGCTTCCTTCGAAACGTGCCTCTCAGGCCCTCCCTCCTCGCCAGGGCCCTGGCCCCCCGCCCCGGCGCCTCTGCGCTGCCGTCTGATTTATCTCGGCGAGGCCGGCCAACCACTCAGATGTCTCCCAGTGGAGGACCGGTGTCCCAACCACGGGATGATCACGCGGCGGCGCACGCAAAGTCTGGAAACGAGAATGAGGAGCTCTCCGTGGGCAGTTTCGGAGTGATTTCCAAGTTAGAAAAGGGAAGGTGTAAACAGGGTGCTAGCCTGTGTGCAGGGAAGGTGGGGAAGGCACCGTGTGTGGGCCTGTGTGGGCAGGAGTGTCACTGAAAGGAAATGCAGAGGAAGGCAGCTGCCTCAGGGAGGGAACTAGGTGACTGCCGGTTGGTGTGGGAGGGAGACTTACTTTCGACTCCATCCCCTTCTGTACTGTCGGGAGGCGTTATCTGTTCCAAACAGTTCTGGAATAAGTTATGCAGAAGGGCGCCTGGGGGGCTCAGTGGGTTGAGCGACTGACTCTTGATTTTGGCTCAGGTTATGATCTCAAGGTCATGAGATCAAGCCCCATGTCAGGCTCTGCGCTGACAGCATGGAGCCTGCTTAGGATTCTCTCTCTCCTCTCTCTGCCCCTCCCCTGTTGGTACGTGCTCTCTCTCTCTCGCTCGCTCTCTCAGAATAAATAAATAAACATTAAAAAATGAGTTGGGCAGAATTGGTAACGGCAGGCGCATCCTTACACTGAAGTGTTAGGTGAGGAAACTAGAACGTTAAAAGCATAGACGGTGCGCCCGAACAGCTGTGCTGTGCGCCGGGACTGCAGGAATACGGGTTCTTCTTTCTGTATTTTCCATTTCTCATCTGCTCCTGTAATTTTCTGTGACTGGTGGTCTCTTCTCAAGGGAGGGAGCCTGGGCGGAGGGGAGGTCTGGGGCAGCCCATCAGGGGGTTTGGAACTTGCTGGGTTTGAGATGCCTGTGGAGCAGTGACGGGGCATGTTGGGTGAGCAGCTGGATGAAAGGGTCAGGGGCACAGGAGAGAGGTCTGGGCCGGGCCTGGTTTGGGACATGTCTGCACAGAAGTGGAGGGTGAGGCCACGGGACAGATGCGATTCACGGAGGAAACGTCCCTGAGTGAGAAAAGCAGTGAGGACGGAGGACAGGGCCCTGGGGTCAGCGTGAGAGGGGGGAGAGGGTAAGAAGGGGTGCAGGGAGGGGACCGGGAAGAAAAACAGAGGTTGGAGGACCTCCAGGCAAGGCGTGTGTTGGAAACCAAGGACAGCTGATCAAGAGGGATGGTCGGTCAGCTGTGCCAGACGCATCAGAGAATTCCAGAAAGGTGAGGAGCGAGACGGACCTTTGGCACCTAGCAATTCAGGGGTCGTGGTGGAGACAGCAAGAACGGGGAGCTGTTTCGAGAAGCTTAGTGGTGCTGGGAAGAGAGGTGCCCTCAGGAGAGGTGAGGGTTGAAGGGAGAGTTGTTTTTGTTTTCGATAAGGAGAATCTTGTGTAATCACACTCAGGCTCTAGTTCAGAAGGAATCAGGATTGCAGAAGGGCCCCCGAAGAAGACAGAGCCTCGGCCCCCAGGCAGCTCCGCTAGAGGCCGGCCTCGCCGTGGTGGCGGCTGTCACCCGACAGGGAACGCAGGCCTCGGGGGAGCCTTCCTCCTGTCCCGTGATGGCGCTGGCTGCCCCGTGCCCGAGGGTGCTGACATCATCAGCCCTCCCTTGCGTGGAGACACAGAGACAATCACGTACTGTCTAGACTGCTTGTCCAATTTATCACAAGAGGGACTGCTCGGCAGCCTGGCAGGGCTGCGGACATGGCTCAGACCAGGGAGGAGAGAGCCCCGGCCCCGCGGGACCTCACTGCGGAACCGGCACTTTCTCCTAGCAGCAACCAAGAGACATTCTCTACCCGTGAGATGCTGTGTGGCATGAAGTGGTGACTGTCTTGGGAGGGGAGCTAAATGGAAAAGAAGAGAGGCGGCCTCCAATTTTCGAAGGTGGCACATTTCATCCTAAATAAGGTCCCTGGGGCCCATCTGATCTCCCAGCCTGGGAAACAACCGTGGGGCCTGTAGTGTGTGAGGAGCCAGAAGACAGACAGGCAGCCGAAGATGGTGCTGCCACTGTCAGGGGGAGGGAAGTGCCATTGGGTCCTATTACACGTCCACACGTGGTCCCACTATGCGGCAGGTGAGGTGCCCAACGTGTGGCGACTCATCGATTCTCAAACCAACGGAGGTAGTTGTAAATCCACTCCACCAATGGGGACACCGAGGCTGTGAGATGCTGCTTACCTGCCCAAGGCCGCACGCCTGCAAAAGCAGAGTGCTTCCTGGCCCTAAGCAGGTTGCCAAGGCCCTGCCACGAGCCTGAGGTCTGCCCTGGTCCCCATCCTGAAAGTCTCATTTCTCTGCCTCAGGAGAGGCACTCATCTCCTTCAGGAGTGAGGGCTTCCAGGGCGTAGCAGCTATGTATGAGTCCTCACTGTGACACGGGGTGGCCCAGAGCTGGCCAGTCCTGCCGCCCGCGCTCGCCTGGAACTGAAGGAAGGAGCTTTGAGCTTGTGGAGGCCAGTGGTTCTTAAAGTGTGGTCCCTGGACCACTAGCATCACCCAAGAAGTGGCTAGAAACGCAAATTTCAAGCCCCGCATCCAGAGTTCAGATTCAGCAGGTCTGGGGTGGGCCCGAGAATTGCGGCCTGCATTTCCAGATGCTGCCGGTGCTGCCGGTCTGGGGCCACACTCTGAGAACCAGAGGTCTACGCTTTAGACCATACGCTCAGAGCAAATGTCAACTTGTTCTCAGGAAACAGGGTTCGAAGGCAGGACCAGACCCACTGAGGACACGGCCCTGATGCCTCCTCTTCGTGGAGGAAGCTGAGCCAGGGCTTTGGATGACCTGATGATGCACCTTCACACTCCAGGCTCCAAAGGCCTAAGCACTGCGGACAGGGCCCTGTCACCAGCCCCATGAAACCCCACAAAATCCCAAACCATAAAATCCAAAATCGGTCAACAATGCTTTAAAAGGATCATCAGGGTGCCTGGATGGCTCAGTCGGTTAAGTGACTTCAGCTCAGGTCATGATCTTGTGGTTTGTGAGTTTGAGCCCCACAATGGGCTCGCTACTGTCATCACAGAGCCCACTTCAGATCCTCTGTCCCCTCCTCTGCCCCTCCTCTGCTCTCTCTCTCTCTCTCTCAAAAATAAATGGCTTAGTCAGTTAAGCATCTGACTTTGGCTCATAATCTCACGGCTTGTGGGCTTGAGCCCCACGTCGGGCTCTATGCTGACAGCTCAGAGCCTGGAGTCTGCTTTGGATTCTGTGTCTCCCTCTCTCTGCTCCTCCCCTGCTCACGCTCTATCTCTCTTTCAGGAAATGAATAAAAACATTAAAATAAAATTAAAAAAAATAAACATTTTAAAAGGATCATACACCGTCATCATTTGGGATTTATCCTAGGGAAGCAGGGCTGGCTCAATATCCGAAAGTCAGTCAACACGATACAAAACATTAACAAAACAAAGGATAATAATACCTGATGATCTAAATAGATACAGGAAAATTTGACAAAATTCAACATCCATTCATGATAAAAGCTCTCAGCAAAGTGGATGTAGAAGGAATGTGCCGCAACATAATAAGGGCCCCATATGACAAACCCACAGCGAACGTCATCCTCAATGGTGAAAGGCTAAAAGCTTTTCCTCTAAGATCAGGAACAAGATAAGGATGTCCTCTCTTGCCACTTCTTCCAACATAGTATTAGAAGTCCTAGCCAGAGCAATTAGCCAAGAGAAAAAGAAATAAAGTTAGCCAAGTTGAAAAGGAAGAAGTAAAACTGTCACTATTTGCAGATGACACGATACTAAATATAGAAAAACCCTAAAGGCTCCACCAAACTACTCACAAACAAGTGAACCAGTCAAGTTGCAAGATACAAAATTAACATACACAAATCAGGTATGTTGCTATACACACATAATGAGCTATCAGAAAGAGAAAATTTTAAAAATCCCATTTATAATTACATCAAAAAGAATAGAATACCTAGGAATAAATGTAACCAAGGGGGTCATGGTCACCTGTATTGTGAAAATTATGAGACACTGAAGAAACTAAGATGACACAAATAAACGGAGAGATATCCCATGCACATGGATTGGAAGAATTGATATTGTTAAAATGTCCATACAACCCAAAGCAATCTACAAATCCAATGCAATCTCCATCAAAATACCAGTGGCATTTTTCACAGAACTAGAACAAATAATCCTAAAATTCGTGTAGAACCACAAAAGACCCCGAATAGCCAAAGCAATCTTGAGAAAGAATAAAACTGGAGATCACATGCTCCCTTATTTCAAACTATAGTACAAACCTAGAGTAATCCAAACAGTATGGTAAAATGCCTACCCCACCACCATTACAGAAAGGCAGAGGGGACTTACTGCAAGGCCACATAAAGTGGACATGCCTCCTGGGGCACCTGGGTGGCTCAGTCAGTTAAGCATCTGACTCTTGATTTCAGCTCAGGTCACGATCTCACATTTCTTGGGATTGGCCCCTGTATCTGGCTCTGCACTGTAGTGCAGAGCCCGCTTTGAATTCTCTCTCTCAAAATAAATAAATAAACTTAAAAAAAAAAGTGGACATGACTCTTGATTTCCTCCTCCGTCGGTCCCTTGCCCAGAAGGACCTCACCACTCTGCCCCCTCATGGCCATGGCCAACTGGCCGTCACAGTCTCCTTCAGAGACCTTTGAAGACGCCAGATTTTCCCAAGATCTCTCCTGGTCCACTCGTCCCATCTCCTTCCTTCTCCCTCCTTCCAGCACCCCGCCCCAGCTTTCACTTACTCACTTACTTCCCACTCCCTCCCCTGCTGATCGTGCTCACTGAGCTCACCAGTGACCCCTTAATTACGAAATCCAATGGCACCTCACAGTCTTTGTCTTTTTAAAAAATTTTTAACGTTTATTTACTTTTGAGAGAAAGAGAGAGACAGAGCTTGAACAGAAGAGGGGCAGCAAGAGAGAGAGACACAGAATTCAAAGCAGACCCCAGGCTCTGAGCTGTCAGCACAGAGCCCAATGCGAGGCTCAAACCCACGAACTGGGAGATTATGAACCGAGCCAAAGTTGGACGCTTAGCTGACTAAGCTACCCAGGCGCCCCCATGCTTTTCTTATTTGATTTTTCTGGGCCAAAGTTGGCACTGTCGACCACTGGGGATGGCTGAGGCTGCATCAGGCAGACACCCCCAAACCCTTGGGAGATGGAAGCATCGTCCTTCCTCTCCGTGTTCCTCAGGGAGAACACCCGAGCAGCACTCCCGGGCACAGTATGTGGGCACACATTCCAGAGGCTGGAGCAGTAAACACAAGCTACCGGGTCAGCCAGACCCAGGAAGGATGCAGGAGCCCCGGGGAAGGCGGCTGTGTGGGCGGGAAGTTACCAGAAGGGAGATAGAGCCAAGGTGGAATGACTAATCAAGACGAAGCAGCCAAGAGGTGGCTGCCACGTGGATGGTGTTGGACTCCAGGCCGGGGGACAGGGAGGGCCCGAGAAGCCCCAGGCAGAGGCTGACTTCCTGGACAAGGAATGGGCTGGACGGTGGCCCAGTGGGAAGCAGCTTGGACTCTGAAAATCTGAGTGAGCTCAGAGAAGACTTCCCCGCGGCAGCATGAGCCAAAGGCCTTGGACTAGGTCCACACGATCCCGGGAAAGGAGGCGAAGAAGTTTTCTGCGTCTTCCACTCGACTCAGCATCAGCAAATCCACCCAACCTGAGGACCGGTCCCAAGCTTAGGAAGTGTTGTGCTTATGTGTGTGTGCGTGTGTATGAGAGTATGTGTGTGCATGTGAATGCACACGTGTGCATGAGTGTCTGTGTGCATTGTGCGTGTGTGAGTGTGTACGCGTGTGTGTGTGCATGTGAGTGTGAGCGTTTGTGTGAGTATGCATGTGTGTATGAGTGTGCGTGAGCATGTGTGAGCATGTGAGTGTGCATGTGTGCGTGCGTGTGAGCGTCCGTGTGCATGTGAGTGTGCATGTATGCATTGTGAGTGTGCATGTGTGTATGTGAGCATGTGTGAGCATGTGTGTGCCTGTGTACAGTCTATGAAACTGTATGTGTGAGTGTGCATGTATGCATGGGTGTTTGTGTGTATGCATGTATATGTGTGAACATCTGTGTGCACATGTGTACATGTGTGTGAGCATGTGAGTGTGCATGAGCGTTTGCGTTCATGTGTGTGAGCATGTATGTGAGTGTGCGTGCATGTGTGTGCGTGCGCGTGTGTGTGTGCATGACACAGGGAGGGAGTGGGGAAGGTGAGTGAAATGTGATTAATGAACTCTTGTGAAGAGGGCAATTCCGTGGCCATGGAGAGTTGAAGTCCTCCCTGAACTGGTGTCTTTGAGAAGGAGGCCACTGGCTAAAGCACTAACCAAGAGTCTGGCCGAGGACAGGGCTTCCCAGGGTCCTAACAACGGTTAGTGTTTGCCTGGGAAGTGCTGGGGCTGCCTATTGACAAACCTCCGTCTCTCGTTTTTTCTCTCTTGACCGGATATCCAGACTCAAAGTCTTTAGCAACTACCTAATATGTTCTAAATTTAACATTATCCTTATTAGGGTTGCTTTCTGTATTTGGAAGGGAGACGGTATGTCACTGACTTTAATTTACAGGATGAGGAAGAAAAAGCCAGTGTCAGGTCACCCTGTTGCAGCCCTGGCTCTGCCCTTACTCACCCGGTGACTGTGCCCAGGTCACTGGTCCTCTCTGGGGTGTGGTTTGACCATCTGTAATATTAAGGCGGGGGGGGGGGGACCCAAAGATCAGTGAGCTCCCTTCCAGCCCGACAATCTATGAAACCGCGGGTGATTTGGGGAGGGAGGCAGGCAGCAGGTGTGCACATGTTCTTCCAGAAGGGGAGAGAAGGTGGAGGACACACAGCTAACTCTGGCGGGAAGACGGACACAGCAGCAAGCCAGGTGACGGTTTCAGTGCTAGTCTGTGGGAGAGGCAGGGCGGGGACACCAGCAGACAGCGGCTGCCTGGGCTGCCTGGTGCCCCTTCCTCTGCACCTTCTGGTAACAAAGCTTTCGTTTGCCTTTGGGAACCCATCCCCTCCTCCACTGTCACCCAGTGGGTTTCAGGTTTGGTAGATCAAAGCCATTTATTCTCCCTGGCTGCAATTCGGAGGTGGCCTCTACTCCAAGCCAGTCCAAGAAGGGCCCACTCCTGGGTTTCCTGCTAGAGCTAGTGGAAATCAGGCGCTCTCTCTCTCTCGCTCTCTCCTAAGGTTGCTAAGTTGGTTGGATGTAAGCCTGGCATCTCTTTGCCACCACCACCTCAAGGGAGCCTACCCAAGACTAAGACTAACACCAACGCTGAGAACACAGAGCCAGGACGCAGGCCAGGCGGATCCCAGGTGGTGTTCCATACCCTGGATTTCTGAGCGATAGAAAATTTAGATTTGGGGGGAGGGGGGTTCTTGTTTCATTTTGGTTTTTGGCTTAAGACCGTTTGAGTTGTGTTTCTGTCACTTACCACTGACTAAGTCAGGAGCGAAGCACCCTGGTCGGGAAGTACAGCCTAGACTCCCGAATGTGGCCCCTTTACGGCTGGGAGGGAGCACGGGTGGAAGGAAGGCTCTGTGCCATGGCTGTTTCTCCCGGGCAGGCACGCCGCCTGTCACCCGGGCCCTGCTCCCACACCAGACCACAGACGCTCCCTTGGAACACGAGAGCACCCTGAAAATGTAGCTCGCTAATCACGGGTTAGCAGAACGCCCCTCCCGCGCGACGCTCCTTCGAACGACGGCCTCAACCAGAGCACCTGACCCCGCGGGCCGTGGGTGGGAGCGCAGGACCCCCGCGTTCCAAGGGACGGCGCCCATGCCCCGGCCTCGGTGATTGGCCCAGGGCTGGTCACATGACCGGAGGCTGCCCAATCTGAAGACCAATCCAGGATTTTCTAACTGGGGCTGGACGAGCCTTCCCTTCCCTGCGGGGACGTGCCGTAAGCGTGGGCACGTGACGCTGCTGGGGGCCAGGGGAAGAT
Source organism: Cryptoprocta ferox (assembly GCA_028646485.1). Taxonomy (NCBI): domain Eukaryota; kingdom Metazoa; phylum Chordata; class Mammalia; order Carnivora; family Eupleridae; genus Cryptoprocta; species Cryptoprocta ferox. Next base: position 133,308,002 of record CM053560.1, on the reverse strand, counting down.
GGGGTGCACGGGAGTGAAGCCGGTGCTCCCTGGGGCCCCGGGGCCCGCCCGCGCCAGCTACAAGCCCTTTCCTCCCAGCGTGACGGCCAAGAAACCGCCTTCCCTCTCTCCTCCCTTGAAAGCAAGTTTTTCTTTCTTTCTTTTTTTTAAGTTTGAGAGAGAGAGAGAGAGAGAGAATACACGCATGCATGAGGGAGGAGCAGAGAGAGAGAGGGAAAGAGAATCCCAAGCAGGCTCCTCACTGTCAGCACGGGGGCGGGGTGGGGGTGGGTGCTCGAACTCACGTACCAGTGAGATCATGACCTGAGCCGAAATCAAGAGTCAGACACTGACTGAGGGGGCGCCTGGGTGGCGCATCTGACTCTTGATTGTGGTTCAGGTCATGATTCCACTGTTCGTGAGATCGAGCCCCATGTTGGGCTCTGTGCTGACAGCACAGAGTCTGCTTGGGATATTCTCTCTCCCTCTCTCTCTCTGCTCCTCTCTTGCTTGCACTCTCCCTCACCCTCTCTTAAAATAAACAAACGTAAAGAAAAAAGAGTCTGACATTCAACCGAGCCACCCAGTCACCGCCCTTTAAAGCAAGTTTTAAGTGGGTTTCTGTTACTCGCAACCAAATAATCCCAAAGAATACTCTCTTCTTCTAAACGAGGAGGAAAACAAACATCTAAGGCCCCTTTGTCATCACTGCCGACTAAGAAAAGTGCTCTGATATCAAGGCACAGAGCCAATAAGCAAGAGCTTTGGACCTGAGTTCCAATCTTGATCCCAGCCCTCACTAGCTTTGTGACTTTGCAAGCAATAACCACTCTGAACCTCCGTATCCTCATCTGTGAAAAAGGGGATAATGATAGCACTTCCCCCATGGTTGGTTGTGAGCACGAAGTGAGGCCCTGGTACACGTGCTCGCTCCTAATAGCTCCTACTAGCTGTTATCATGATTTCCTTCTTCTGTGATTTTCCTCTCTGTTCCACCAAGGCCTTGGGTCTAGAGGGAAACAAATTTCCGGTGGCCCTGGGGCTTGCTGCAAAGCTTGTGTGTAGCTCTCAGCTTCCCTCTGGTTGGGAAGCTCCGGGCTGTGCTGGGGGGATTTGGAGAAAGAAGAGTTCAGCTCTGGTCTCGGGCCGCAGGGACAGCGGCTCAGGACCACACAGTCATGGGATCGGGGGCCCAGCCAGGGAGAGGGGCCCGGACTTCCCAGCAGGCACAGAGGGACTTCCCATGTGCAGGCACAGAAGAACGGCCGTTTGTCCGGCAGGGAGCAGCGTGCAGGCCCTGGACGTGGCTTTGTAGGGCTCGGGGTCAGTTCAGGGACACAGGCTGAGTAAGACCCAGGCCTTGCTTCAAATAGCTAAATGCAAACACAGCTCCAACGCGTGGAGGTCCGTGAGGTGCTTCCTGCAGGTCCCCTCAGCCAACGTTCCCCACGGTGACCTCTCTCCTGCCCTGTGACAGCCTGGTGGCCCCGGGGCACCCCATGGGTATGAGGCAGCCTCCTCGTGTCCTCTATTCCAAGCCTCCTGGCTACAACCCTTCCTACCCACCATTTTAAAAAAAATACTTATTTACTTTTGAGAGAGAGAGAGAGAGACAGCATGAGCAGGGGAGGGGCAGAGAGAGAGGGAGACACAGAATCGGAAGCAGCTCCAGGCTCCAAGCGGTCAGCACAGAGCCCGGCGCGGGGCCCGAACCCACGAACCGTGAGATCATGACCGCAGCCGAAGTCGGACGCTTACCCGATGAAGCCCCCCCAGGCAACCCTCCTCCTACCCACCGATGACGTGACAACCATGCCAAACCTCAAAGAAATTCCCTGCCTGCTCAAAAATCTTTGATAGCTCCCATTTCCTGGGGACAAAACCCATGTGCCTCCTCCTGGCATTCAGGGCCCTTCAAGCTACAGCCGCACCACTCTAGCCGTTCGTGCCCTGGACGGTGCTTTCCTTCAAACAGCCCCCAAGCCTTTGCGTGTGGATGGGACGCACCCGCGCTTCCTCCCCTCCCCTCCCCTCCGGGGCTTCTCCCATAGGCTCTTTCTCCCTATCTGTGTGTCCACAGCCCTCCCGTCCTGTGTGTCCTATGATGCCACGCCAAACACCACCTCCTCGGGGGAGTCCTCCTCACTGTTCCGAGTTTAAACAACCCTCCCTACACAGACGCTTTGGTCTGTGCCAACTGCACTTGAACCTGGCTGCCTGGAGAGGTCGGGCTACAGAGTGCTGTTTGTTTGTCTTTGAAGGGTGAGAAGATCCCGGCTGCTGTCCCTCCGTCTGGTGAACGCAAGACGTCACACTGGAGCCAGTCTTCACCGCTCCTCCCTGAAGCCTAGGGTGCCCCCACTTGGAAATACGAACGGGGAGGGAGCCCTGCAGGACTGGGGTGAGGGGGCCTCTGGAGGGGCCGGTGGGGACTGCCCCCCCACCCTCCCTACATAAAACTGCTCTCAGAGAAACGTGATGGACAAGTTTGTCCCAGGGCACAGGAGACTCCCAAGAGGACAGGAACCCGGTCCCCTGGCTCCTTTCTCCCAGAACTGACATTATTCGAACCGCTTGGATAAAGCAGACATTTCCCCGAGAGTTGCAGGCACAAACAGACACTGAGACGCCGAGAGGGCCCTTTTGCCTCGAGCTGGTGGCAGGGGCAGGGGAGCTGCAGATGACTAGACCCATAGCCTGGCTCAGCGTCAGCCCAGAAGTGCACGGCCAAGCCCGTGGCTCAGGCTGGAAGCCTCGAGGGGCCCCAACAGCCCCCGCAGGGTGGGAAGGCCCTGGAAACAACGGCCAGAGCCATGAAAAGCAGAAACCTCCAGAAGCTCCATGTGGGACCCTGCACAGCAGCCCTGTGGTGCCAGTGGCACGGTGGGGGGGCGGGAGGAGGAGGCAGCATGCGTTCCCATGACGGTGCAGTGGCAACAGCAGCAGGAAGTCTCCCCCTGCCCCGCACGGGAAGGAGCTTAAGCCTCGAGAGGACTTCAGGGTCTTTGGACAGCTTGGGTGTGAGGTCGGCAGAGGGGAGCCCCTGAGGGAGGCATTTGGGTGTTTGGGGGGGGGAGTCGATCAGAGAAAGAGGAAAGACAGCTGCCTTTCCGAACTCGGAAGGGTGCCGTGGCCACCCCCCGGCATAGTCAGCCCCGGCTGCGCCGTCTAACATCAGGGCCGGAGCTCGGCCGCACACAGGAAGGCCTAGGAGCCTCTCCGGCAGTTTCCTCCGCGATACTTTGCAGTGCAGCAGGCTCGCAATAAACCCCCCGGGAAGGAGGGAAGGAAAGAGGGAGGGACGGGCTGCAGGTCCAGAAAAGTCCAGAGCAGGGGGTCACAGTGTGCAGCTGGATGCCAAGGCTTCCTGCAGCAGTGGCCCTTGAGGGCCTTGATGTAGAAGCAGCCTGAGGGGGTCATTTGGGCTTAAGCGTTCCTGGGAAGTGTCCTTCACACACAGGCCTCGGGGTCCCTGCAGCATGTCGGGGGCTAAGGTAAAAGCAGGTGCCACCCCCATGCCCGCCCCTCTCTACTGTCTCACAGCAATTCTACCATTTGGGGATTCATTTTTAAGGAAAAGAGTACAGGTATCTCTTACTTTGCAAATTTTACAGAACACGCTGACAGCATGCCGGCAGGTGAGCACGGTGTGGGGGGCCCTCTTGGCACCCGAGCCTGCAGCTTCGAGAGCCTGCGGGGCACAGCCCTCCCCTCCGCCCGGACCTGGCCCACACAGCCTGCCCAGACGTGCCCCCGGGGCCAAGCAGCCGCCTCGAAACCCTCGCGGCCCAGGAGTTGAGCTGACCTGAAAGGCAAAGACTCCCTTGACCATCGCCTCCCCAAACACGAAGCTGGAGCCCGCATCCGTGTAGCTCAGGAAGGTCTGAAAGCAAAAAAGAAAACCAAGCAAAAACGTGGAGTGAGGCCAGGAGGGGAGGGGGCACGAACAGCGGCCAGAAAGCCAGGTCCGGTGAGCCGGAGGGGTGTCGCCTGCCACGGGCCCGTCCAGCAGGCCTGTGCAGGGTGGGGGAAGAGGGACACCCGGCCTCCTGGGCCTTGCAGGGGCCGGGCACCACCGGGCAGTGCGCTTGGTGCAAGCATGTTCATGGGGGCTTTGCTCCCTGAGCACGTTCTCCCCGAGAGACACCTTTTCCATAGGGGGCGCGCCTGGGTGGCTCAGTTGGTTGAGCGTCCGACTTCGGCTCAGGTCATGATCTCACGGTTCGTGGGTTTGAGCCCCATGTCGGGCTCTGTGATGACAGCTCAGATCCTGGGGCCCGCTTTGGATTCTGTGTCTCCCTCTCTCTCTGCCCCTCCCCTGCTCACGCTCTGTCTCTCTGTCTCTCTCTGTCTCTCTCAAAAATAAACATTAGGGCGCCTGGGTAGCTTAGTCAGTTAAGCCTCCAACTTTGGCTCAGGTCATGATGTCGCACTCCGTGACTTTGAGCCCTGTGTGGGGCTCTGCTGACAGCTCAGAGCCGGGAGCCTGCTTCAGATCCTCTGTCTCCCTCTCTCTCTCTGCTCATCCCTGCTCACGCTCTCTTTCAAAAATAAATAAACATTTAATTAAAAAATAGGTGAAAATGATACGCTTTTTGGTATGTGTGTTTACTACAACAAAGAACGGAATTGAAAAACACAACTTCAAGAAACTGAACATTATTTTTAAATACGTACATACAACAAAGTAAATCAGTTGTAGGGTTTTTTTTTAGCACTTTTAACTGTCATAAGTTCCACATGACTCATGACTTCTGAGGGCCACACGCCTCATGCCCTCAGTACCCAGGAACCTTCCTGTGCTGAGATTCTCTTGCCCATCAGCCCAGCCTCTGGAAGGACAGCTGTCCAGGTGGTCCCAGGCCTGAGGGGAGGAGGGGCCGAACTGCCCAGCCCCCGGTGCTCGCGTGGTCTGGGGCCCAGGGCACACCCACCGTCCTGATCCCAGTCCCTTCCTTATGGCCCCACCCTCCCTTCCCCCCCGTACAATGGCTTCTCCTCCATTCCCTGGCAACCCTGGGCAGCGGGCCCCATGTACACACCTGGATCTGGTCGCCCATCCACTGGAATGCGATAAATCCTGGTTCTGTTCTGATGACGAAGAGTCCAAGTGCAAATTGTAGTCCGAGGCCCCAGGACACAGCCCTCCAGGACACCTGGCAGCCGAGAGAAAGGTCCTGGTGAGCTCCGCTCCCTGGGGGCTCCACAGGGAATGGCATGGGGAAAAGGCAGAGAGCACGGTGCCGCGGAGGGGCTAGGGGAGTCCTGGACTTGTCTGTAGGGTGGGACTGGGCCCATTGCTGAAGGTCACATCCACCCTGCAGTCAGAATAGGCCACACTCTTGGCAGTAATGGGCCTGGGGCAGTGGGCAGGGGAGGGGCAGGGTCTAAGGACCCACGCAAGACTCAGCAGCCTTGAGCATCCCATAGCACTCGGTCCTGGTCATCACTGGGCGGGCAGAGCTGGAGCTGTGGCCTCCGATTCCGGCCTCAGGGTAGCCTCTGTCTGCCTGGACCTTCCCCACCTCTCCTCCCCAGGAAGGGCTCCCGGCTGCCCTGACCCCCCTCTCCCTTGATGCCTACACCCCCAGCAAAGGGCTGCTGCTGCCTCTCGGCATTTAAAGACTCCTCAGCAGTGACCTTCAAACTCAGGTACATGAGGAGCCCCCGGAGGCCTGGCTGGAGCCTGTGGCCACACCTGGAAGCAGGGAGGGGTCCTGGCTTCGGGAGACAGGGACAGAGGGGGCCGCAGTGCGCTCCGGGCCTGACGACTGAGCACTTACTGCGCAGTGGTGCTTTGAGCAGGCGAAGAGGAGGCAGATGAACACGCAGATTCCTGCAAAGGACACTAGCTGCTCAGGTCGCTGGGAGGTGTCCAGAACCAGCCACAAGACCAGGCCCAGGAGAGCAGTGAGGGCCAGAGCCCTGCAGGGGAGAAGCAGACAGCCATCCCGCTCAGCATCTCCCCCACCCCTACACAAGGGCACCCAGGGCCCAGGGAAAGGGTGCTCAGGGCTGGTGGGAGGAGAGGGCTGTGTGGCCTCACACAGACCACCTAGCCTCTCTGGGTCTAGCGTCCTCATTGGGAAAATAAAGCCAAGCCCCGCATTTCTCCAGATTGCCGGGAGGACTAAAGAACAGAGCATGTGTGCTGAGCTTAGCACGGTGCCCACCACGCGGCTCCTTCAAGGGCCGGACTTCTCACAGATGCAGCAAAGCCCAGCCCAGCCTCTGACCCTGCCAGGGTGAGGCGGGGCCTGTGGGGCCCAGGGCTCAGCAGGCGGAGCCATGGGCTCTGCTTCCCAGAGGCGATATGTCAGTCTGGGCAGGTGAGCCGAGCTCCTGGGACCAAGGCCTGGGAGCAGCTATTTTTTTTTTTTAATGTTCATTCATTTTTGACAGAGAGAGAGAGACAGACAGAGCACAAGCAGGGGCGGGGCAGAGAGAGAGGGAGACACAGAATGTGAAGCAGGCTCCAGGCTCTGAACTGTCTACACAGAGCCCCGTGCAGGGCTCGAACCCATGAACCATGATATCATGACCTGAACTGAACTCGGAGGCTTAACTGACTCAGCCACCGGGGCGCCCCTGGAAGCAACACTTATAGCCATGCTTCCCTCCCCAGGGCTGGACTTGGCTCACCCAGGAGGTCTGGGCATTGGGTGCTCTTAGGTCCACCCCCAACCCAGTCATCAACTCACTTGCTATACTAATAACAGTTAATGTTCACTGAGCACCTATTATGTGCCAGGAACTACACCCGGTGCTGGGGGACATACTGTCACTGTCCTTGTTGAACAGATAAAGAAACTGAGGCACAGCAAGGTTAAATGACTTGCCCACAGCCACCCATCTAACAAGTAGCAGATCTGGGACTTTAACCCAGGCGCCCCGGCAGCAAGTCTATCCTCTTAACAAGCTCTGTGCACGACCGAGAGGTGGACGCAGGACCAGAACTCACGCAGGCCAAGCCCAGAGTTCACTGCTCACTTCTGTCCCTGTTTCTAAGTAGCTAACACCCCTGGTCCACTGCACAGTTCCTGCCTATCTCTGTGCCACTTGTCCTTCTTTTTATAAAACTTTATAAAACCTTAAGTGCAGGGGCTCCTGGCTGGCTCCTTCAGTAGAACATGCAACTCTTAGTCTCAGTGCCGTGAGTTCAAGCCCTACATTGGGTGTGGAGACTACTTAAAATAAAATAAATTAAATTAAATTTTTAAAAATCTAAGTGCATGTTTTGGGCTGGGTTTCTGTTGTCGTTTGTTTTTTAACGCCTTTATAGACGTACAACTGACATGTAATAAATAGAAGATGTTGAAAGTGAACAATCTGATAAGGCTTTTTTTTTTTTAAAGAATTCTAGAAGCTTCTCTGTGGATATTCTATATTTGAAATACCATTTCCTCACTTAACGCATTTTTAAAAGTTGTCACGTTTCTAAATTTGTATGCCATTTAAACTTTAACCTAAATTAATGTTTAACTTTAATTGTTATTTTTCCTTTTTATTTTTTTCTAGAACAATTTGAAAAGTCTTGATGTGTGCACGCACCCTGAGACCATCACCACAGGTAAGATAGTGAACATATCATTTCCATCACACCCAAAATGTTCTTCCTGCCCCTCTGTAATTCCTGGTCTCCCGCCTTGCCCCAGGCAACACTTGATCTGTTCTCTGTCACTAGATTAGTTTGCATTTTCAAGGATTTTATATAAACGGCATCACATAGCGCATATCCTTTTTTATCTGACTGCTCTCACGCGACATAACTATTCTGAGATTCTTCCATGTTTTTGCACGCGTCGGTAACTGGTCTCTTTTTACTGCTGAGCAGTCTTCCGTTGGGTGGACGTACCATGCTTGGCTTATCCGTTCGCCTGCTGATGGGCATTTAGGTTGTTTCCAGCGTTTGGCTATGACAAAGCTGCTGTGAACATTCAAATAGTCACGTGCCGGTCGCTGTACAGATTTATGCTTTCATTCTCCTTGGGTCGTGCTTCGGTAAGTGGAATGGGTGAATCATACGGTAGGTCTAACTTTTTAGGAGACTGCCAAACTGTTTTCCAAAGTCATTGCACAATTTTACACCCCCACTAGCAGTATGTAGGAGTTCTGTTTCCTCTACAACCTTGCCAACACTTCGTAATGTCAATCTTCCAAATCCTAGTCATTCCAATAGACACAGAGCAGTATCTCTTTGTGGTTCTGATTTGCATTTCCCTAATAACTACTGATGTTGAGCATCTTTCCATGTGCTTATTCACCACTTACATATCTTCTTGAAAGAAATGTCTGCTCACATCTTGAAACCATTCTTGGGGCGCCTGGGTGGCTCAGTCAGTTGAGCGTCCGGCTTCGGCTCAGGTCATGATCTCACGGTTCGTGGGTTTGAGCCCGTGTCAGGCTCTGTGCTGACAGCTAGCTCAGAGCCTGGAGCCTGTCTTCAGATTCTGTGTCTCCTTCTTTCTCTGACCCTCCCCTGCTCATGCTGTCTCTCTCTCTCTCTCTCTCAAAAATAAATAAAACATTAAAAAAATTTAAAAAAGAAAAGAAAAGAAACCATTCTTAAGTTGGGTCGTTTTTCTTATTGCCGAGCTTTGAGAGTGCTTAATATATTCTGGCTACAAGTCCTTGGTCGGATGTGTGATTTGCAAAACTTTTCTCGGAGTCATGTCTTGTCTTTTTCTTCTCTTAAGCATGGCTTTTGAAGAGAAGTTCTTAATTCTGATGAAATTCAGTGATTGTGATTTTGGTTTTGTAGCTAAGACATTATCTTAACTCAAGGTCACAAAGATTTTCTCCTACGTTTCCTTGTATTAGTTTTACAGTTTTAGGCTTTTGATTTAGATTTATGATTTCCCATTTTCAGTTAATTTCCCATGTACTGTGAGGCGCAGATTATCATATTATTATTTTGCTTCTCCTCTTCTTCCTTCTGCCTATGAATATACCAAGGTTTTATATTCATAATTTGTCGAGATGATTATGTCTCCTTTGAATTGCCCTAGCACCCTTGTCACGAGTCAATTGGCATATATATATATGTGGATCTATTTCTCGACTGTCTATTCTATTCCTATGTGGTCTCTTTTTGTCTGTTTTGATGCCAACACCATATTGTCTTGATTACTGTAGCTTTACAGTAAGTCTTAAAGTCAGATGGTATAAATTCATCAAACTTATTCATCTTTTTTACAGTTGTTTTGGCTATTCTAGTTTCTTTGTATTTCTATATGAATTTTGGAATTATCGTATCAATTTCTTCTCCAAAAGCCTACTATAATTTTGATTGGGATATTAATAAGAATCTATAGATTGATTTGAGGAGAATTGATATACCGACAATACTGTCTTTTGATCCATGAACCTGGTATATTGCCCCATTCTTTACGTTTTCTTTAGTTTCTCTCAGCAGTGCTTTGTAGGTTTCAACGTACAAGTTTGCACATCTTTTTCAGATTTTACCTTAAGTATTTTATGCTTCATGCTATTACAAATGGCATATTCGTTATTGTTTATTGCTAGCATATCAAAATATGATTTTTTTGCATATTGATCTTGTATCCTGCAACCTTGCTAAACTCACCTGTTATTTCTATTAGCTTTTTTGGTAGATTCCATAGGACAATCATATTGTCTGTGAACAAAGACAGCTTTACTTCTTCTTTTTCAATCTGCATGTCTTTCATTTCTTTTTCTTACCTTATCACACAAGCTAGAACCTCCAGTACAATGTTGAATTAAAGTGTCGAGAAGAGACATTCTTATATTCTTGATCTCAGTGGAAAATCATTCGGTCTTTCACAGTTAAGTATGATGTTAGCCATAGATTTTTGTTATTTTGTTAATCCTACTTTGCTCAGAATTCTTAACAGGAATGGATGCTGAATTATGTCAAATGCTTTCTCTGAATCTATTGGCATGATCATATGTTTATTTTCTTTTTAATCTATTAATGTGATCTATGACAATTTTTTAGTGTTAAACCAACCTTGGATTCCTGGGTTAAACCCCATCATCATGTATTATTCCTTTTATATATTGTTTCACTTGGTTTTCTAAAATTTTGCTAATAATTTTTACGTCTTTATTCATGAGGGATACTGGCCTGTACATTTAAAGTGATTATTGGTTTCGGAGGAGGGTTTCATCTACCATCTTGCTATTTATTTTCTATTTGTGCCATCTGTTCTTTGTCCCCTTTTCCTATTTTTCTACCTTCTTTCAGATTGACTATTTTAAAATGATTCTTTTATCTCTCTCCTCCTCTTTTTTAACTTGCTAGCTATAACTCCTTGTCATGTTATTTTAGTGGTTGCTTTAGCATTTATAGTATACATCTTTAACTTATCACAACCTACCTTTAAGTCATATACTACTTCACATGCAGTATAAAAACCATACAGCAATAGAATTTTACTTCTTCCCTCCTAAACCTTGTGCTATTGTTTACTTCTGCATATCATATACATTCCACAATATATTATTCTTCTTTTTGCTTTATAAGTTGATTACCTTTGAAAGATATTTAAATAATAATAAAAATAGTCATATTTACCCATGTAGTTTCCATTTCAATGTTCTTCATTTTTTTGTGTAGATCTAGATTTCCCTGATATTGTTTTCCTTCTTTTTGAAGGAAAGATTTGTTCTTCTTTTTGAAGTATTTCCTTTAACATTTCCTGTACTGCAGGTCTGCTCTTTATGTCTGAAAACTTCCTTCAGCTTTTACATGTGTAAAAAAAGTCTTATTTCTCCTTTTTTGAAGGATGTTTCACTGGTAAATAATTCTAGATTGTCACACTTTTGTCGTTTGACGGTTCCATTGCTTTTTCATTTGTATTGTTTTTGACAAGGAATCTGCTTTCATCCGTATCTTTGTTCCTCTGCACATTTTCTTCTCTAGCTGTTTTTAGAATTTCCTCTTTTATCACCAGGTTTAAGCAATTTGATTACGATGTGTCATGAGGTGGTTTTCTTCTTGTTTCTTGCCCTGGGGGTTTGTGGAGTTTCTTGGATCTCAGGGTTTGTAATTTTTATCAAACTGGGAATTTGTGGGACATGATTTCTTCAAGTATTTTTTGTGTTCCCTCTTTCTCCTCTGGAGACTTCAATGACGTGTTTCCACTTAAAGTTGTGCCGTGGTTAATTGATACTGTTTGACTCTTTCAAGTTTTGTTTTTTAAGATTTGTTAGGGAGAGCCTGAGCAGGGTTTATTCTGTGGTTAATTTTTCTGTACTACTGTCCCAAGATCTTTAGTACTCTGAACAATGCCCTGTGAAGTTATGAAGTTTCCACTCTATTGTGAATAAACACTATTTCTGGCCCTGTGTGATTTCCAGGCACTGTTCCTCTAATCCTTGTGGATGGGTCTTTCCTAGGCCTTGGATAGTGTTCTCATATGCATTCACTGATCAGAACTCAATTGAATTCTCAAGGAAGACCCTCTATAGATTTCTGGAGTTTTCTCTCTGTGCCACTGTCTTCTCTGGTATTCTGCATTGTGAACTCTTACCACTTTGGCTTCCCTAGATTTCCAGCTCTGTATCCCCAATCCAGGAAATCTGCTGGCCCACCTTGGTTCCCTTTCCCTGCACGGTGGCCTGGAAACTCTCTCCATGCAGTAAGGTGAGGCTATCAGAGAGCTCATCTCCATTGTTCCCTGTTTCTCCAGGATCACTGTCTTCTGGTGCCTGATGTTCAGTTTTCTTAAGAGCTGGACAGTTTAATATACCTGTCCAACTTTTTTAGTTGTTCCAAGTAGAAGGATAAACCTGGCCTCTGTTACTCCATCTTGACTGGAAGCCAACATCAAATACAAGTACTTTTTAAATTGAAACAAAATTCACATATCACAGAATTTGCCCATTTAAAGTATACAGTTTAATGGTCCTCAGTATATTCACAGAGTTGTAACACTATCATTATAATCTATTTTAGAATATTTTTATCAGCCCAGAGAATAACCTAGCACCTCTAGCTATCAACCCCTCCCTCCCCCAGCCAATCTTTCCATACATCCCTCAACCTTAGTCAAGGTTTTAGATTTGCCACTTTGGACATTTCACATAAATGGAATCATACAATACGTGGTCCTTTGTGACTGGTTTCTTTCATTTAGTATAATGTTTTCAAGCTTCATCATTATTGTAGCATGTAGCTTTCCTTCCTGTGGCCAAATAATATTCCATTATGTGGATATACATATTTGACTTATCCACTTATCAGTTGATGAACACTTGGGTTATTTCCACCTTTTGGCTACTATAAACAATGTTACGGGTGCCTGGGTGGCTCGGCTGGTTGAGCATCCAACTCCGGAGTTCGGCTCAGGTCATGATCCCAGGGTCGTGGGATTGAGCCCCACGTCAAGCTCCATGCCTAAGATCCCCTCTCTCTCTCCCCTTCTGCTCCTCTCCCCTGCTTGTGCTCTTTTTCTCCTCCAAAATAAAATAAAAATAAAAATAAAAATAAAGAAATAAATAATGTTGCTATGAACACTTGTGTACAAGTTTTGTATGGACATATGTTTTCAGTTCTCTTAGGTATATAACTAGGAGTGGAATGGCTGTGGATGGCAACACCAGTTCCCACATGATGACTGAATGTATAGTATTTTGAGGAACTAATTATTTTCTAAATCAGCAACATTAATTCATATTTCTGTCAGCAGTGGATGAGGGTTCCAAGGCTTCAACATCTAGACCAACACTTGTTATCATCTGTCTTTTTTATCATTGCAGTTTTTATTTGCATTTTTATGATGGCTAATGATATTGAACATGTTTTCATGTATTTACTGGCTATTTGTAGGTCTTTGGAGAAATCTCCACTCAAATCTTTTTCCCAGCCGTCAATTGGGTTATTTGTCTTTTAATTGTTCGGTTGTGATTCCAGATATAAATCCCTTGTCAGATACATAATTTGCAAATATTTTCTCCCATACTGTGAGTTGGCTTTTTACTTTCTTGATAGTGTCCTTTGAAGCAAAGTTTTTACTTTTCATAAAGTCTAAACAATCTAATTAGTTATTAATTAATAAAAATACATATTTTAAAATATTTATTTATTTATCTATTTATTTATTTTTAAGTCTATACCCACCATAGGGCTTGAACTCACAACCCCAGGTAGCATGCTCTATTGACTGAGTCAGCCAGGTGCCCCCCAAAGGAAATTTTATACCAATACCTCAAAAGGAAAACCAGTATCAATGATTTGTTACAAATAGATGATGATAAAAATAAATCCTTTTATAAATCTATTTATAAATTTATTTTAATTATTACAAATGATAAATTTTTTATTTTATATTTTATTTTACTTTTTTAAGATTTATTTATTTTTGAGAGAGAGAGAGCGCACAAGCCGGGAAGGGGCAGAGGATCTGAAGCGGGCTCTACGCTGACAGCAGAGAGCCCAAGGCAGGGCTCGAACTCACAAACCGTGAGATCATGACCTGAGCCGAACTTGGACCCTCAACCGACTGAGCCCCCCAGGTGCCCCAATGATACATTTTTAAAATTTTATTCACATTTTATTTAATTTATTAATCTTCAAATTTTATTTAATTTATTTAAAGTGATACATATTATCAAGTATAATAATTATTTATTCTTATACATTTATTTATAAATAAAATTAAACAATGTGTTCATCCACAGGCTGGCGAAATCTGTGGTACCTCCCTCGCTTAGTCACTGGATACCTTTGAATACCAGTTTCTTTATCAACAAAACAGAGTCCTGATATAGCTTAGGGGTCTTCAGATCTCTTTTTTTTTTTAAATTTTTTTTAATGTTTTTTTTTTTTTATTTTTGAGAGACAGAGAGAGCGCGAGCAGGGGAGGGGCAGAGAGAGAGGGAGATACAGAATCCGAAGCAGGCTCCAGGCTCTGAGCTGTCAGCCCAGAGCCCGACGCGGGGCTCTAACCCACGAACCGTAGGATCACGACCTGAGCCGAAGCCGGACGCTTAACCGACTGAGCCACCCAGGCGCCCCTTCAGATCTTTTTTAAGCCATAGAAACGTTTTTTCTAGCTTTTTTTTTTTTTCCAGACCTCGGTTGATAAAATAGAGTTTCCTGGTTGAAATGGGCATTTGGGGAGGGAGGTGTGATATTTCCATCTCCAATTTCTCTCTCCTGCCCTATGGCACCTCTAAGGTTTCCAAAACCCTAAGGAACCCAGTTTGAAAATGAGGGGATCCCAAACTGTAGTCCAGGAACATGGCTGGCTACACGAGAACCCCCTGGGGGCTAAGTAAATTCACTGACACCAGGACCCCAGTCCTGTCCGCTGAGTCTGCCTCCAGGCGTGGCCCCTGCAGCTGCCTCACACACGCCCAAGTGATCTGATAGAGGCTCCATCTCGGGCCCTCCCTGTCTGGATGCGCGGGGGTCCCCGACTTTAGGAAAACTGTTGAGTCCTGTTCTCAGATCCTGATCTCAGTCACCTGTTGTAACTGGGGCACAGAACCAGACGAGACCTGGCAAACCATCACAGAGACGGCTGCGACCGCAGAGTCACCCAGTCACACCTGCCTGGGGACCCCAGGGTGGAATGTACCCCATGGCCCAGGAACCACCTGGCGGGACGAGGACTGAGGCCCTCCTCGCCCACGCCTGGTGCTGAGCCCGGAGCTGAGCTGACGCAGAGGCCTCAGCCAGCGGCCCACCCACCCTGCCTGCCGGCGGCTGTGAGCTCACTCACCTCTCAAACCAGAGGCTCAGGCGGCAACGCCCCGGAGGCTTGGCACACCTCAGCAGTCTGGGCCCCAGCAGCCTCCTCAGCAGGCTGTGGGCCAGGAAGGCGAGGACCACACAGGTGAGGACAACCAGGGCCAGGGCCCTGTGGAAATCCAGGAGGCCGGCGACCAGCAGGAAGGCAGTGAACGCTTGGGTGGGAGTGAAACAGAGAGCGCTCAATGACAACGACACGGGCCTGCCACCCTGCCCTCCAGCGCCTCCTCGCCCCTCCCAGGGCACCGACGGCAGGACGGCCACCCAACAACCTCTCTGAGCGTCAGCTTCCCGCCCGGAACTGAGGGCTGGAATGGAGTCACTGACAAAGGGGCTCTGCACACTGCGAAGGCGTGATGAGACGGTGCGGGGAGGAGGGTACGTAGGGAGGGCGCAAGACAACATGCGTCTGTGAGCACTGCGGAGGGCCTGCTGTGTCCCAGACCACACTCCGTGCCACGGCCGGCAGAGGTGGACACGTCAGTCACTCCAGGAAAGAGTTCACTCGTGTGTCCAGCGTCCTGCTCTGAAAATACGGGCCATTTTCTTCCTAGGCTCTCCCTCTCCCTCCCTGCTCCTCGCAGCTACGCCACTATGCGCTCTGCCTCAGGACGGGGATGTGACCTTCGAGAGCGGAGGGGGAATGTCTCTCCCGGCTCGTGAATTTCAGAAGCCAGGGCCCTTGAAGAACGGAACGGACTCAGAGCTTTTCCACCGGATAAAACATGTGGGCTGCAACCTTATGCGCAAGTGTAGGTCCTACACTGCCCCTCTGCTGCCAGACTGGTTAGAAGACACTGGTTGGCAGACAGGCCAGCTGGAAGACACCAGTTACAGGGCCAGACTGGCTGGAGGACCCTGGTGGGCCCAGGGAAAAGGGATCCGGGCCCGGGAATGGAGGATCCCTGCCCGGGAATGGATGATCCCTGCCCGAGGGAGGCCGCAAGATTCCAGAGAGAGGGGTGCCGGAGCAGTGTGTGGGCAGACAGACCACAGTAGGCTTCTGAGGTTGTGCACTCAAGGCAGGCACGGAGGCCGTGTGAGTCATCTCTGCGAGCAGCCCGGAAGCGGAGAGGGGAGAGGGGAGAGGCGAGAGGGGAGAGGGGAGAGGAGTCCAGGACAGGCCCCCGATGGAGACGGGCGTGTGTCCCTGGCTACCCGCAAGGGCAGAGAACCTGGCGGCAATTGCAGCAGTGGGCAGGGGGGTCCACGCCTGAGGACTGAAGGTGGCTAAGCCCCACTGGGAGCTCCTGGGGGATGGGGGAGGGGCTATTCCACACTGACAGAAAGGAAGTTCCTATGGCTCAGTCGGGATGATGAGATTGAAGCAGAGTTCTGAGAAATAAAGCTACTTGCCCTCCCACAGACGCTTGTGGGCTGGGCCTCCGGCCTGCGCGGGTGTCACTGAGAGGCACGCAGGTGTGGCCCTGCAGGGGTGCGGGCACACGGCTGCGGCAGGCGGAGGCAGGGGCCTAGGGCGCGCACTCAGCCCTTCCCGGGCCTCACAGGGTTACTGCTCATAACCACCCACAGCCAGGTCTGCCCCGATCCCCATGTAGGGACGGGGCACCTGAGGACTCACACTGGGAGGAAACTGGGCTAAATTGCCTACCCAGGTCTGTCTGTCTCAGGGCCTGTGACTCGGGGGACTGAGAGGAGGCAGTGTAGATGAGACCCCCAGACAGGGCATGGAGAAACGTGTCTTAGGGGTTATTTGTATTCTTCTAGGATCTGTTCACCCCTCTGGTGACAGGACTTGTCTGTTCCTTTGAGGCACGTCCACACTCTTAGCCCATGTGGCCCAGTGGTGTCTGGCCCACGTTAGCAGCGGGAGACCAGAATGGGCACAGGACCCCAGTGAGGCCAGACACCTCCGGAGACCTGGCCGGAAATAAGGACAAGAGGCACGTTCTTCTTCTGAGACTGGGAACACCGAGGCCCTCCGTGGCGGCCAGCGGCCAGGGCTATGTTTGCACCCATGGAGAAAGCCCCCTACCGTGAGGACGCCATTGTGTGGCGCAGGCCCAGGGTGCTGGGAACACGGGCTTCCTTTCTCTTCCGTACCTACTTCTGGAAGGTGCGTGAAGGGCCTCCCCGAAGACATGATACGAGAACGCTATCAAAGAGCTGGAGGCAATCAGAACCATGCAAACATGGAGGACATGGAGAGTGGCCGTCGTAAAGGATCACTGACCGACGGACAGCCACCACAAGGGCGGAGATAGGCTGAGAGAGGTAATTCGCATCCTCTCCCAGGAGGGGTTCCATCACTTCTGCAAGAGAACCCAATCTGGGTCTGAGTGGTGGAAGCAAGCGGAACAGAGAAGGCCCGGGCTCAGACCTGCCGCAGGAAGACGTCCGTCTCGGACATCTCTAGAAGGAAGCTGCAGGGACCGCGGACCAGCCCATCTCAGCAGACGGCCCTGCTTTCGCTTTCAACATGGAGACTGGGGCCATTGCTGTCATGGCTCTCCGTGTCCTCTCCCGCCCGGCCCCCTGGGGGGGTTGTCTCTGCATCCACAGCCACACCCCTCTGCATGTCCCACCTGCAGGAGAACTCGGTGACCCTCCTTCCTTGGGCCTAGGGGGCCCCCCTGCACCTGCCATCTGTCCCCACGTCCTTCCCCTTCTCTCTATACCATCCCCCCCACTCACACAGTCCAAGTGTCTCCTGTCACAAACACACCCCTTCCTCGACACTGTCACACCCTCTTTGTTAATATTCCCACCTGTCCTCGTAAAAAAAAAACCCTCTAAAGAGTGTCTACACTTGCTGTCTACACTGCCTCGCCTCCCATCCATTCCGATCCAGCTTTTCACCCGTGCCCTAAGTTACTAGTGACCTCCCTGGCTCTAAAGCCCCCGGGGTGGGACGTATCTCAGTCCCTGTCCCGCTGCTCCCCTTACCTCAGAGACGCCCTTGTTCACCCCTCCCTCCTCCTTGAACTGCTGCGCCCTGATCTCCGCTCCGGGGGGGGGGGGGGTCCCCATCGCCACGCCCCCTCAGGCTCTCTCTGCTCCTTCCGCCGCGCCAGCTCCCTCTGCGGGGCCGGTCCCAGGCTGCTGTCACTGACCTACTTCTCAGTGCATTCTCCAGGCGTCCCTGGGGAGCCCCCTGCCCTCCTCGACGGCCTGGCAGAGGTGTCTCCGACATCCCGTCCGGGACAACGGGCCATGCCTCTCCCCGCCAAGCCTTCCTCCTCTTGTGCTCCCTGGCCGTGGAGGCACCGTCGTCCGCCCCGTTGCCGGAACAGAGCCCCGAGGCTTCCGGACTCCAGGGTGTCCTTCGTCCCGCACGCTCGGTCAGCTCCCGAGTGTGGCTGGTGATGCTTCCCGAGGGTCTCTCCGATCCGCCCCTGTCCGTCCCCTACACTTCGCCTTCTCACGCGTGTAGTGCCACCCTGCCTGCCTCTCCCAGGCTTCCGCAGTGATCTGGCCTCGATGCTTGCCTGGTAAATCCTTCAGTGGCTCCCTCTGGCTCCGAGGGCAAAAGTCCAGTCCCTGAGCTGCCTGCCCACACCACGCCGGCTTTCACCTTTGCTCCCGTGGTTCCTGCATGAAAGTGCCTTCTCGCTCCTTGTCCTTCTCTCCACCTGGCTAGCTCCTGCTCGACCTGTGAGACCTGAATGTCACCTCCTCCTGGAAGTCCTCCCTGATCACTCCTGTCCCCCCTTGGTATTCCCAGATGGCTCGCTGCCTTACGTGGAAATGTTGTTCCGCTCTCCCTTACTGATCGGAGACTACCTTGGGAAGACGATCTGGTCTGGCTTTACTCTGATGTCCCAGCTTCCGGCCGCTGGCTCTGAGACGATTGTTGAATTATTGGATACGTGAATGCCCTGGGACACGGATGGCTGGGGCTGAGGTGGCTGAAACCGGGTGGTGGTAGCTGGGGTGGGAACGGTGGTCTCCCGGGGAGGGGCTGGGCCCCAGGCTCACCGGTACAGAGCAGGCCCGTGCAGAGCCGTCGAAACAGCGGTGTGCGCTCCCGGCAGAAGTGTCTGGCCCTCAGAGCAGGGTGCAGGCTCCTCCTGGGGAGAGCGCCAGTGGGTCCGCGGGTCAACTCCCTCCGTCAACAGCTCCAGGTAGAAGCCACCCCACCAGTCCCCGGCAGCACAGGACTAGGGCAAGCCCAGCCCAGAGCAAACTGAGGACGGCTCAGGCCACCCGCCGCGTTCCAGCGGCACCCCTGCCCTGGAGTTCGCTCTGCCCTCGGGCTTGGGAAGGACTTAACTAAGATGATGAGGAAGAACCAAGAACGCAGAAATGCACAAACCATGATGGCTGCCTCCCTCCCCTGTCCCCTGTCCCCCCTGTCTGTGGAGCCGGGTGGAGAGGCTCCGGGGGGACCCGGAGACTTACCCTCTGTATCAACAGCACCCCCTGCAAGAGAGCATATGCACAGCCCGCCCCATGCCCGGCAGTCACCACCTGCCTCCCACCTTCCCGGCCGGGTGCCAGCGCCGTTCTTGCCTGGTCTTTTGGTCACTTGTGTCTCCCCGGAGGAAAGGCTGACACTTGGCCTCTGGGGACCCACAGGCCACGCTGTAGGAGCTTCTGTTTCAAGGAATGCCCCTCCCCTTCTCTGGTCCCACCACCTGCCCCCCCAAGGGGGGCTCTTCCCCAATCTCCCACCCGGAGAGACAGATGGACTCCCTCCCCTCCACCACCCCTACTCTCCATGGTGCCCTCAGCTCAGGGTCTGGCCACGGGGGACCCCAGTGAGCCTGGACATCAGGTCCAGGTCACCAGCCTCCCTGTGGGAAACAAGGGGACGGGACTAGTCGAGGGGTTTTCAAACTAAGCCTTGAGGATCCCTGAGGTGAGGTCCCCCATGGACTGGGGTAGTAGGCAGATGGGGAGGTGGAGAGGGGGGTCAGGCTGGTTCAGGCTCCCCACCCCGTACACATTGGGGTTCCTGATGGGATTGCATTCTGGCTGCTTCAGGGCAGGCTGGGCGCCCCTGGCCTGGCTCACCCCTGAGGCAGAGGCCAGCAGAGCTCACTTGTCGGCTAACACATTTGTTCCTTTTTTGGACGAAGGTTCTAGGAGCCCCTTTTCTGTTGCCAGTGGGCCAGATTCCCTGTCCCCGCTTGCACGGTGGCCTCCTCCCCAGGCCGACCCACGTCCCTCCTGGAGACCACCTACCATCCTGGGAGGGGCTCTGAGCCGGCTTCCGTCCAGCTGTCCCCACCCTCTGCGCAGCTCGAATCGTTGCCAGGGGTCCGGCCTTCCTCCTAGAGCCACCAGAGAGTGACCAGAGTGTGCCTCCGGCCCCGAGTGACAGCGGAGAGAGACCCTGGCTGCCGCCGGGGCCCCACGGGCACCTCGGGAGTGGGCTGGGGTGGGAGCGGGGCTTTTGCCCAGGAAATAATTAGAGGGCGACTCAATTAAATGCCACAAACCACACACTGAGCACCCACTATGTGCTGGCCTCGGGGCTAGGCACACCCTGCCCTCAGGGTGCTCACGGCCTGCATTTGGAAGGGACGCTGGAGCCTCAGCTCTGCCCGGTTGGGGAAGGCCTCATTGCATTGGCTGCAGTTGTGTGTGAGTGGGGAGGTGGTTCTTCTTGCAGATCACCAGTGAAAGGCGCCCCCTGGGGTTGTGCCCTGTGGTGAAGGGGCGGGGGCTTTGTCGGGGGAGGCTGGGAGGGGAAAGGGGGTCAGATTGGGCCCCAAAGTTCTGGGTGGTGGGCCGCGACTTGGCCATTCCAGAGCAAGGACAAGATTGCCAGCTGAGACCTCACCAGAGAGTCCCCCCCACCCCACTTCCATCATGTTTCTCGTTACTTTTTTTAAGTCACAGCTCAAATGTCACTTCCGGGTTGAGCCTTTCTCTGACCTTCCAGACTAGCACAGGCCATCCCTGCACATCATAGGTGCTCAGCAAATGGTTAATGAGCCAAATAAAGGGGCCACTCTGTGTTGAGGAGGACGGGGCGGGGGGAGGGGGTCCTAATATTTCAAGCAGAGAGGTAGAGGGGGTGAAGGAAGAAGGTGAACAAAGGGTCTTCCCACCAGAGGCCCAAAACGAGGATGGGGAGGGGGACAGACCAGGCTTTCCACGAGATCAGCCCCCATGTTCTCCAGACCATTGGCCACAGGCGTGAGAGAGATGGACTCTCTTCGTTTTGGGGTGTTGCCTTCCATGTGCCAGACCTTGCAGCTGAAAGACAAAGTCAGGGCCCAAAGCTGAAAGCAGAAGGCGAGGCAGGACCCAGGCAAAGAACCCGGGAGAAGGGGAGAGGTTGGGAGAGGGCTGGAAGAGGGGGAGCCTGGCATAGCTTTTCTCATCCCGGAGCTCAACCCTCCTTGAGCCTGGCTGCCTCAGAGGAAGGGGCCCCTTCCTGCGCTGACCTCTGACCCTGTGCGGGCCAAGACCCAGTGACTCTGGGAGGCCCCTGCAGAAACAGGGCACCTTCTGCCCACCTCACAGGGACGGCAAGGAAGGAACTACGTATGGCAGGTGTACACATCTGGCACAGGCGTTTTCCTGAAGAGAGGCCCTAACTTCCGTCACTCCTACAGCCGATGGAAGCCATTGCCATCGAGTGATATTTTCATTGTATTCAACCTTCCCACCTCTGAAAAATGGAAAATTAATCTCCTGGAGACTCTTCCCATCCCTGGATCCAACTAGACCTAAAACCAGTCCTGCCACCGAACTTTTCAATTCTAAGAGCCAATATAGGCCTTTCCCCCCCACCCCGAAGTCCAGAGGCTCGACTCCTCTGAATGAGAGCCCTAACTAACACCCATCTCGCCCCACTCCTGTTTCCTCTCTGTTCCTTCCCCTTGGGGAGCACCCTAGGGGGGTGCTTTCCAAACCACGGCCTGGTTAAGTGCACACGTTCAGAGGCACATACACATGTGTGCACACACGAGCGAGGAGATGTGCAGAAGCACACAGAGGAGGAGGCTGGGAACGCCTACACACACAGACACACACACACACACAGCTGCACAGAGAGAGGCAGGACCCCCTTTCTACTCACATATTTGTGGTCAACAAGTCACTCTCAAGGGTGGACAGAAGCACGTATTGCCACAGGGCCAAAATGAATTCGACCCGCTCGCACTTTGGCCAGTCTTGTCTTTTCAGTGCAAATTCCCGGGCAGAGTCCAAGTTGGGATAGGCTGGGCCTCCCACCCAGCTCCGTCCAGCACCCTCGCCAGAGCCCAGGGCCACGGCTGGGACAGGGACCCCAGTCTCTTTTAGGGAAGAAGGCTCCTGCCTTCTAGCTTAATAGGCCTTTCTTGTCCGAGATGCCCTTCTCTGTACTCTCCTCTCTCCCCTGCTCCTAGATGCTCCCACCTCTTCCAGGAAGCCTGCCTTTAGTATTCTCACCCTCTCCACGTCCCCTCCTGTGGCCTCCTTTTCCAGCTGCCTTCAAGGTTACCCAGTCTCTAGGATCACGCACGTTAGCTTTCATTTTGCATCTTACCAGTCTCCTTCCCTCACGGAGTCAGGAATTGTTACAACAACCTCTCTTCCTGGGTTCGAAGGTAAGGAAGCCAGCGTAGCTGTCACGAGCGACCAAGGTGTTTCACATCTGAGCCTCGGTAGTCAGGGCAACAGGGCAAAATCACAGTCTGTCCCTTTGTTTCTGTTTATTTTTAAACATATAAGTAATTTATCTTTTTTTTCTTTTTTCAAGTTTTTATTTAAATTCCAGTTAGTTGACACACAGTGTCATAGTTTTTTCTTCTTCTTTTTAACCAACACTTGAGCAACGGTGTGCGAAGTCAAGGGACAGACACTTCCGTGTTTCAGTCCTCCAACTAAACATTCAACTACTCTGACGAGGGGGACAACATCTCTTTAATAATTAATAATGTGCACTCAGGACAAGACCCCGTATGATGCATAAACGTTTCCTGGTAACACAGGCTCTGGGGTTACCTACACACGCTGGTTGTTCGGCAAGTTTGGAGAGGATGATGGATAGAGGGTGGGGGGGTCCCTTCTCTCTAAAACCATTTGTTTTGTCTGTCACTCAGATTACCGAAGCATCACACGTGCTTCGTGAAACATTAAACATGATACAAATGGACAGAATACAGCGAAGGGAAAGCCCCTCTAAGCTGAGTCCCCCCAGACATGACCACTGAGTTCGTGGGAGTGTTCTCCAGACTTTGCCTTTTTTTTAATGTTTATTAATTGTTGAGAGGGGGAGGGGCAGAGGGAGAGGGAGACACAGAATCCGAGCAGCTCCAGGCTCTGAGCTGTCAGCACAGAGCCCAACGCGGGCTCGAACTCACAGACTGTGAGATCATGACCAGAGCCGAAGTCAGACACTCAACCGACAGAGCCCCCCGGGCGCCCCAAGACTTTGCCTTTATCTTACTCATTTTACAAAAGGGGCTCACACTACACCAGCTTTCTTTTTTTCTTTTTTTGCAATTCGGGGCAGAGATACACACCCTGCCTCACTCACGTTGTCGGGAGCCCCTGTGCTGCCTTGATTGTAAACTCAATGTCCGCGGTGTCACCTGGTTTATCCTGAAAGGACACCCACCTCCATGCATGGCCCCTACAGGGATGGGCTTGGAGCCACCCTGGCAGAGGACCCGTCAGGCCCCAGTGAGGCTGCACCTGCTTCTAGCCTCTTCCCCCTCCCCCCCTTCCCCTCTTCCCCTCTCCTCCGCCTGCCCCTTCCTCTTCCCACCTCTCCCCTCCTCCCTCAGTTTCTCTTGGTGCCGGGAGGGAAGCCTGGGGGCATAACACATCCAGTAGTAGCCAGGCATGTTTCAAAACATTCCCTGTGTGCACCTTGAACCCTTGGCGTCTTTGTGGGCCCTGATCTAAAACACAGGTTTAATAGGCTGTGTGTCACGGTTTGAATCCCGAGCTAGAGCCTAAAGGTCTAGATTCGGTTCTGACTCTGAAAGTTAACTTGTTTCCTTCAAGCTAACCGGGTGGGGGTGGGGGTGGGGGTGGGGGTAGTAGTACCTACCTCGTAAATAAATATTTATGGGGATTAAAGGAGCTCCTGAAGGTGAGGTGTTGGGCTGGCAGGCGTCACCGCTGTCACACGCTCTAACTCGGGGATGTCTTCACACTGCCCTCCTCCTCCAGGCCGGGAAGGCCCGTGTTCCTCCCCTGCTCCTCCCCTCCAGGAGCGACCCCGGATCCCCTCAAGTGATCCCGGACCCCAGAAACCAAACACTTTTTGAGGTGGAGTTTGGCTGAGAGCCATGGGCCGGTGGTTGGGAGGCTGGGTAGGTTGGGATGAGCCCCCCCCAGGGAAAGACCCGGAGCTGGAGGACCTTGGGGGTCCTGGCCATGTGACCTCAAGCTGCCGTGTGACCCTCCGCAGCCCATTTCCTGACAAGATGGTCTCTGGGGCCTGTCCCACCCACGGGGGGAGTAGAGGGAGGCCCAGGAGTGAGCAGGGGGTTTGGGAGGCGTGTGCCGGGCCCAGGGCAGAGGCAAGGACCATATCAATCTATATCTATATCTATATCTATATCTATATCTATGTCTATATCATTTCCCTTCCCTTCAAAACAAAATAGCCCTTAGAAGGATTTATAATGAAGAGGCTGCCCCTCCTCCCCCATCCCTGTCTCGTTCCTCAGGGACAACCATGCACCTGTTTCTGGCTTCACGTCTCTGGGGCCATTTCCAGTCTCAGGGGAATTCTTGGCTGGAGGGAGGGGAATCCCTTCTCCCTGCCGGGCTCTGACAGCATGAAGAGGGCGTTCGTCTGGGTGGGGAGTGAACCACTGGGCACCACCAGAGACAGGTATTATCAGAGAGGGTCTTCAACTATCTCTTCATTTTCTTCTCACAATTTTGCCCACGCACATTCTCAGCTCTTCGCAGACGAGCCTCTTTCATGGCGTGGATTCCTGTTTCCAGGCAGGAGACAGAGAGCGAGGCTCTCGTGTCAGACTCCACGAACAGGAGCTCCTCAGTCTTCTCTCCTGAACCTGCTTCTGTCTCTTAAACCCCTGCTGGCTGGCAGAAGGGGCATCTAGCAATTTGCTGTGATGTCTCCTTTCTTACTCGGGGCCTCGAAAGAGGTGCCTCCTATCATCGTGGTAGAAATACTCGAAACAAGAAAGCATTTATAAATTCTGATGACACAGAGAAAAATACAAAGGCTGTAGAAATACGGTAGGCTTTTATGTCCTCTATTGTGACATTTTATAAATTTGGGGAATGGACTCTTCCCAGGACTTGGAGCACAGTGTTTTTCCTAGAACCTGTGTCACTAGTCCAGTCGCTCACAAGGGAAGGAAGGAATCCAATGCCCAAAAGACCAAAACCCCGCGTCCCACCACCCTGGCTGGCTTGGCGTGACTCTCCACGTGCCCCCCGATAGAGTCCACCCCTCACTCTTTCCTACTCATGGGGAACAGATGGGCGCAAATGACCATTACCCAATGGAAAGTGAAAGGTTGGCCCTGGGGCTCATCTGTCTCAGCAACAATAAAGGGCTGGTCAAACACAGACACCTGGTCCCAGACCCAGGCAGGCCCAAGGCCACCAGGCAGGGGGAGTTTTCCCTAAACAGTTGAGCGATCACTGTCTCCAAATATTTAACTGGTTGCTGCTTTGTGAAGTCTATTTCCCTTGCCTTTCCGTCTCATAGCGGCTTCTTATATAAGGAGACATTGAGATGTTTCCTTTTCAGTTTGATCCACGGTAGGATGTTCTACGAACCAAGCCAGGTCTTAATTCACGTCAAACTGTTGGGGTCAAGGATGATGCCCCTGGCTTTGGTGGGTTTTATTCCAAAGGCGATATCCTCCCTCTGAGGTGTACCATTTTCCACCAGCCATTGGCAGGGGCTGTGGGGGCCTATTAATTAGGGTCTCCAACGCCTTGCTGGCCCAGAGCTGACACCAATCACAGTTGAGAAGCTGGTTAATTACATAGGCAAAAAGAAGTCCTTCATTGTCTCATCCTCTCCCTCCGTCAGTAGAAGTGGTCTGATGTGGCACACACTGAACCTTAGAGCAAAGCCTGATCTTTTTACAGAAGTTCTCTGCCTGCCCCAGGGGTGTCTTACACAGGACCCTGGGTTTCTCCACAGCCTTGTGCCACTGAGAATTCTCGTGGCGGGGCGTGGGGTTGGTGGAACCAACGAGCTTTAGTATGAAACCAGGGTGTTTAATTTGGTCACAAATGATAGCCAGTTGAATCCTCAGGGGTATGTCCCAAACTGGACCTGGATGTTCTGTTCAAGTCATAAAACAGCCAGTGGCCGGAGCAGTTGACGAGAGTGCTGCCTCACGCCAGGGACACATCTCCTGTTGTGACTCTACCATGTGGGCATGTATCACAAGTGCCAGGAGCGTCCTTTGTCCACATGGGTGGTGTCTCCTGAGGCCAAGTGTACAGTAGCTATTATTCCTCAACAGGAAGGAGCCATTTGTGACCCACATCAATTCTGAGGTCAGAGGACAGTGCCTCTGGGATCAGTGGGCGGGGGGGGGGGGGTGCCTCCTACCCTGAGCTAGCTTGGGCTAGACAACCACACCTCCTGCAGACAGATACTCCCGAGGCTGATTTCCACCAATCTCACATTTAGCATCGTAATCCAACAATGGACATCAAAGTTGCCTGGCTGGATGGGATATGATCCAATTCCTGATGGGCAGTTCCTGAAGCAGGAGCTGGGGTCCGTCTCTGGGCATTTTTGTTTCAGGTAAGAGCCACATTATTGACCAACAGAGGAAATTTAAAGGAAGCTCACCACTGGACAGTCTCAGGGAGACCGGAGCCAGGAAAACCAGAGACCAGCCCCACCCCCCACCTCCACCCCAGACAACTACAGACAGACTGTCCTTGTCTATTCACGTCTGGTAGGAACCTCTGTAAATAAAACAGGTGAATGATAGATAAATGGACAGATGGATGGATGGATAGAGGATTGATAGATAAAAATATAGAGATGCTATTTTTTATTTTCAACTTCAGACATTCTCTGTTGACTCTACTGTAGAAAACACAGATTCAGCTCTCTGATGTTTGACAGCTGTATTACCATCTTGGTTCTTCTATTCATGACGTTGCACTTGGTGTCAATCACTACTGCTTGAGTTAGCAGGGCTGAAAGCTGGAGGAGCCTTGGCTTTGACATCATCCTACAGGTTCCATGCCAGCCCCAGGTGGACCGTGTCCAGATCTCCTAATGCCCACAGACTTCTTCACGAGGAAGAAAGAACTTTGTCTTGCTTAAGACTACTGTCATGTGAGGGCTTTTCTATTATGTCCGTAACAGCGGATCCTAACTCACGCACCACTGCTCTTAGCGTTCAGTGCAAGTGTCCCTCCCTGGCTTAACCCTGCCCCGCCCGGAACCTCATCTTGCAATACCATGGTCCTCTTATTTACCACGCGCTATCCACACGAGCTTTCATTCCACCCCTCTGATACAACCTGATGCGGAACGCTTGCATGGACCGTTTCCTCTGCCTGGTATGCTGGTCCCCTTCCCCTTCCTCTGACCGAATACCCTTCAGATATGAGCTCGAATATTAATGCCTTCAGATTGGCTCCTGGGAGCCACAGTCTAATTTGGGTCCCACATCCTGCTGGTATTTTCTTCCATTCTTCTGCTTCATGTATGTAACACATATATTCGCCATTATACATTTATTGGTGTGTTTGTTGAATGTCTCCCCCACTAACTGTAAGCTCTCTCAGGGAGGAGTCTAGGTCTGTTTCGTTCACTATGATGTACCCAGAACATAGAATTGTCACATACGATAGGCAGTCTGGAAGTACTAGAGAAAGGATTCAAACAATGATGAAGAGCTCAGTTCTGAGAATTTAAGCAAGAAGTTCCAACTCCTATGGTTAGGAAAGCCAGGTTTCCGGCTGAACTTTGTCTCACTTATTTGTTCTAAACTTGCCAAACAACTTCTGGGAATTTGGTTTCCCTTGAGCGACTTTTCCTTTCAGAAGAAGCGAAGAATTCGCTTTTCAGCGTAATACAAGTGTCCGGTCTCCTGGATGGTGAAATTCCTCATTAAAAATTAGCAAGGGGCACCTGGGTGGCTTAGTCGGTTAAGTGTCCAACTCAGGGCATGGTCTCATAGTCCATGAGTTTGAGCCCCGTGTCGGACTTTGTGCTGACAGCGTGAGCCTGCTTGGGATTCTCTCTCTTCCTCTCTCTCTGCCCCTCTCCCTGCTTGTGCACGCTCTCTCTCTCAAAAATAAATAAATAAACTTAAAAATATTAGCAAGATGGGTTTTCAGCATGCAAATCCCATTTTCTCATAAGTTTAATGAGTGAGACAGCCTCCCTGAGTTTTGTCAGCTCGGGGGCAGTAGCAGCATCAAGTCACAAAACTGAGACCCAGATCCTGTCCTCACATTACACTGTCGATGGGCCAATAACCAGAATCCACACTCAACATAGCTCCAGGGACAAGCAGCAGAATCTGATCAGGAAAAAGAAGAGTTACCCCTAGAAGAAACTATATGAACTAGCTAATACACCTTGTCAAAAACTATAGGGAAAATTGGGGCGCCTGGGTGACTCAGTCGGCAAGGCGGCTGACTTCGGCTCAGGTAATGATCTTTGCTGACCACTCAGAGCCTGGAGCCTGCTTCAGATTCTGTGTCTCCCTCTTTCTCTGACCCTCCCCTGCTCACACTCTGTGTATGTCTCTGTCTCAAAAATAAAGAAACATTAAAAAATCAAAAAAAAAAAAAACTATAGGGAAAATTTATGGAAACTTTAAAAGGCTTTTTGACCACGACAGGTGGAATATAATTTTGGTTCAGGTGATATTTATTGACATGTTTGCTCACCGGAGATTCTACGTTTAACGTAGGAGCCCAAACAGATCGATATGGTTTTTATCCTTGTGGGGTGATGGAGGTGAGGGGTGGACAATATAAGTCCACACCAAATGTTGAGCCATGCTAAATTACATTTTTAAAAAAGACCAAATATCCAAGAAAGCAGGAACTCACAGATGTCAGGAGACAAGAATGCTTTATTGGGTCCCTTGCATGCGTCCAGCCCATCCACCCTCTCACCGTCCCCTGACAGGACCCAGCAGATGGTCTCGCTCCTTGCCATGAGAAATAAATGTGTGAGGCGCTGCTGGCTTTCCTCTCCAGGCCTGGAAGGCTGCTTGGAAGAGATGCTGTGAGAACGAGCTCCCTGATCTCAGCAGCAGAGATAGACACAGAAACAAAGTAGACAAGTCATCAAAATGGTCGTGGGCACGGAAGCCAGACCTCTAGCTGTGGCTAATCAATCACCGGGTCCCAGGAATGAAAAAGACCAGACAGTCCCTAAGATATCACCTAGTTATTACCATAACTGAAGACTTCTGGTTGGGCAGACAAGTCTGTCTTAAGCTGCCGAGATCAAGTCAAAATCTCCTAATTTCCAGACCGTCAATGGAGAGAAAGTCAAACATCTATGAAGGGAAACCTTACTTTGACACTTAGATATATACTACGAACCTTCCTTGGCCTTCCCCAAAGGGATCTGTGTCCATTCACTGGGAACTAGAGAAGGAAAAGGAAAACACCCAAACGTGGGGAGAGGGGTTCTGTAAGACACTGGCTCCAAGCTGTGTCCATTCTCTGGGGACAGCAGAAAACATGCGATCTATCCACTGATGGGGATGATTAATAGACCAAATTTGCACCAGAGTAAACACACTGAATCTCAAAGGCAACCAAGGATCATTTTGAGTGAATGGTTGAAATGGATAGGTTTTTGAAATAGGCATCGCTCCCGCACTGGCACTCTGACGTGTGGGGCGAGAGCAACAGAATAGGACAGGACAAGCATAAGCCATTGGAATCCCCCTCCCTACCAAAATGGTAAATCAAAAGTATTCCCAGGGGCCATGTAGAAATTAGTGTAGCGATCAAAGCCTTGAGAGGGAAGTCACAGTAATGCCCACCACGATCCGCTGGGCCAGGGCAAAACACCAGGTCGTCTTTGGATCGCTGTAAGCTTTAAAAAGCGATGTCTCCAGTGGCAGGTGCTCTTCCAGAGATGGTCTTCTTGCTAAAGCAAATTCATCCAGCATTTGGTATGAATCCTTTGATCTAGTGAATTCATTTTTTTCCTTCTACTTTGATGAACAAAGTACGTCAGAAACGGTTCGTCTTCACCTGGCCTGGGGTATACTCCACCGCTGTCCTGGTTTAAAGGTACAGAATATCTCAGCCGCCCAGCTCAGTGGGCTCACAAGGACGTTGCCCTCACCACCACCACCTTCCCTCACACAGGTGGCAGCACGCGGATAGGGCCTGGCGGTCAGCAGTTTCCCCACATGCCCTGAGAAGACGGATGTGAGTCAGGGATGGGAGACGAATCACGTGAAAATACAAAAACAAAAGGTCTTGATAAAGTTCCTGGGGGTTGAGGGGTCTGAGTAGGTCAGAATATTTCCTCCACAGTGTAGAACAAATTACTGCATTTTGAATCCCTTACCACGAAGACCCGATTCTGGGCAAAAGTGCCATTTTAGGGCATCTTGCTCCGACACATGTGTGACTGGCCTAGAAGGCCACCAGCTTTGGGGTGGGCCTCGAGCAGGTTCTCCAGCTGCGAGATCCTTTAGTACAATGGATCCACCAGGCCACATGACCGGACAAATGTCGTGCTTGAGGTATGTGTCCATCTGTGGCATATGGGGAACCATGTGGGGCCTGTGGCCCAGCCCAGCACTAATGAAGTTCTGGTAAGTTCTAATAAGCATGGCACAGGGTCATGCTCTGGCCAATAAGTAACTATCATTCTTTTGAGACAGGGTCCTCCAGCTTGTCACGGGGCTCTGGCGCAGCCTAAATGCCTAGCTACAGCCTCACAAGTGGCCTCATGAACCGGGTTATTCGAACCCCCCCCCAGCCATAGTGAGCTGTCCAGAAGCACTCCATCATTAAGGGGATGCTCTGAAGGCACAAGCGCGGAGGCATGTGGGAGTTCCTCACTCATTCTCCCAAGATGCCCCCTCCTGCCCTGCTCCTCAGGCCCCTCCCCCCAGTCTACACCTATCACTTCAAGGGGGCAGGAATTTGTCTTGACCACTATGGGTCCTTCATATCTGGCTTTGGATTTACTTTCCTTCTTCATCATGCCTCTCCCACCTTTATTATCCATGGAATTCTCGAATGCTGTAAACATCACTGTGGTATCCCCTCATAGTGCCTTCAACCCGAGGATGCACTTTACAGCAGAAGTAACGGGTTGATGCCTGTGGCATTCACTCATCACGTCAGGCTCCCCACAGTCCAGACGCAGTCGGCTTGATGATACGGTGGAATGGTTTGTTGAAAACTCAGTGATGGCCCCAGCTGAGAAACCACACCTTGGAAGGATGTAGCATAGACTCTGAACTGGCAACCAACTGGTGTGAGGTTGCTCTTACCGGCTGGGAAGCAGCGTGGAGATGTGCTGTCACCACATCTCAATACTTTTCACATACCTGAGCTTTGGGAAGAGGCTCATGGAGAGGTTTGAGTCTCCAAGGAGACACATCCATGTCATAGTAACAAGTTGGACTGGAAGCTAAGGCACCTGATCATTTCAGGCTCCTGATACCTCTGAGAACACATAACAAGAGGTTGTCAGAGTTGTAAGATGGCTAATGCTATCAAGGGAAAATATGATTGCTGCTATGCAGAAGGGGGGCAGGGGCACAGGTGGATGTGGGGTGAGCCCTAGGGTGCTCCCCGTCCTGCCATGTCCTGTGGTAAATAAACGCCCACCACGCAGGCGGGACCACCGAGGACCTGGACTTCCAAACTGAAGCTTGGGTCACTCCAACCCAACTAGGGCAAAGCGTCCCTGGTCATGAACACTGGTTCTCATGACCTGTTCCAGAAATGGACTGTAGCCTTGACCCGTACTTCCTTTCTTGCTGGGTCCAACGATTTTGGTTAAATATGGTTAATTTTACCACTTAATCCACAGGTCGGAGAATTTCAAAATGGAATTATATAGAAGAAGAGTGTCACTAGTGATGCTGGACTTGGGACAATGGTAGCCCTAGGTCACTACCCCTTGGACTTAGTCATTGGATGTGACCTTAAATGGTCTCCCCAAGCAGAGAGGAACTCGCTTTTGGTTGTATGTGGGAGAGTTGTGATACATCAGGTGGGAAGAACAGCGTGTGTGTGTGTGTCAGGGTATCTTTGTTGCTGCCATCAGGCTCTTCTACCATCCTACTCTCCACCATCCTTCTGGTAAGAATCCCCATCCTTTGGGAAACTGTCTCTGTCCCGCTCCACGATCCCCTGAGCTCCAGGACAGGATTTTGAATCTTGCATGAAGGGAATTCCATTGGAACCAATCGCTGGTTGGGGTGTAGAGTAGCTCTGAAGCTACTCTGGTTCCCACCTTCTCAAGGCCAATCACTCAGCTACTCCTTTGGTTCTGGGAGCTGCCTCAACACCATTTCCACGAGCCCCTTCTCCTGGCTTTAGTTGGTCTGAGTCCATTTCTGTGACTCAAAACCCAGGAAACCTAATGCAAAGAGTCTCCTTTGAGACCTCCTCATGTATCTTTGCCTCCAACAGCAACCCTCAACTCGGAGTCTGGCACAAAGCAGGTGCTCAGTGTATGTCTGTTGAATGAATGGATGAATGAGTAATATTCCAATTCTCACTTCACCAAGGCAGTCTGGATATGCGGACTGGGAGGACTGGGGGCACACTGGGACAAAAGGAAAAAGTGGGGAGAGTCACCTGAGCACAAGAGGAGGTAGAGAAGTCAGAAATGTCAAAACGGAGGGGCATAAATGTCAGGCAAGGAAAGGCCCGGGCGGTGGCATGGAGTTGTTTGGGAACAAGAAGCCTCTGCACCTTGGGAAGCAGGAAACGGTCAGTGAGTGGCTGAGAGGCGGATGCTGGTTGTCCCCTGAGCTGGCCTCGCTGCCTTGGAGAGAGCCAGACGCACCGGACATTTCCCCCAGAGCCTCCAGCTCTGTTCTTCCTTCCTGGGTTCCTTCCTTTGTGTTCCTCTTCCAAATGAAGGAACAATTCCAAAGGCCTCAGTCCCCAGTACCCTGTTCAGGGACACAAGCCATCAGCCCAGTCGTGGAAGAGGCACATACTGTGTAGCTGTGGCCAGAAAGCCCAAGACTGAATGTCAATCCAGGAGCCAAAACCTGGGCTCCTCATTCCGCAGGGCCCAGGGGCTGCAGGTTACCCTCAGAGCACCTGCCTGGGGAAAGGGGACCCTGACTCTGAACACCTACAACCACACCAGATAAGGGCAAGCGGGGCACACAGTTGCTGCCTTTATTGCATTCCAAGGGGAGCAGGCTAGCACCGGACCCATCCCGCCCCAGGCCTCAAGGAGGGGCCCTCAGGAAGGACGCAGTGTGCTGGGCCGAGCGCAGCAATTCCTTGGGAGCCCCAGGATGGAGAGCTAAGGGCTGGGGGCAGGCGTCCTGGTTCCCCGGCACGGAGAACTATCCACCCCCAAGCATGCAGGTGGACTTCACCCTTCCTAGGACTCCCAAGGGCACTCCCCCACAGAGAAGGGCCTAGCCCTCCATCCCCAGTCTAGAGGGGATGTGAAATTCACTGTGACTGCATCTCCTTTCGGTTTGGAGCACAAGGTCCCTCCAAGTCAACACCTCCCCTCTGGCCACAGCCGATGACACAACCCTCATGCCACTTCTCACCTCTTGGGCAAGGGGCCTGGGAGAGGCAGGGGAGGGTGGGCTGGTGGGGAGGGTGTGGAATCTGGCTGGTGGAGCCCCTGGCCATGGGGACATGCAGAGAGGCAGTGGAGGCAAGGCGGCAGGCTGTGACCGGGCTCACAGCTGGGGCTGGAGAGGGAGGGCCAGGGAGCAGAGGAAGCAGGGGAGTGAGTGTCTGCGTGCTGGGAGAAGGAAGGGCGTGAACACTCGTCACCAAAGACCACGGCACAGGAACACGACAGGCTCTGGAAGGGCACTGAGCCCCATCTGGGCTCAGTGACAGGTTAGTTGCAAGACAAGCTGGGAAGAATGAGGCCAAGTAGCTGCAAAGA
Source organism: Cryptoprocta ferox (assembly GCA_028646485.1). Classification (NCBI taxonomy): domain Eukaryota; kingdom Metazoa; phylum Chordata; class Mammalia; order Carnivora; family Eupleridae; genus Cryptoprocta; species Cryptoprocta ferox. Next base: position 133,274,307 of record CM053560.1, on the reverse strand, counting down.
GAAGACACCCTGAGAGTCACCAGGCCGGACACAGCGCAGCGGGCAGTCTGGAGCCCTGAGGACAGCTGGAGGCCAAGCAAAGGCAAAGGGTAAAGGCTGGCCTGGGGGCGCCCAGGGTACAACATTCACGGCAGTGGCGGGGCTGGGGGCTGGGGGCGGAGCTCATGCACAGGACTCCTCCGGCAGTGGCCAGTGTAAACTTCAAGGAGGGCCTGGGCCGCCAGGCACTTGGGGGTGCGGCCTGGGAGCCCTGGGTGACGCTGGCACCAGGAGAGGCCACTGGGTGCCATGCACAAAAGCTGTCGGATGAGGAGTGGATTGAGGAGAGGCCCCCAAGTGGTGCCTCCCAAGTGCACCTTCTTTGGTTAGTTCTGTATTGGGCAAGTCTCCAGTGGTTCGAGCTGCTGCCTTGTTGGTCTGCTGCTGGGTGGAGGCCCCCAGCCTCCCGTGGGGGCTACCGCATGCTCTGGGCCTTGGGGCCGCCCTCTTGGATGGGAGGCTGTCCCAGGAACTGGGCAGTGAGTGCCTCTGAGGCCTGAGGGGTGGCCTTGGAGCTTGGAGTATTTTTCCGGGAGCCCTGAGGACTGGGGGGGCCTTTCTTCTGGGGCTGAGGACTCAGCTGGCTGCCCTTCCTGCCAGTAGACGGACTCTTGGAGCCTTTGGCCTTGGCTTGAGGGTGGGCGGCCTCGGGGCCCTTCAGGGGTTTTAGCCCCAGCATCTCGCAGAAGGTGTTGCACTGGTGGGAAGACTCAAACTGGTCCAGCAGGGCAGGGAAACAGCTCTCCTTGAGGCCTTGGTATCTGCAGCCAAACAGGAAGAGCTGAGCAGGAGACCCCCCCAGAGTGAGAGTCCTTGGGGGACCTACTCTGAGGTGGCCATGGCCAGGGAGTCATGCCCCACCCTTTCAGGGGTGCTGGGGAGTCCGGCTGGGCGCTAGCTCACACGGCAGCATCCCAAACCTCAATTCTAAGCAGGTCTTGTTACACCGCAGCCCAAGGAACTCAGCGTGTCCACATTAGTCGGTGTTCGGATGACCCGTCTTTTTAGTATAAATTAGAGCAGACTCCACGTCACCACTTTCCCCCCCAGGGCCCTTGCTCATCTGCGTCGTGGTAAGCTTTCTCAAGCGAGAAGGAAGAGGAGCCCAGGGTTGCAGGTGAGCCCGTGTGCCGGCGTCAATACTGCTGGTCCAGGGGCGCCTGGGGGGCTCAGTTGGTTAAGGCCTCTGACTTCAGCTCAGGTCATGATCTCGCGGTTTGTGGGTTCAAGTTCCGCATCAGGCTCTGTGCTGACAGCTCAGAGCCTGGAGCCTGCTTTGGATTCTGCGTCTCCCTTTCTCTCTGCCCCTCCCCCGCTCATGCTCTGTCCCTCTCTCTCTCAAAAATAAATATTTAAAAAAAGTTTTTTAAGTAAATAAAATACTGCTGGTCCAGACCTGGGGTCAGGGGCACAGAGGGGAAGGGGAGGTCAGCAGCCCCTGGGATGTAACTACACGGCCACCAGTGCAACTGGGACCATTTGGCCACAGGCCCAGCACCTCAGGGATGGAGAACCAGAGACCTTTGACAGGAGAAGGCCTCCTGTCCCCGAGAACCACTCACCCTCGTAGTTTGGTAGCAATCTGCACATCAGTCATCTTCCAATCAACCCCTGGAAAGACAGAAAGCTAGGAGTTGAGGCAGCCTGGGCCGGTTCCAGGGCCCCCACGTCTCCAAAGTATCACTGCACGGGAACTTGCCAGGGCTCAGGGCACACCATCACCTCTGACCTGCCTCATAGGCGGTGTGGGCATCTCTGTGTTGTTAGTGGCAATAATATCCCATTCTGATGGGTGAGGAGATAGGCTCAGAGGTAAGGGACCCAAGCAAGGTCACATTCGTTCATACATTTGATAACTGAGCTCTGACCACAGGCAGTGGCCACTGTGAGTCAAAGTAAAAGTTCAGTTTTTCTTATTCTTAGATCCCAAACTCTTCCAGCTGTTCAATCCTGCCTCCACTGGATCCCACTAGGCCACAAACTGGACTGGCCTCTGGCTCTGAGCTAACCTTTGCTCCTTCCTCTTACCAGATTAGCCCATCTGGGCCAGTGCGAGGAGGTGGGAACGTGAAGCTAAGTCAGGCTGGACCAGCAGAAAAGTAACACTGGATAAGACAGGCTTCTACATGCTCACACAGGCAGCACGCAAGCATCCAAACAGGACTAGAGGAAGGCGGTGTTGGGATAACAGACACGGAGGAACAGTCCCCACCCTGGCCAGTCCACACCTGGCCTGATTTCAGCCCCATCCCTTCTGAGCTGGGAGAACTATCTCTAACCCTCAGCTATAAGAGTGGGGCAATGCTGCCCACCTCACCAGGGTATTGAGAGTGTCGTGAGGTGTGCAGAGCTCTGATTTAGTGTCTGAAACACAGCAGTCATGCAGGAGACATTAATCCATCTGTCATTTCTCTCTCAGGGCCGTCACCTTCCACTCTGCCCCACACTAGCCTGGTCCCTTACATTGGCACAGAATTTCGGTTTGCAGAAGGCACTCATGGACACGGCCTCACTCAGGCTTCGCAGCCAGTCTGGGAGGCAAGGAAGATATTGTCACCCATTGGGAGGGAAAGGGTGGTGAAACTTGGAGAGATTAAGGGGCCCTCTCTGTCTGTGCTTCGGCTTTCTCCTGGGTTTACAGAGACCAGTAGACCAAAGCCTGATTTCTCCGACTCCCAGCTCTTCCTACTACATCGCGTGATCATCTCATACTAGAAATGGGCATACTTATCCCTGCTTCCTGAGGACAGTGATGATTCCCCAGTCACCTTTTTAGCTTCCCACTGTTGGGTAAATGCTGGATGGATGGATGGAAGGAAGGATGGATGGAGTCAACAAACAGAATGAATGACAATAGCTTAATGTGTTCCCAGCCCCCCGTCAATATATGGAGTTAAACGTACAATATTTGTTGTGCAGTTCAGTCCCAACAAAAAGCACATTTGAGCCTGTTTTCTGTCCCTGGCCCTTGGTTTTCTCACTAATGCACACTGGAGACCAGATGTGGTCATGTGTGATATTCCCAGCATCCCTCTCCTCCCACTGTAGAGAAAATCTCTTCCTTTCCTCCACCTGGTTCTGGTTAAAGAGTAGGCCCGGGAAGGACTGATCAGAAAGGGGAGGAGGATTTGTGCCTGCTGGCCTTTGCTAGGGGGAAATCTGAATAATGGAAGAGACAGAAATAAGAGGAAGCCAGAGAGACTAAGTTGGTTCACATAATAAAGAGCTAACAAAAG
>CM053560.1:132982469-133270932 GCA_028646485.1 Cryptoprocta ferox | reverse complement strand
GGAGGGGGAGGAGGAGAAGGGGGAAGAAGAAGGGAGAGGAAGAAGGGGGAAGAGGAGGGGAGGGGAGGAGGAGAGGGAGGAAGGAGATGGAGGGGGAGGAAGGAGAGGAGGAGGGGGAGGGGGAAGAGGAAGGGAGGAGAGCAAGGAGGAGGGGCAGGAAGAGAAAGGGGGCAGAAGAGGAGGTGAAGGAGGGGGGGAAGAGGAGGAGGGAGAAGGGGAGGAGGGGGAAGGGGAGGAGAGGAAGGAAGGAGAGGGAGGAAGGAGAGGAGGGAGAAGAGGCAGTAAGCTAGTGGGCTAGGATGGAGGGAAGAGTCTGGGAAGTAGGAAGAGGGGGAAAGTCCAGAGCAAAGCTGGAGGGAAAGGAGGAAGGGAGACTGTGAAAAGGTGGCTGTGGGGTCGAATTAGCCCCCGTGTAATGTTTTCGGAGCTCGGCTCCTTTCTAGTTGTGACTGGAGCCCGCAGCCCGCTCCTTTAAAGCCCCTGCAGTTACAGTCCACGCAGCCCGAGGCCCGTGTGCATTAGGGCCGCACACAAAACGGCACCTGCCCGGTCTGCTCCACAAGGACCCTGTGAAAGCAAAGGAGCGGAAATAGGAGAGCACGGACCCTGCCCCTCCGCGTGCCCTCGCGCACATGCGCGTGCGCACCCGCACGCGCCCATACCTGCCAGATCCGTGACAAGGAAGCTGCCGTTTGTCCACAGATAGAGCCAGTGCTGGAAGGTCTGGCATTTCTGCCTGACCTCAGAGCTGCTAGATGCCTCGGGAGGTGCGGCGCAGCCCCATTCCCGCGAGCAGTAAGGCCGCAGGGGCTCGCCCAGGTCCTCCTCCAGGGTAGCATACGGGATGCTGTTTGCAGGCCGGTAGATGAGATACAGTGGGAGGATCCTAAACACAGTTCCACAGTGCCGTGAGCCGGAAGTATGGCCCCAGAGAGCTCTCCCCTCCCTCTGGGCCATAGATACTCTTGGATGGAAAAGGAAGGCCCTTCCAAGAATGGAGTGCTCAGCTCTGACACCAAAGGACACAAGGAGAGCGGAGCTCTAACCTGGGTTCGGGAGAGGAAACGGAGGCCACTGGCTTCAGAGTCCTGTCCTTTCTCTGAGGTCAGTGGGATTAGAACCGAATGGTGCTATGGCCCCAGGAGGACTCTGAGCTTGGGTGAGGGACCAAGACCAGTATGTGTCGAATGGAAAGGAACACTTCCAGAGAGGATTCGGCCAGACTGTGCCCAGCGCCAACCAGACCCCAGTGTTCAAGAGTCAAGCGATCAGGCCTCAACATGGAAGCGATGACCGCTTCTAGCTGACTCCCACAAAACCCTACACTGATGCTATCTGCCCACGCAACAGTCCTGATCAGTGCCCAGAAGTCTGGCCTACGCACCGCCCCCCCTCAGAGAGTACCCGAATCTCCTGGGCCCAATTCTGCAACCCTGCAAACACTGAGCTAGGGGTGGGAGTTGGTCTGAAGAGCAAGGCAGAGGCTTTTCTAAAGTGGGCAGTTAATCTGGAGGTATTTATTTCTAGATTTCTTGGGACCATTGAGTGGAGCATGGGGTTAGCTGGGGGCCCATTTGCACAAGGCCATGACTCAGGATGCCCCCGGGGGCTGTGAAATCACTTGTTCTGGGCAGAAGCTCAAGTCATTGGGTCTGCCACTGCATGTCCCCTCGTCGTGTACTTACTCGGGCACCTCCCCAAAGCCGGGTGCAGCCTGGGCTTCGGCCGCGAAGATTTTGCAGTACTCCCGACTCATGTTCTGGATCTTGCATCCCTGTGGGTTGAAGGGAAACCAAATCTGGTCAGCAAGGAAGCTCCCCTCTTCTCCATCATGTCCACCTCTAAGTGGGAGGGCCGTCCGCCAGAGGTTTTCAGGCCTGGGGAAGTGGGGTTCACGCCTCCCCTGCTTTGCAGCTCATTGTTCTCATTTGCAAAACAAGAGGCCGAGGACCTGTTTTCAAAGTGGTTTACAAACTGTTTCCTGGAGCCCCAGCGAAAGGTGGTGGTGCCCATGGGCCACCCTGGGGGGAGTGAGGGAGACACAGACTGTCCCCCCCACCCAGTCACTCTCCTTTCACGTCACACACAGGCTTCCGTGGAAGGTATGTGTGAAGGCAGCGAGAAGGGTTTCGGCTATAAAAATATGGTTTGAAAACGATGACCCCGAAGACATAGCCTGGGGTAAGTCTCAGGCTCTCCTCAAGACCAATCCCAGGAGCCTCGTGAGGTTGACACTGAGATGGCCTCTGCCCCACACAGCCTGCCAACAGGACCCGAGCCAGGGAGGGGCAGGAGGGGAAAGAGCGGAAGGAGAGAAGGGGGATGGGGCGTGGTACCTGGATGCTGACGTCGTAGTTTCTGCCCAGGAGAGAAGTCTCACTGCTGGGCCCAAACACGAGCAGGCTGGACACCTTGATGATGCAGGTGCGGCCTGACTCGAAGATGGGCTCCAGCCCGTAGATGACCTTGGCCTGGGAGGCCTTCCGAAGGCCATACCCGTGTCCACCGCCTCGTAGCTCCTCGCTCACCAGGCGCCCAAAGAGCTTGTCCCCCCAGCAGCCCGAGTCAGCCAGACCCTTCGCGAACACCATGGGGGTCATCTCAATCTCCTCTCCAACTGAAGGGGAACAGGAAACGTGGAAACCTGGAAGTTCCTGCCCAACTGAGGTGGGTCTGCAGGGGAGGAAGAGGCCAGAACCCTCTCCCGCCCGCCATGCTGGTGCGCCCACTCTCCGGGCATTACTGCTCTTGGGGTGTATGCACACCACGGGTCCCAAACCAGACCGAGAACCCCCGAGGGCAGAACTGTGTCTGACACAACCCCCGTTGTGTAGCAATGTGCGAGCGTGCCTGCACATGGCAAGGGCTCAGTGTCTGTGGAGGGCAGGGGGTTTCCGTGGATGTGGCAATCGGTACACAATACCAGAATTCCTTTCTTTTGGAATTAGGTGTTTTGCTCAAACGAAGAAATGCCTCCATCTCAACCAACACGTTTGACTGGAACAGAAAGTGTGCAGGACCAATCCAGCCCTCGCGCTCAAACTGCGATCCCTAAAAGCCATTTCCCACTAAAAGGAACCAGAGCTCCCTAAAGAAACAATTGATTCCAGGTCTACGGCAGGAAGTGTACTCGATGGACCTGACCTACCTTGTCTGACCAGAGAGCAAAGAAGCTACAAAAACGACTGAAGCCTTGTCAAGGACGCAGGAGCCAACCTCCCAAAGGGGCTTCCATTGGCCAAAATCAATCTTACCAACCAAACACAATGGTTTGTACAATGTGGTAAACGTACCAAATATGTTTTTAAAAAATCCATACATTCATAATGGTAGTTTAAAAAATACTCATTCCTCCCTCCCCAAAAAACCCCAACTTTCACTGGTGACCTTTGGAGGATGCTAGGGCACCAAACCAGGGCAACCAAATAACAGAAGAAAGTCAACTGATGAATGAAGAAGTGACAGAATTAAAATACTCTAGGTATAAACCCTAATGAAATAATGGATTTAGTCAATAATTGGTAACTGCTAAAACCCCTAACAGTTTAAAACCCTAAAACAAGTATTGGGTACAGTTTTTAAACTTTTCCAAGGGACAGATCAGGCAGAAAACAGCTGAATGAAGGCAGGGATCAATCTTAAAGTTATTAAAGTACAACAAGCATTCTGTGCCTCCAGATAGAATGCAAAAGGAAAGACACAGCACATCTGTGAAGTGTTCTTACCCCTCTCTCCCAAAACTGCTCCCGAATCTGACCAAGCTCTTGATCTAATTACAGTTGTTGTTTTTTTATTTTTTAATGTTTATTTTTGAGAGAGAGAGAGAGAGAGAGAGAAAGAGAGAGAGAGAGAGAGAGTGGCAGGGGAGGGGCAGAGAGAGAGAGGGAGACACTGAATCTGAAGCAGGCTCCAGGCTCTGAGCTGTCAGCACAGAGCCCGATGCAGGGCTCGAACCCACAAACTGTGAGATCATGACCTGAGCCGAAGTCAGATGCTTAACTGACTGAGCCACCCAGGTGCCCCGTTCTAATTACAAGTTTAAGGGAAGTACATGAGTAGAAGAACATGTGAAATGCTGTTAAATCAACAAAGTCTAGAGTATAAGAAACTCTACACATCAAGCAACTTCACCAAATAAATGGCAAAAAGGAGCAACTATGAGGAAGAACACTTATATATTAGAGAGACTTCACACAGATCAGCCCAAAGCCATGAGTGGCTCCTAACCCAAGTTAACCAACACCTAGGAGACAACTGGGGAAATGCGATTGGATCTTTGAGAATATTAAAGAATTACTACTAAGCTTTTAGGTGTAGGGTTATATTTGATATCGAGTAAACTTGACAACTGAACAGAGGCACTAGTTCAACGACTGGCTGATCAGATGAGTGAATGAATGAATGAATGAATGAGTGCATTTGTTGGCACCGAAGCTCTAAACATCTACCATCAGCTGCTTTTGCAGTCCTGACCCTTAGTGCGTCTCCTACAGAAGCATCACAGACTCTTCCTCTAAAGTTTGGGAAAATGCCTTATAACTTGGGGATGTCACAATCACCAGGGAACCTACTCAAAATGCAGTTTTCCTGGCTCCTTTCCCAGACATTGTGATTAAGGGTATCTGCAGCAGGGCCCAAGAAACTGCATTTTTAGCAGGCTTGCCGTGTGCATCTGATGCAGGAACACACAGAACACCGTGAGAAACTCCGGGAAGGGAGCAGGCAGGGTAAGGTGTGTCCTGGCGGCCAGTCCTGCACTTGATCAAGGGCTCCGACATGGGCCAACGGCACAAGGCTGAATTAATTTCCTGTAGAAGGGCCTCTTAGCCACTCCTCCCTGCACCCCGTCCCCAGTCTTGGGAAACAGCTGCCCTCCCCATCCCCCCTCCCAAGCCTTATCCCAAACTAGGAGGCAAAGGGCAGCTGGGTGTGGAGGTAAACTTGGCATTTGGAATGGATCCTACATCCTTAAAGAAGGTCCTCCCTGTGGACCGCAGGGGTAGAGGTGAAGGCCCGCCCGCTCTTCTCCCCAGGGTGGGGGCACCATACCTTCACCTTCTTCTCTGGAGATGAATCCTGACAACACTGTGGAGAAAAAGCAGAGGAAGCGGCTGCCCTCAGGCTGGCTGTCTGCAGGGAGCACTGTGTCTACAGGGATGACCGTGGCCCTCCCACAGGGGCCGCGCCGGGCAGGGAGCCGAGGAAGGGCGCGCTCACCCTCGGGGCTGAGGCAGAAGTCCGTAGAGGCCGAGCCATGCTCGTTGTGGATGGTGCATCGGTACACGCCGCAGTCCACGGGGGATGCCTGCACGATGGCCAAGGCCGCCGGGCCCTCGTCCCCTGCGCTGCAGAGAGGGAGACCCTCCCCGTGAGGGCCATGGCCACGTGCAGCCCAGGGCCAGACTGCGGTCCCCAGGATCCCCTCACACTCTGCCCTCAGACGGTGCCGGGGACCCGGGCACCGAGAGCTTGGCCGGCTGGCCGGAGGTGCTGTGGTCACACGGGTCTGGTCAGCAGTCCTGCCCCTCGCCAGCTGTGTGACTTAATACTTCTGAGCCTCAGTTTTCTCCTCTCTACTAAACTAGAACCCCCCCGCTTCACTGGGTTACTGTAAGCAGAAGATGGGGTGACAGACCCAAAGTTCGAGGACAGTGCCCCACAGCGTCAGCGCCGTGACCGGGACACCGGGCGGGTGGAGGTGCTGCCCAGCGGGCTTACCTCCTGCCCACCTCGCCCACTGGGCGCTGGTCCTTGGCCCATGTCAAGACGGAGTCACTGAGAATGTTGAAAAACTGGCACCAGAGCTTCAGGCTGCCGGAGGCATCAGGAAACTGCTCCACCCGAATCTTCCGGATCACCTGTGGGGCTGAGAGCAGGGGCCCAGTTAAGAGGGACAAGCCACTTCCCTCTGTCCTGTGCCCTCGCTGGCCCTACCCCAGCTTCCCTGGGTGTTCTTGGTGGGACAGGTGAGGGGGAACAGGATTCATGGCTCCACACACACACTGCTTCCTGGTCCCCGGCTGCGTCCCCCCCCCCCCACCTGTATTGCTCTGACTCCAAATCACACAGCTTAGCCGGAAAGGCCCCACTTCTGGGCCCCTACCCCAGGCCTGGGGGAGCCTCAGAGCTGAGGACACACACGCAGTTAGGAGAGGACACTGCCCTCATGGGGAGCACAGCGTAATGTATACTGTTGAATCACTGCGTCATATACCTGAAACTAACGCAACATTGTGTGTCAACTAAAATTTTTAAAAAAATTTTTTTAAGTTTATTTATTTTGTGAGAGACAGTGTGAGCTTTAGTGGAGGAGGGGCAAGAGAGAGGGAGAGAAAGAATTCCAAGCAGGCTCCACGTTGTCAGTGTGGAGCCCGGTGTGAGGCTTGAAGCCATGAAGTGTGAGATCATGACCTGAGCCGAAATCAAGAGTCAGATGCTTAACCGACTGAGCCACCCAGGCGCCCCATGTGTCAACTAAAATTTTAAAAAATTAAAAATCAGAAAACAAAATCCATGAGAGATTAAACAGATGAATGGAAAGCAGAAACAGAGAACACAGATTACCAGAATCAGGAATTGCCATGATGTCATGTCAGTACAGGACCATCAGATGTGGAATGTATCAAGGAGGATGCTATGGCACATGTTACCCTTGACATTTGTCTTACAGGTGGAAAGAACTCACCAGAGGGACACGGGCTAGGAAGGCCTACTCAAGAAGAAACAGAATGGCCTACTATCTATTAAAGGAACTGAGTTCACTAAAAACAACAAAGAAACAAAACAAAACAACAAAAACACAAAGCTTTTCCTCAAAAGGCTCTTGTGGCATTAAAGAGAGAGGGGGGCACCTGGGTGGCTCAGTTGGTTCAGCATCCAACTCTTGATTTCAGCTCAGGTCATGATCTCACAGTTTGTGAGTTCAAGCCCTATGTTGGGCTCTGTGCTGACAGTGCGGAGCCTGCTTGGGATTCTCTCTCTCCCTCTCGCTCTGTCCCCCCCCCCCACTTGTGCTCTCTCTCTTAAACAAATAAACCTTTTAAAAGAGAGAGAGAGAGAGAGAGAGAAACTTCAGTGTGGGCTCTAGACCCTAACTCGAAGAGCCTGCATCTGAATCCCAGCCCCTTCTGCTCTGTACTCATGTGACAATTGTGCACAGAGGGGACAGTGGGGAAGTTGGCGCTTGCCCTAGAACACTATGGGAGCCAGGCCCCATCTAAGGACCTGATTTCTTCTATCCCACTTCCCCCTTGATGGTCCACAGCTGGAACTATTCCCAGTCCCGAGGGGGCAGAGCCAGGATAAGAACGAGGTGTCTGTGACTCCACGGCTGTGGGGTCATTGCAGAAGGCGCTCTGTAACCCCGTGGGCGCGTGTCCCCCTGCCGGGCACTCTTCCCGCACGGCTCTCCTGGGAGGCTGGCCCCCACCTCCCCCCTGCTCACCTTTTAGCAGCTCTTTGGCCTTCCTGGCTTTGGCCGGGGCGTCCTGCTTGCCTTCGTCCGGGGCCAGCTCTGTGTCCAGGCCGCTGGCCTTGGGGCTAGAGCCCAGCTCTCCGGCTGCCGGCTCCTCCTCTGCCCGCGGCACCTCCAGCAGGCCTGCCTTCCGGCCCTGGGTAGGGGAGCGCTTCTCCCGCCCGGGAGTCCCCGGGGAGCCGGGTGCCAGGCCCTTCCTGGGCCCCCGAGGGGAAACCGTGGGGCTCTCCCTTTCTTCGGGCTTGGCTGCCTCCCCATCCCCTACGGCTCTGACCTTGGGGAGGAACCTCTTCCTCCGGGCCCCCAGAGCTAGTTCCTCGGGCGTGGCCGCAGGGAGACCTGTCAGAGCCTCCCCAGGGGCCTCCTCCTCTCTGACGGCTTCCTGGGCCCCTCTGTCTGCTGAGAGTGGTCCCTGCCCCGAGGCCGTGTGCCCCGCTGCGCCCCCCGGTGGCCCCCCCATGCTGCTCTCCTGGGACGAGCCCAGGAGCCCAGGCCCCTCGAGGGAAAGCTCTCCCTCACCCTCACTGGACCCCTCCGAGGCCGGCCCAGGGCCCGCCTCCTCGCCCACCACGATGGCAGGGACGGCGAGGGGGCCCCGGGCTGCAGCCAGGGCCTGGCGGCCGGCTTGCACCTCGCGGTCCAGGAGGCCGGTGAGGCGGCGGGAGGTGCAGGGGCTCAGCAGCAGGGTCTGCGCGCTCTGCACCAGATGGTTGTTCTCCACGCGCTCCAGGATGCGCCTGGACGTCCTGGGACTCAGGCCAGCCACTTCCACGTTGGGGACCAGAGTGGGTGAGGGCGAGGGGGCCCCGCTGGCAGCGCCCCCCTGGGAGCCTGCGCCCCCGCCCCCCGCCTCTGTGCTGGACAGCTTCAGGAGCAAGAGCAGGTAGTTCTTCAGGGAGTCGATGAGGCCGGGGTCACAGCTGCGGGGTCCTGGGGGCCTCCCCTCCACATCTGGCCCCTGGGCGCAGGCCCCCTCACTGCCGGCTGCCACCGTTGCTTGTGGGGGACTCTGGGCGGGGGTCCCTGGCCCCAGGTGCAGTGGCGGGGCTGACCTCAGCAAGGCCTGGTCCCCAGTGGGCGCGAAGGTGGTGGTGCTGATGCGCTGAGACGTCGGAGTGCTGGGCAGCACCTCTTGAGGGCTCTGGGCCGGGCCCGACCCCAGGAGAGAGGGCGGAGTGGGCGCCTCTGGGCTCCCGCCAGCCGAAGGACAGCCACCCACATCCGCGGACGGCACTGTCCCCAGCTGCTCCTCCTTGGGGCATGGGATGAGGCCATCCTCTGGCTTGCCCTTGCCCAGGCCCGACCATTCGACCCCTTGGCGTGTTGCTCCTTCCGGCTGCTCCAAACCCCCCTGGGGAGGCCGCTGTGCTGGGAGCTCGGGGCCACCTGCCGGGGCACTCAGCATAGCCGTCTCGTAGCTCCTGGGTGCTGTGACTGCCGCCTCCTCAGATCTGAGCACAAAACCAGGTTCTTCCGGGACAGAGGACCCTTCTGGGGTCTGCTCAAAACACTCAATAATCTGAGGAGACCGTGGACCCTCCGAAGGCGGGAGTTCAGGGGGTCTGGACTGTGGGCTGAGGCTGGTCACGGATCTCTTTTCTGACTGACCTTCTGTGGCTGTGGTTGTGGCTGTGCTCCCCTCTGACTGTGTCCCCTTGTCTTCCTGGATCCTTTTGTCTTTCTGTGTCCTCTCGTCTGTCTGCATCTTCCTGTCTTCCTGCGTCCTCTTGTCTGCCTGCGTCCTTTCCACCTGTGTTCCTGCCCTTCCCTGTGCCACCACAGTGTCCTGCGAACTCCTGGCTGACGCTGTCCTCTCACTGTCTTGTGGTGCAGTGCCCACCTGTGGCTTCCTATCTGCCTGTGTCCTCTGGGTCCCCCTAGCCACCTGCATTTTCCCATCCACCTCTGTGTTCTTCTTGCCTCCAGCCTGCTGGTCAGCAGACGCTGTCCTCTGATCCGAGCGGGTCTCCGTGTCCATGGGCTCGATGGCGCCCTGGCTTCTGGAGGAGCTGCAACCAGCAGAGACCGTACCAGCGCTGCTACTGGCCAGCACGGCCGGAGCAGGCTTCGCCGGGGATTCCGGGACCTGAGCACACACGGACAAAAGCAAGAACTCGGCTACATGGGCCTGAGGACGCTTTTCACTCTGGCATCCCAGCCCCCTCTGACCTCATCCAGAAGTGACCCCATCCAGAGTCTGGACCGAGGAATATCCAGAATCCAGGTCTAGCTCTGGTCCTTTCCCCGCCTCTCCCCGAAGAAACCCTGCCTTTCCCAAAAGACCCTGCTCATGTGTCATCCCACCACTCAGCCCTGCCATTTGGAGGAGGGGATCCTCTCTCCGGGGCTTCTGAGCAATCGATCTGCCCCCATTTTTTGGCCCTATCTGCCAGCGGATAGAATTATGGGTGACATGGGAGAGCGCCAAAGGGTCTCCCCATAATGGCCTCAGTGACAGCATCCACCATTAACGCTGAGCGGGTGGCGGTAACATGACGCCATCCAGAGAAGGTGAAAGTAATTATGAATGCCACCTGTGCCGGAAAAGTCACAGAAACATTGTGCTCTTACCCTTTTGAACACCCACTATTTGCAAAGCACTATGCCAGGTCCCTACTTACTATACACCTTACCTCACTTACTCCTCACAATAGGAAATAGTTGTGAGCATTATCTCCATTGTAGAGATAAGAATTCTAATGGTCAAGGAAGTGATCATCCACCGTCCATCAGATAGTAAGCAGGAGAGGTTAGCTTAGAAGCCAGGTGTGTCTAGCTTGAAATCCCATGTTCTCTGCTGTTAGACTAGAATGGCACCCAAATATAATGAAGGACTTCTGGTCTAAAGATAGTGCCATAACACAGTACTTTGTCTCTTTTCTTCCTGAATATAATCAAAATCAACAAAGTAAACAAGAAAAAAAAACTTCATCCTGATGCACAGGGGCACATGTACCCCAATGTTCATAGCAGTACGTTCAACAATAGCCAAATCATGGAAAGAGCCTAAATGTCCATCAACTGATGAATGGATCAAGAAGATGTGGTTCATCTATACAATGGAATACTCCATGGCCGTGAGAAAGAATGAAATCTGGCCATTGGCAGCAACGTGGATGGAACTGGAGGCTATTATGCTAAGTGAAACAAGTCAGTCAGAGAGACAGATATCATATGTTTTCACTCATATGTGGAACTTGAGAAACTTGACAGAAGACCATGGGGGAAGGGAAGGGGAAAAAAATAGTTTCAAACAGAGAGAGAGGGCGGCAAACCCTTGAGACTCTTAAATACAGAGAACAAACTGAGGGTTGATGGGGGAGGGACAGAGGAGAGGGGAAAATGGGTGATGGGCACTGAGGAGGGCACTTGTTGGGCTGAGCACTGGGTGTTGTATGTAAGCGATGAACCACGGGAATCTGTCCCCAAAACCAAGAGCGCACGGTATACACAGGGAAAGGAGAGGGGAACGGGCCCACGGCAGCAATCTCAGACAACACCAGCAAAAACACGCCGCTGAAGCAGAATCCTGAACATCTCAAAGCTTGGAAAATGGCTTTTGAACATCCAAGGATTTAAGGAATATGGTTCCCAGGAGCCCCGCTGGAGGAAACTACGGGAGAACACACTGCAGACCAAAAGATGATTAGGGAAAGAATTGGTGATGAGTATCAAATACTTATTAACCGTAGAACCAGGACTAAAACTGGAGGGGTTTACAGTAACAGAGCAAAATGCGAGTGCTGTGCCCAGACCTGGCAGAGATGCTATGAGTACAAAAGTGGAAGGAGGAAGAAGGCGAGTGGATAAACTCCTTGACTGTATCAACTACACAAGCCAGGAGCCAAAGGTTTATTCGAAGCTGAAAAACCAGGTAATAGAAATACAGGATTTTTAATTATACAGAGATAATCACCACAGTAAAATGTGGGAGCTAATACGGGATAGAAAATGACAGGGGAAAAGGTAATGGAAACACTTAATCATAGCTCATCATAAAAAAGTTAAGACACCGGGGGCACCTGGGTGGCTCAGCCGGTTAAGCGTCTGACTTCAGCTCAGGTCATGATCCCGTGGTCCATGGGTTCAAGCCCAGCATCGGGCTCTGTGCGGACAGCTCCGAGCCTGGAACCTGCTTCGGATTCTGTGTCTCCCTCTCTCTCTGCCCCTCCCCAACTTGCGCTCTGTCTCTCCCTCTCAAAAATAAACATTTAAAAAACAGACTCCAATGGAACAGATGGAACACTTAATGGTATTATATAAAATATAAATTATAAATGACCACATAAAAATATTTCTAGTTATCAGAAGAACCACACACAAAACCAAAGCAAACAGATCATACAAAGACTTTAAAATACATTTAATTAAACTATAGTTGAAGTACAGAATGTAAAGTTATTGAATTTTGAATTTTTTTTAACATTTATTTTATTTTTGAGAGAGAGACACAGAGCGTGAGTGGGGGACGGTCAGAGAGGGAGGGAGACACAGAATCAGAAGTGGACTTCAGGCTCTGAGCTGTCAGCATAGAGCCCGATGTGGGGCTCAAACCCATGAACTGTGAGATCATGACCTGAGCTGAAGTCGGCCGCTTAACCAACTGAGCCACCCAGGCGCCCCAAAAGCTACTGAATTTTGAATGAATGGTATAAATATGAGAAAAATAAAAGAGTGTAGTGATGAAGAGGACCCATCAAAATATAAGTCTAACTGACCAAAGAAATTTAGTAGAAATGCGCCCCCAACTTCTCTGAAAACGAGTAAGATACTGACAGACAAAAACCCATTGGAGCCAACAAACAGTAACTAGGGATATATTAGAACCTTCTGTTAACTCCTGTTCTAGCATTAGGAAACACCAACATGGGCAGGAAAACGATAACGAAAATGCTAATTTTTCACACAAGACTGATGAGAACAGAGCTTTTGTGCTTTTTCTTTTTTTAAGATTTTAAAGTAATCTCTACACTCAACGTGGGGCTCAAACTCACATCCCCGAGATCAAAACTCCCACACTCCCCCAACTGAGCCAGCCCGGTGCCCCCGGAGGTTTTGATTAAAGCTATCTTCACTCCCCATCCCTAAGCCTGATCAGTCCCTGAGTCCTAGCGAACCTACTTCCTCAGCGTCTCAATATCCATCCCCTCCTCTGTCTTCACTGCCAACTGCCTAGACCATGCTGCCAACAATTCTGTCTTGCCTGGACGACTGTAAAGCCTCCTGACTGGCATTCATGACTCTTGTCTTTGCCTCCGCTCAACACTTACCCTCAATGCAGCCCAAATGGTCTTACCAAAATACAGATCTGAATGCGGTGCTCCCCTGCTTGAAACCTCTCAAGGGCTTATCATCATTTACAGGATAAAGCCTAAAAGCCCGAGCGAGTGGCGGAGGGGCAGAGAGAGAGGGAGACACACAATCTGAAGCAGGCTCCAGGCTGCGAGCTGTCAGCACAGAGCCCGACGCGGGGCTCAAACCCACGAGCCGTGAGATCACGACCTGAGCCGAAGTCGGACGCTTAACTGACTGAGCCACCCAGGCGCCCCGAAACACTTACACTCTTTGACCCAACAGTTCCATTACGAGGAGTTTATCCTATAGATATAGAAGATAGATATATACCTGCAAATGGATTTCTATACAAGGATATTCACTGCAGCACGGTTTTTAACAGCAAAAGGCTAGAAATTACCTAAATTCTATTCACACAGAACTGATCTGGTGAATTATGGCATATCCATATTCCAGATAAATAAATATCCAAATAGAGGGTGCCTGGGTGGCTCAGTCAGTTAAGCATCTGACTCTTGGTTTCAGCTCAGGGCATGATCTCATGGTTTATGAGCTCGAGTCCCACATCCAGCTCTGTGCTGACAGTGCAGAGCCTGCTTGGGATCCTCTCTCTCTGCCCCTTCCCTGCTTATGGTCTCTCTCTCTCTCTCTCTCTCTTACTCTCTTTCAAAAATAAATAAACATTAACATTTTTTTAAATATTTTCCAATTGTCCTTAAGACTTTCTACTTTGACCCATGAAAGTGTGTCATAAATATTTTAAAGTGTTTGGAGACTTTCCTATTCTCCTTCTGTCATTGATTTGTAGCTTAATTCCATTTTGGTCAGAGAACGTACTTTGTATGATTTCAATTATTTTACATTTGTTAAGGTTTGTTTATGACTCAGGATATGATTTATTTTGGTAAATGTTTTACATGCACTTGAAAAGCATGAGTATTCTGTTGTTACACGGAGTATTCTATGAGTCTGTTAGACCCAGTTGGTTGATAATGCTGTTCAGCTCTTTTCTATTCTTATTCTTACTGATTTTCTGTCTACTAGCTCAAGTAATTACTGAGAGAATGTTAAGTTTCCAGCTATAATGGCTGATTTGTCTTTCCAGTTCTTCATATATTTGGAAGCTCTGTTGTTAGAGGCAAACACATTTTTTTAAATTATATTTTCTTGAATGGACCCTTTTCTCATTATGTAATTCACTATTTTTCCCCAGTAATTTTCTTTGCCCTGGAGTCTATTTTGTCTGAAATTAATATGGTCACTCCAGTTTTCAATTAATTACTGTTTGCATAATGTATATTTTCTATTATTTTACTTTTGACATACCTATATCATTATAATTGAAGTCAATTTCTTGTAAAAAGCATAGAGCTGAAAATGTTTTGTGACTCATTTTCCCAATGTCTTTTATTATATGTTTAGACCACTTATATTTAGTGTAATTATTTATATGTTTGCATTTAGGTCAATTATTTTATTATTTGTTTTCTATTTGTTTCCTCTGTTTTTTCCTTCCTCTCTTTCCCCCTTCCTGTCTTCTTTTAGATTTGAACATTTTTAGTATTCCACTTTAATTTATATATTGTGATTTTTTTTAAACCAGGGGTTGAACTCACAACCCTGAGATCAAGACCTGAGCTGAGATCAAGAGTCAGATGCTCAACCGACTGAGCCAATCAGGCACCCCTATTGTGGTTTTTACCATATTTCTTTGTACAGTATTTTAATTGCTGCTCTAGGGCTAACAAAAATACACTTAACTTCTCAGAGGCTATTTAGAGTCAGTATTTTACCTCTTCAAGTGAGATGTAGTGATTTTACTACCATATTTAAGTCCCTTACTTTTCCTCTTTCTGTTGCATGTTTACCCAGATATATATCATTTCTGTCATTCTTTCATTCCTGATGATAAAAGTTCACTTCTGGTATCATTTCCCTTCCATGGGAAAAATGTACTTTAGTAATTCTTTTAGAACAGAGCTTCCAATGATTTATTCTCTTAGCTTTCTTTTATCTGGTAATGTCTTTGTTTCACCTCCGATACTGAAAGACGTTTTGGCTAAATATAGACTTATAGAGTGAAAGGTCTTTTCATTCACCAGGTCTATTATTCCACTTCCTTTTGATCTCTATTGTTCCTAATGAGAAATCTGTGGTCATTTCAATCATTGTTCCCCTATAAATAATGTGTTTTAATTGACTACTTTCAAGATTTTTGTGTTGTCTTTAGTTCTCAGCAATCTAATTACTATTTCTTGGCATGGAGTTCTGCAGGCATATGTTATTTGGGATTTGCTGAACTTCTTGCCTGTAGATTTGTGTCTTCTGCCAAATTTGGGAAGTTTTCAACCATTATTTATTTATACATATTTTCATGTACCACACGCTTCTCTCCTTCTGGGTTTCCAATGACATAAACATTAGACGTTTCTATATTGTACCACAGGTCCCTGAAACTCTATTTATTTCTTTTATCTGCTTCCATGGCCCCCCCCTCCGCTATTCACATTAAGTAATTTCTATTGATCTATCTTCAAGTTCACTGACCTTTTCCTGTCATCTTCATTCTGCTATTATGCCCAACCAGGAAGTGTTTCATTTCAATCATTGCATTTTTCAGTTCTGAAATCAAATTTTGGTTCTTTGTATCTCATATTCCTTTGCAGAGACTTTCTATGTTACCATTTATTTCCAGAGTGTTTACCCTTACATTTTGTCACATTTTTATAGTAGCTGATTTTAAGTCAGATAATTCCAACCTCTCTGCCATCTTGACTTTGGCATTCTAGAACTGTCTTTTCCCAGGCAAAGTGAGAGTTCCTGGCTTTTCACAGGCCAAGTAATTTTCATTGTATCCTAGACATTTTGAATATCATGAGACCCTGGTTCTTATATAAACCCTATGGATAATGTTAATATTGTGCCTTATCAGACGATCAATCTACTTGGTTGTGTTCAGTCTGCAAGTTCCATTCAGCCTTTTGAAGTTTTAGGGTCAATGTCAGTTCCATTTTTCAGTCTTTGCAGTGCTATTCAGATCTATCTGGTGTGTATGCCACCCAGTGGCCAGTCTGGGACTTGGATGATGGTTTTTTAGTTCCACTCTCAAAGTTTTTGATACACTGTTCAGAACTAGATCCATGCATGCATGAATAACTTGGGAATAAGCCCAGGAACTTATAAACAGCTTAAGAAGTCACTTTCCCAAATGTTCCTTCTCCATGATCTCCCCTGTACTTTCTGGGTCCACAGGGCCCCCTTTTTCAGTCCTCTGACCAGATAGCTGGGGCTTCATTTTCTCCTCACTGTCACATACTTGCACAAATGAACCTGTGTCTGAGGCCAAGGAAGAGACTGGAGAGAGAGAGAGAGAGAGAGAGAGAGAGAGGAAGAGGAAGCAACAGAGATTCATCCTTCCCTCTGGGGGACCACAGCTTCTCTGAATGAAGGAAAGATTCCCCTCCCTCAAAATTCGACACCTCTGGCCTCTTCTCCCATTGCTGTCACCACCAGGAGATTCCTTTCCTATTCCTCAAGCCTGATCGAAAGCAGAGGGCTTCTCCTAAAGTAAAGCTGATGCTTCCTTCTGAGTTTCTGATTGCATCAAGACCAGGCCAGAGAATACTCGATTTAAGAAACAAACAAATAAACAAACAAAACAAGTAGACACTGCTGGTTCTGAGGCACTTTGAATTCTGGTCTTCTTCCCCTAGCTGCCTATCACTACTTGCTTATCGAAGTCGTCAGATGGTTGCACGACGCATTTTGTCAAGTTGGGGGCCGTATTCCATGGGAGACACAGGGTGAGTGTGCTTGCTCCATCTCATTCAGAACTGGACAGGCCACACCCATAACAGCTACTTCATACTAGTGCTTGTACTTTTCAGTTCTGGATTTCTCGTCGGTTGGTTTTGAAGTCTATGCCACTTTTTATAGTTTCTAGCTCTCTGAAATTTTCTATCTTGTTTTTTTACCTTCTTTGAATATGGGATATAGAGTGTTAGTTTTATAGTCCATGTCTCACAATTCCAAATTTTGGAAAAGCCAGAGCCCCCTGCGGACACGTTGATATTGTCTGCTGTTTTTGCTACTTCTTTTCCATATTTTCCTCTCTTGATGTGCCTGATTATCTTCATTTGGATGCCATGTATTATATTTGAAGCGCTTTTTAAAAATAATTAGAGGCTCAGCCACTTAGGCATCTGACTCTTGATTTTGGCTCAGGTCACGATCTCACAGCTTGTGGGATTGAGCCCCGTGTCAGGCTGCACGCTGATGGCACAGTGCCTGCTTGGGATTCTCTCTCCCTCTCTCTCTGCCCCTCCCCTGCTTGTGCTCACTCTCTAAAAATAAATAAATAAGCTTAAAAAAATAATTTGAGTCTTAAGGTGATACTCTCATCCTCCAGATGATTTTTGCTTCTTCCACCTTGGAGGCACCAGGTGTCTTGAATCACCTTAACCTGACTTCAGGGGTTGAGATATGTTTTAGTCACCTGAGTAACTTAGAGTTAAGCCTCAATCCCTGGGTGGGCAATTTCCTTCTGGCTCACTATTCCTTCAGGATCCCAACCCAAAGAACAAGGAGTTGACCAGGGCTACTACTCTTGAGACCACAGATGCCAACCTTTGTGTCCCTAGTCCCATGAGGCTGTCTAAAACACTGCTGAGTCCCTCATTCACCTCTCCTGGAGTAGCAAACAGCTGCAGGATAGAAGCTATGCCAAATACCGGGTTCACCATTTTCTGGATTTCCATTTTCTCCCATATCCTGGCCCACTAACCCTTCACTCTCTCCTTTACTTGCTGTCTTCTGTAGGGAAATTGGTCTGAACTATCCAACCTAGCACTACTGGAAGCTGATATTCAATAAATGTTAGCTCTCCCTCCTTTCTGTCTCACCCCCAAGCCTAGATGATGTTACACTTCATGCTAAACAAACCAAAGCAGAATACAAGACATGGAAGAAAATAAAAAGTGCTGAGACACTTTTAAAGCACCGGGGCATTAAGACTAGGACAGGCAGGTGTGCACTCCTGGTCTGGCCCACCATCTTACCGTTGCTTCATGCTCCCTGTCCTTCCCAGAATATCTTCCTTCCTCTCTCCCACCTATCTGAACTCTTTCGACCTGGGGATATTATGGACATTCTTGTATATATAAAAAAAAAATCTATTTGATGTTTTTCTACTATGGTATTTCCGGTAATGAACGCTGCACACGCTGCCAGCCAGTCTGGCCACTTCCCAGATGCCTTCCCTGGCGACCGTGGACTACCCCACCCTCCTTCCCTGGAAACCCACTGCAGTAACCATTCACCATGCCCTCTTTGTACTTGTGGCTTGGTGTAAGTCTAATGCCCTCGACTCACTAGATAATTCCTTGAGGCAAGTACCTTGTCCCTCCTCAAGCCCCCCCTCTCAGAAAATACTTGTATTAATGTATTCTCTGAAAACCAAAGATGCCTTATTATGGGAGGGGAGTTTCCAAATCTCAGTATGATCATTCCCAAGACTTACAGGGTTTCCCAAGAAGAGACACTGAGGTCTCAAGGCATTCAGCAGAGCTCTCCCATGTCTACACTGTCCCCTCCAAGGATCTGGGCAGATGGGGCATTCACCATGTCCGCACACTCCTGTACCTCAGCTGCGGTACTGCGGTACTAAGCCAGTCTTAAGGAAGGTCTCAGGTTAGGGCACTAAAAAGCAGCCTTTGAGGATATTGGAGGCCAGTCCCCAGTCACTAAGTATCTTAAGGAAAGATTGCTTCTGCCTGGAGAAAAATCTGTCTACACAGCTTTACTGGGCTCAAGGGCAGGGGAGGGTGGTGTCTAGACATTCTTAACAACCCAAGAGGCCTCAGTCCCAGCATCTGCTCCTCATCCATATCCAATATGGAAGCCTCACTTACACTGTCAGAGATGTCCCCTACTTCCAGGAAGGGAAATCAAGACAAAGAAGGGGACCAGGGAGATCATAGCCCAGAGTCAAGATCCTTCAAGTACTAACCCTAACAAGAGACATGCTGAGCCCATAGGAAAACAGCATCAGAACTTAAAAAGAGGTATGAAAGAAGGCTTGAATAATGGAAATGAATACCACACTGTCAGATAAGAAAGCTAAATATTAAGATGTGGATTTTTCCAAATTAATTCTTATACTTACAATAATCCCAATGAGAATACCAATGATATAGAGACAGAAAGCACGTTAGTGGTTGCCTGGGTCTGGGGGTGGGAACACAGATAAATTGCAAAAAGGAACAGGGATATTTTTAGGGTGATGGAAATGTTCAAAAATGGGATTGTGGTAATGCCTGCATAATTCTAAATTCTATATATTAAATTGTACATTGGAATGGGTGAATGTTATTATATATATATATCAATAATGCTGATTAAAATACATAGCTAGCAAGTTTTACTTAAAGATCATTCCAAATGCAAATTGAACTTCAGTTTTCCATGAAAAGATTTAATAGGCTTCTTATCTTGTTAAAAACAGCCTACCACTTTTTAAAACTGTGATTTTTTTTTAAAAATGGTAAATATAGAGGTACAGGGTTAAAAAACTGGTATGTGGGAATTTAAAGAATTTCAAACAATGATTCTATAGTTTTCCTAGAGAAATAAATAAGAGAGAACAGCTAAGAAAAATTTTAAAGGAAGTCTAAGAGGATTGCTTTGCCAGAAATTAAAGCTACAATCATTCAAACAAGGTCATTCTGTTGTAAGAATCAACAAACAGATTCACGGATTAGGATAAGTATATATACAGGAACTGAAATAGGCTTTAGTGTGTATAAAAATTAGTCCATAAAGAAAGAAAGAATCACAAACTAATAGCTAAGAATTAAATATTCCGCAAGTGATACTGGGGGAAATTACCTACTTGCTAAACAAAAATTGAGCTGCAAACTGATGCTATATTATACTCCCATCAATTCCAGGTTAATTTAAAAGTCAGATGAAGACATTCAAAAAACAAAAAACTTTTTAAAATGTAGATGAATACTTAACAAACCTTAGAATAGGGAGGGAATGCATAACCCATGCAAGAAATGGTTAAAATATGCATATTGTGGCACCTTATGCAACCATTAAAGTTTTCCAGATAATTTTTAGAAACCGTGAGAAGATGCTCATGAAATACTGAGAAGTGAAGAAAGCAGGATATAAAACTGAATCAGAAGAACAGCACAAATTACGTTTTAAAAACAATGAAACTACATATACAGAAAGATTGGTGGATACAGACCAAGATGCTTCTCGGTGGTAGAATTCTAGGTGAATTGTTACTTTCTCCACGGCACGGTTTCCCTCGCCCCCATTTTTCACCATGACCATGAGGTTCTTTCATAATCAGAAAAACAGGATCTTTTTAAAGATTTGGTAGAATAAGAATATGAAAAAACATGGGGCACCTGGGTGGCTCAGTCGGTTAAGCGTCCGACTTCGGCTCAGGTCATGATCTCACGGTTGGTGGGTTTGAGCCCCACATCAGGCTCTGTGCTGACAGCTCGGAGCCTGGAGCCTGCTTCAGATTCTGTGTCTCCCTCTCTCTCTGCCACTCCCCTGCTCATGCTCTCTCTCTCTCTCTCTCTCTCTCAAAAATAAATACACATTTTTTAAAATTTTTAAAAAAGAATATGAAAAAGCAATCAAATTCAGCCACTAAAAAGCAGTAGCTTCAATATACACATAGCTGTTAAATGTGTTTCTCACATGTGTGATCTATTTCACAATTTTTTAAAGCATAGAATGAAAGCCACACAAGCGTTCTGTAGGAACAGTGGGACTGGTGCGCCTGTCCCTCCTGAGAGGCAAGGAGGGCTCTGCCAGGAGGTGCGGCCGGCCCGGCTGTGGTGTCCCCACCACTGTGGGCGGGGAGGCCACCTTCACTCAGACTTGGCTGCCGGCCTGGTCACTTCCCAAATGAGCTCCCTAGGGGCCCATGAGGGCCGTCCCTGCAGCAAGGCCCTGCTGCCCAGCCTGTGGGCCATCAGGCACACAGAGTAGCCCCGTCTGGGCCACTAGGAACTCACCACGCCAGCTGCCAACATCTCCAGAGACCAAGCGGGAGGGGTGAGTCATGAATAGACTCGAGAGTCTGGTTTGAGGTTCGCTCCACTCCCAAGCCCTCTGAACTACTGTCCCCACAGGCTGACTCGGCACCACTGAAAGAAAACCAGTTCCCCTGATCACCCTTAAACTGATCTCTCCCTGGGGCGCCCGGGTGGTTCATTCGGTTGGGCATCTGACTCTCGATTTCAGCTCAGGTCAGGATCTCACGCTTCCTGAGTTCGAGCCCGCGTCAGGCTCTGCGCTGACAGCATGGAACCTGCTTGAGCCTCTCTCTCCCCCCTCTCTCTCTGCCCCTCCCATGCACTCACTCTCTCTCAAAATAAATAAATAACTTTAAAAAAACAAAACCAAAACACTGGTCTCTCCCTCCTTCCCCAGTGGAAGTTCTCTCCATGGGAAAGGCAGCTCCTCCCCCACCCCGTTGTCCGTGAAGCACCCCTTCCCTGTGCCCTCCACGAGGAGGCAGGTGGCTTGTCCCTTCCGTCGTTGGCCCCGACTTTTGCAACGCTCTTCCTTTCTGCCCCTCATAAGGAATACCGTCCACTGTAAAACTGCCTGCCGAAACTCCTGGGAAGTACTGCCCGCCCTCTGGCCCCTCAAACGGGATTGGCACTGGCCAAACAGGACAGTCCCCTCTGTCGTGCCTCTCAATCCTGTCCCTCCCCGGTCCCCAAACTCCCTCATGCTGTCGCCCACCTGCCTCTCTCTTTGAAGAGGAGATACCCCCATCCCTACCTCCACACAAAACACCACCTTCTCGTTGTTGGCTACCTGACCCCTGAAAATGATGGCACTCCTGTTCCCACGTAAGGGGGTCAGCGTCTACATCCCCCGTAGTAACCAGCTTTTCTCTTCTGCCATTTATGTAGTTCTTAATATGCACCCGGCCCTATGCTGAGCACAGGTTCTCAGTAGCCTCATGAAGCAGGTAGTGTTTTTATTCTGATGTTACCACACGCCCAAATCACAAAATTAAGCATAGTCAGCTTTACACATAAGTAGACCTGACTCCAAAATCTTAGATAAAAATCCAGATTAAACCAGAATTTCCTAGACAGTTGATATATATATATTTTTTTAAGTTTATTTACTTATTTTGAGAGAGAGCAAGCAGGGGGAGGGGCAGAGAGAGGGGGAGGGAGAATCTCAAGTAGCCTCTGCACTGTCAGCACAGAGCCCAACAAGGGGCTCGAACTCACATGAATGAGATCATGACCTGAGCCAAAGTGGGACGCTTAACCAACCGTGCCATCCGGGAGCCCCTGATATGTATATTTTTAATGGGTTTTTTTAAGTGTATTTATTTATTTTTGAGAGAGACAGAGGCCGCACAAGTGGGGGAGGAGCAGAGAGAGAGGGAGAGAGAGAGAGAGAGAGGGAGAATCCCAATCAGGCTCCGAGCTGCCAGCACAAAGCCCTTCGTGGGGGGGCTCGAACCCACTAACAGTTGATATTTTTAAAAATCTGAAAAGCATCCAGGTCCAGACCCACCGCACACTCCAGCGCACTCCCGTTCCTCAGCCTCCCCGCGGAACGCTGCTGCCCACAGGAAAGTCTCCACGGGCTCTTTCCTCCGCCAGAGAGCATCGTTTTCCTCTCCCTCCCTCTGGGACACGGGCCCCTTGGCCGTGAGCCCCCATGCTGTCACAGGAGCGGGTCACAGTCAGGCTGTGCCACCCTGAGGCCTGGCATCTGGAGGTTGGCAGGGGCGGGGGCCAGGCCTGTGGTCCCCTGCTCCTGGCTGGCACTCCCCGCCACCTCACCCCCTTCTATAAATAGCCCACTGCTCACTGGCCGCCGAGCTGCCGGAGCAAGAGTTTCCATGAGGTCAGCCTCCCGGAGCAGCCTCCAGGCACCCCACACCCACACCTACCTCTCCGGGAGTCCCGTGGCCTCCTCGCCCCTGCAGGGGGCTGTCGCGGGTGCTGTGTCTCCGCCGGGCAGGGGGCGTGGGCACCTGGGCAGAGGCCTGAGCTGAGGCCTCGCCTGAGGGCTCCGGAGCCTGGCCCGGGGGAGCCTGGGGCTCGCTGCTGGCGGCAGGCTCCCCTCGGGGCTTCGGCGGGGCAAACCTCCGCCTGTTGAAAGGCCTGGTGGGCTGCGGGGCTGAGGCGGCGGGCTGGCCGGGGGCGGCGGGCGCCCTCTCGCCCCCGGGCTCGCCGGGCGCCTTCCCGGAGGGCAGCTCTCGGGGTGCCCTGCGGCCTGGGCTCTGGGGCCCCTCGTCGCCCGGAGGCCTGCCACCGCGGGTGCTCTCCAGATACATGTCCTTCAGGGAGAAATACCCCTCGCGGTCGGCGCCCGCGGGGGCCGTCGGGGCCGCGTCTGGAGCGCCCGCGGCGGCCGCCGGCTGCCTGGGGCCGTCCGCGGCCGAGGACCCGGGCGCCCGGGCCGCGCTGCCTCCGGGCCGGGCCGGAACCTGCCGCACGTCCATGGGCCCCTGCGTCCCCGAGGGGTCAGGCCTGTCCGAACCCGGGGCCCGGCTGTCAGGAGAGCGGTGGCGTCCGGCAGCCTTCTCGAACTCTGGCTTCCGCGGGCCTCGCTTAGGTTCCACGTCTTTCTTCTTCTTCTTGGCCCCAGACTCCTTCTGGGGGGCTCTCTGAGGCGCCAGCTCCATGGCCTCGCAGATGTAGGTCAAGAGGCCATGCCCCCCGTCCTCCCCGTTCTCGGGGGCGGCCTCCCCGTTGGTGGTCACCTCCCCGGGGGCAAAGCTGCTGATCAGGCCCAGAGCCGGGTGCCCAGCAGGCTCGGCGTCCTCCGCCTGCCACGCCGCGGGGGTCGCGTCCTCGGCCGCCCCGGGGGGGCCCGGGGGCGCGGGCGGCTCGGCCCCGCTCAGCCGCCGCTTCCGCTGGAAGCGGTCGGGGCTCAGCTTCCGCAGCGCGTCCGCGTCCCCGGCCACCTCCTTCCGGGGCTTCCAGCTCTGCTCGATCTCGCGCATCTTCGCCGCCGCCTTGCGCTTCAGTTTGGCGAACCAGCGCTGGTGGATCTTGTACTCGGTCATGGTGCCAACCTCCAGGACCCCCGAGCAGGACACGATGCCCTTGGTGTTCCGGGCAGACGCCTGGTAGATGGCCGCATCTTCCTCCTGGCACCTAAACATAGGAGCCAGAGATGCCAACCCCCCCCCCACTCCCGCCAGGCGAGAGGCCCCGCGTCCCCCCCCCAGCCAGCCCTGACCCCCACGGGTCCTGCCCCGAGTGCCACAACCCCCCCGCAGACATCGCCGCAGTCATCCAACGCTCCCCAGTACAGATGGGGAAACTGAGGCTGGCGACAGGGAGGGGGCGGGCCCAGGTCATGCTGTGCCTGCGGGGATTAGCCTTGGGGCCCAGGGGAGCTCCCTTCAGGAGCAGGTGACCCGAACGGCCCCGTGTGAAAGAAGGGTGACACAGGAGCTTTTTTTGGCAGCTGACCTCATGGAAAATGTTTCCACGGGTCAGGACCTCCTCTGGGTGTGCTCCACTCTCCGCTGTCAGAAATGCTCCCACCCCTGGGAGGGGGAGGAGATCCCAGGCACCGGAGGGCAGACAGGGTTAGCCAGCGGCAGGTTCAGGTCGGCAGCAGGAACCCCCGACTCACCCACCTCCACCCCAGATCCTGCCTGCGCATGTGCATCCAGGTGAGCCGGCTTCTGAGGGGGCCACAGGACCCTGGGCGGCCAGAGAGGCCGCTTTGCCCTCACCTGTAGAGCTGCAGTGTGTGGCGGTTGCCCTGACGCATGATCTCGTACTTGGGCAAGCCGCAGTAGCGGTCCAGCTGCACATCATCCTTGTACCAGGTCACCTCTGGCTCTGGGTACCCTACGAAGGAAGCAGGAGACTGGGCTGCAGGAAGACCAGTTGCAAAGCAGCGGAAGGAGAGGACGGGGTGCCACGGCTTCCCCAGGCCACCTGAAGCACCTGGGCTTGCCCCCACCCCCACCCCACCCGCCAGAAGAGAAGGGCTATGATGTGGCTCAACTCATTTGTAGAAGCCAGGCCATGTCAAGGCTGAAAACTGTGCCCCCTTCAGCAGCTGGAGGGCAAATATGGAGGAGAAACGTCCTAGCTTCCTGGTAAGAAGGGAAGCAAGAAGTTTCCAGAAAGCCTCGGCTGGTAGCAATAAGCCTCCTTCCTTCAATGTCCTGTTCTACATCCTCAATGGTGGTCGCAGCTCTATCCTCAGAGCTGCCCACCCCCCCAGGACCCCAACACCAAGAGCCCTGCTACTTTCTGCCCAGGTTGCTGAGCTGCTGGTATTATTTGGTGACATGGCGAAAACACCCATCCATCCATCCCCACCTCCCTACCCACTCCCACTGCCGTGAGGCTGACCGAGGTGTCTTCCCGACCCCTTCTCTCCGGGGGCTTCCAGCCCCACCCGCAAGGAGAGCTTCCAACTGTCAGAGTCACACATCCCTGCCTCTGTCCCCACATGGCGGATGGGTCCAGTGATGGACACCAATCAGCTAATCCAATACAGTTATTTGACCTAGGTTCTAGGAATCTGGACCTAGAGACAATCTACCCTTGGGTCTGGAACCATAACGTCAAAGGAAGGGGCAGCCCTGTTCTCCACAGGGACTAGCCTAGAGCAAGCTGGAAAAATGAAGTTGGTATTCAGAACAGAATAAGCGATCGGAGACAGAGTCTCATCATCCTTCCAAATACTGAGTCCATTCCTTGCCTGGACACAGCTGCACTTTTTGTCAGTCCCACAAGAAGCCCGCCTAGCCTTCCCACAAACTCTGCTTCATTTTTTTTTTTTATGTTTTCTTTTTTGAGAGAGAGAGACAGAGCATGAGTGGGGGAGCGGCAGAGAGAGGGAGGGAGACACAGAATCTGAAACAAACCCCAGGCTCCAAGCCGTCAGCACAGAGCCCGACACGGAGCTTGAACCCATGAACCAAGAGATCATGACCTGAGCCGAAGTCAGACGCTTAACCAACTGAGCCACCCGGGCGCCCCGCCTGCTTCCTTTCTTAAGCTGACGCCAAATGACTTGCGCAGTTTATTAGAACGTGAAGACCCCTACCACACACGTCCTCCGATATATATACATTAGGTGTGTGCTGACGGCCGAGAGAGGATTATAAAGATATAGAACTTGACGACCAGGGGAGAAGCCACCGAACAGTAGAAAAGATCAGCTGGGGACACCTGCTCTGGCTTCCCTGCTGTCTCCGGATAAACTGCCCACACGCCTACCTGCCGCCGACCCCACTGGATCCCATCTCCTCCTGCCTCAACAAGGATATCTGTCCAACAACCTTCGTTCCTGCGTCATCGAACTGTTCCCGTCTATTAGACAAGCTGCTGCATGAGTTTTACAGAAAAGTGCTTCGGCAGTACGGTCTGTCCTGTCTCCACTCCCTCCCCATCCAGTCGGGCTTCTGCGCTCCCCGCAGCAGCAGAATTGTTCCTCTCGAGGTGGCTCACGACTCACATTAGCCTAATCTATTGGCAATTCTTTTTTTTTTTTTAATGTTTATTTATTTTTGAGAGAGAGAGAGAGAGAGAGAGAGAGTGTGTGTGTGTGTGTGTGTGTGTGAGCAGGGGAGGGGCAAAGAGAGAGAGGGAGACACAGAATCCGAAGCAGGCTCCGGGCTCTGAGCTGTCAGCACAGAGCCCAACGCGGGGCTCGAACCCATGAACCGTGAGATCGCGACCTGAGCCGAAGTCCTACGCTGAACTGACTGAGCCACCCAGGCGCCCCTAACTGGCAATCCTGGTGCCTCATCTACCCGATCTGTCAGCATTGACCCCTTTTCCTTTTCCTCACTCTTACGGAGTGCTCTTCCTCTTTCCTCGTCTGTCTCCTCTCCTAGACCCATGTCCCATGAGGGCAGAAATCCGATCTTTACTGCTATATCACCACCGCCTAAGATCGTGCCTGGCACGTAGTAGTTACTTAATAAAACCCTGTTGGATGAGTGAGTAAAGGAGTGAGTAAGGACACGAGCAAACAAACAAGCAAGGGACAGATGGGGAGGGCACGCCTGACGTAGGAACCGTGACAGTACAGTGCGGGGGGGGGGGGGGAGTGGAGAGCAGAGGACACACTGGGGAACGTACAGGAACAGGGAGCAAGGGAGGCGAGGTGGCAGTGGAGTGGGCCAGGAACAAACTCCGGGCAGCCCTGACTGTAAAGCGAGCCCCATGTTTCCACTGTGAGCTAAAGCCCCTGGTTACATCACCGCGTGGGGCCGGGGCCAGCACAGGTGTCACCATCCTGTGCGATGATCTCATCCCAACAAGGGCCCAGCTCAGAGCCTCCCTGTCCCATGATCTGCCCAGTAGGGCCTCAGTCTCCAGGGCATCTGAGTCCAGTCAAGCTGGGGAAGGAGGGAGATACTGAATGGACGTCACAGCCCGGAGGCGGAGGCCTCAGCCCCCATGCCATCCCTGGGTGCCTCTTCACAACACGGCTGCCAACCCGGCAGCTTAGGGCTCCATGGCAACGATGGGTTTGGACGGAAAACATCTCCTTGTCCCCTGGACAATATGAACTATGTTCTAAAACACACAAAAGCAGGAAAGGTCCTTCCCTCCCAGCGGCACACACATGCACGCCCGTGTGCGTGTGCCCACAGGCAGGCGTGCACACGCATGCAGCTCTAGCCAGGGACGACCCCCGCGACCTCTGCCTCACAGCCGGCAGGCCTGAGTCTGGAACACCAGCCCAGAGACTTGCAACCTGGTCCCAACCATTCCCATTTTGAGAACCTCCGATTGGAGAGAGAAGTCATGATGAATGTCGACGTCGAGTTTCCAAAGAGCTTTCAAATGTAGTTTTGTCTGGCCCTCCTGACGACCCCAAGAAAACAGCTGCCAACATTTATTGAGGACTTTCTCTGTGCCAGATGCTGAGCTGAACATTTTTCAGGCATCCTCTCCTCGAATCCTCACACAGATCCCACAAGGAATGGACTGCTATTAACCCCAGGTGTAAAAGAAGAGGAAATCAGGGTCCATGGAATTAAGGCCTCTGCCCCAAACCACCCCGCTGATATGCAGAAGAACCACATTCACATCCCTCTTTTCTATAAAAGAGGCAGGTCAGGGGTTTCAGTCCCTGTTTCTCACAAAAGGAAGACGAGGCTCTGGGAAGCAAAGGAACGTAGCCAGGGTCACGAAGCTGCCACATGACAAGGCACGTGACTTCCGTTTCCTTCTACCAGTGCCCTTTCCAGTGAGGATTCGGGGACCAATATGTAAACGTTTATCCCCAGTAGTCGTTACATTGGACTCATTTCTCTAAGAAAAGGTGATTTTCAGGAACCTGGTTCTAAAGGCTCAGTCCCTCTGTCCAGTGGCTGCTGCTGCTTCCTCCTCCTGCCCCAATGTATGTCCGTGCACGTGTGCGTGTGCGCACACACACACATACACACACCAGCATAAAATCCACAGAGTTGGGCGCCTGGGTGGCTCAGTTGGTTAAGCTTCTGACTTCGGCTCAGATCATGATCTTACGGTTCTTGAGTTCGAGTCCCGTGTCGGGCTCTGTGCTGACGGCTCAGACAAAGATGGGCAACCTCAAGTTCAGTGACATTCTGGCCAGAGGAGTCTGGTGGGGGGGGACGGACAGCAGCCAGAAGGCCGGGTCAAGGCGTGCGATCCCCGCATACGCCCACTCTGAGGGGGAAGAGCCTCAGGGCTGTCCATTCCTCCTCCAGGACCCCGAGGGCTTCCCTCAGGGCTCGGCGAGCAGGACAAACAGCACAGACCCCCCTCCCTCACGTCCTATAGGTTCTGACCCACCGGCACGCATCACCTGCCCCTGGCAGGGCCCTGGTGGGGCTGACTCATCACCACCTAGTTCAAGGGATGCTACCAGCAGGGTGGGAGGAAGACAGGCACGTGTGGTCCCTCCTTCTCCACACACACAAGCGGGGATCACCACGCGAGTCCCATGGGGAGGCCAGTCTCAGCCATAGATCTATCCACCTTCTACCTCTCCAGGTCGGGAGACCCGGCTCCTAACTGTTCCCTTTGTTCTCTGATTTTTCTGCATCCCCCTTTCCCCTCCCCCTTTCTTCCCCATACAGTCTACATTTTCTCCTTGCTCACTGGAAATGGCTTATTTACTACGGTGATCGCAGCCACCTCTTCCCTAATCTGCTACATAAAACTCAGGTGACCTGAGATTGTTTGGGGGGGCAAGCAGGGGGCAGGAGGAAGTTAGTTACGTTAGGGGACTAAGGTATGGATGTGAGAGATAGCTAGAGGCCTGGAAATCCCACAGCGCCAAGTGGGAGTGCCGTGGACCCTAGCACGGCAGGTGCACCTGGGCAGAAACAGGACCATGGTCCTGGCTGGTCATCATGAGACGTGGATGTTGTCTCAACTGAGGGGATAAAAGTTTGCTCCTTTGAGTTGGGCTTAAAATAGGGCAAAGCTTCATGACGACATTGGAGGTACTTAATAAAATGCTCCACGATTCTGTAAGTCAGACTCCTGTCTGGCTTCTCCACTTTGCTCTCAGAGTCCATGGCTACGAAGAGGGAGAGAAGGGAGAGCCGTCCCTGATGCCTGCCCCTCCCCACTGGCCCAAGACCTCTGCAGCGGCTGTGGCTCAAAGGAATAGGCATCCGGCCTTGCTGCAGAGAGATCCGTGTGCTAGCTTTGTGCTCTACCCTCTCAGATCTCACGGCCTTCTTGCAGGGAGAGACGTGTGAGCAGGGAAACAGATTCAGCAAGAGCTCTCCGTGGAAGCGCTGGAGATGTCCTAGAGGATAGCCATTTGGGCTGGACTTTGAAAGATGAGAAGGAGTTTTCCAGGCAAAGGTGTAGGCTTCTAGGTAAAAGATAGAGTGGGCATACCAGCTGGTTTCTCTCTCTCCCCCAAAACCCACTACAAGTACTTTAAGGAGATTTTGCATTAAAAAATGTGAGACCACAGGGAAGGCGAGAACAGGTGAGGCGAGCAAAAGGAGGAACAACAGATCGAAGGTTGGAAAGCAGATGCACAAACGCACACCGACTCTGCAGACCCAGGACAGTTGGACCCTTAGGTAGCAGTGGGGGACCTGAGAGCTACCCTTTGAACACCGGAAAAACCCCGAGGGGCATAAGTGCTGGCAACCTCTGGGGGGGAAGGGGAAGGAAGGGAGATTATAAGTTGTTTGAAAAACGATCAGATCTCTGGATCCCCTCACCCCATCCGGGCCACTAATAACTGCTCCTCCGTCTACCCATGGCTAAGGTGAGGTTGATTATCTGAAAAGGTAAAACTGAACCCTGAGGGGAAGTCAGCACAGCTGAGGGCATGACTACTCCATGGAAAACATAAAAATGTAATAACTCTATGCATAAGATAAATGCTCTCTGGGGAGAGCCCACCCAACCTTCTAATCTGAATCTGCACAGCTCCTGCAAAATCTTTGCCCCCGGGGAAGACATGGGAAGAGCTTTCCCTAGGGACTCTAGGCAGTCCACGATGAAGGAATTAAAGAAACTCACTTTGTCAGTTCCAAGAGAGGCTGCAAGATCACCCTACAATGAAGCCCCAAGTTTTCAGGCCCCTCCTCCGTGCTCAAAGCTACCAGCTTTTCGGTCTCCACTCTTAAGCACTATCTGACAGCCAAAGATCCCTAGGTGTCTGAGGAAAACCTAGACATAGAAGATTAAGGACCAAAACAGTTACATTACATTTTTTAAAAGCAAATTGGAAGAAACCCAAGCTATGCAGTGAGAAGGAAACTTCTAGAAAACTTTAATTACTAGTCTCAGAGAGCTAAGAGAAGACATTACATTCATGAAAAAAATAGGATAGATACCACAGTAAAAAAAAAAAAACAAAAACAAAAACAAAAAAAACATTACAAGAAGCTCTTAGAGATTAAAAACCCAGTGGAAGGACGCCTGGGTGGCTCAGTCAGTTGAGCATCAGACTTTGGCTCAGGTCATGATCTGGTGGTTCATAAGTTCAAGCCCCACTTTGGGCTCTGTGCTGACAGCTCAGAGACTAGATCCTGCTTCAGCTTCTGTGTCTCCCTCTCTCTCTGCCCCTTCCCTCCTCGCATTCTCTCTCTCTCTCTCTCTCTCTCTCTCTCTCTCTCTCTCTCTCCCCCTCTCTCCCTCTCTCTCTCTCTCTCAAAAATAAATTAAAATAAACGTTAAAAAATCATAAACATTAAAAAAGAACAGTGGAAAAGTTGAAAGATAACACTGAGGAAATCTCCTGAAAAGTAGAGCAAAAAGACAAACCAATAAAAGGGGGAAAAAGGATAAGAAAATAAGAGAATGAGTCTAGGGGAGCAGCTATCTACATAGAGTTCCAGAAAGAAAGAACAGAGAAAACAGGCGGAAGAAATCAACATCGCAATAATCTCGTTTCCCAGAACTAGAGACCATCAGTTACCAGATTGAAAGTGTCCAAGCACACCCCAGGATGAAAAGATACCCATATCAAGATACGTCATTATGAAATACTAGAACATTCTTATAAGCCTCCAGAGAGGAAAAAAAAAGTTTCCTGCAAAGAGTGAGGAATCAAACCGTCTTCCTGCTCTGAACACTAACACTAGGAGCAAGAAGGCAATGCAGCAATGTCTTCAAAATTCTCAAGGACAATTATTTTCAACTTAGAATTCTATACCCAGCCACACTCTCCATCAAGAGTAAAATAGAAAGGGGGGCAAATGGATGGCTCAGTTGGGTCATGACTTCAGCTCAGGTCATGATCTCACAGCTCGTGAGTTCGAGCCCCACATCGGGCTCTGTGCTGACAGCTCAGAGCCTGGAGCCTGCTTCCGATTCTGTCTCCCTCTATCTCTCTCTGTTCCTTCCCCGCTTGCACTCTGTCTCTCTCTCTGCCTCTCAAAAAGTAAATGTAAAAACAATTTTTTTTAAGAGTAAAATAGAAAGAGAAAAAATAATTTTCAGACAGAAGTTGTCTAACATTTACTTCCCGTGTACTCTGCCTAGGAAGCTACCAAAACAAGAATGTAAACGGAGCAAAAGAAAAACACGGACTATAGAAAACAGGAAATCCATCACGGGAGGGAGGTAAAGGGAATGCATAGGATGATGGTAAAGGGAGATCCCAGGATGCCAACGGCGACAGGCGCCCGGCACAACCGAATCGCCCTGGAGCAGAATGGCTCCAACGAGAGGCAGGGGGAGGGCTTGCCGACACAGTGTCTCCCGCTGCCGGGCCATCTCGGGTAGAATGGCTTTTTCACCTGATAAAACTGCTGGAGAATGTAGGTCAGTAAAGCCAGAGCATAAACCCAGAAAAAAGGAGGACACGAGATCCAGGAAACTAACTCAAACCCAGGAGGAAGGCCAAGGGAAACCCCAGGATAACAGCTGTGTATGGAACCTAACGGGCCACCAGTTCGGACAGAGGAAGGGAGATCTCCGCGAGGGATGGCCCCAAGGAAAGCAGCTAACAAGAGTCCTGATGGTGCTGACCTTACAGAAAAGTGTATTAAGAGGCTATTGGATGGGATAAGAAAAAGCAGCAATACATAGCAAAAAAACAATTAAATGAAAAATTAAAGAAAGTATTAACTTGGGTAACGACAAAAGAAAGAAATATAGTATTCTACCATGTTGTCATGAATAATATTGCCTAGAAATAGGGTAAACAGTAAATATTCATTTAAGCAAAAATCATGATATAACCGTATGGAGAAGATGAAGTGTGGAGAAACAGAGAAAATGAAGATAACCATAACAGGGAGACCAGATAGCATGAAAACCCGAAGTCTCAAAAGGCAGCCGTGGTCACATACCACTCAGCACTGTGGAAATGTAGATGCCAGAAGAAACAGCTAAAAGGAGGAAACAGTTGCTTCTGGGAAGACAAATTGGTGGGGGTGGGGGGGAGCTCCTGTATTTTGATACATGCCTTTTAATATATCCTGAAGACTTAAACTATGTGCATGTATTAATTTGATCAAATAAAAATTAATTCCCTTTAAAAGGAAGGATTAAGGACTTTCTAGATAGGGAAAATAGCATATGTAAAAGCACAGATTTGTGAAAGAGCCAGGGTTTTCAGAAAACTGTCAGTGCCACGGTCACAGAGCCGGCATAAGCAAGCAGCGTCAGATGCCTGAGAGAGCAGTAGTATCTCCTCCTCCTCACCAGCTTGGTGGACTTTGGCAAGTCACCTAACCTATTTTGGTTTCCTTCTCCGTAAATTTGACTAATAATAGCACTTACTTCACCAGGTTTTGTAAGAATCCAATGACAATGGAAACAGATGAATGTTGCAAAATGTTATGCTGTACAAAGGAATAGAGGCACACCTCTGTGTCCCCGGGAACAGACAGTGTTCTCAGCCTGGAGCTCAGAGGATTCTGGGTAAGGGTGAGAACTGCTCAG
This sequence comes from Cryptoprocta ferox, assembly GCA_028646485.1. Classification (NCBI taxonomy): domain Eukaryota; kingdom Metazoa; phylum Chordata; class Mammalia; order Carnivora; family Eupleridae; genus Cryptoprocta; species Cryptoprocta ferox. Next base: position 133,237,773 of record CM053560.1, on the reverse strand, counting down.
AAGAGCCCAGTCCCAGAGATTTAGCTGGCTGGGCCAGACAGGTCCCCCAGAATCAGGGCATGGCACAACTGGACACCACCAATGCCCTCGATTTACTGGGGGAAAAAAATGGGCTCCCGGAGGGAACGCTGACCTGAGCCCGTTGGCCGATGGCTGCCCAGCTGGGCGGGGTAGTCCTGCAGGTCGGCAACCAGGTCAGGCTGGTGCAACAGGAGACCCTGCTGGGAGGTCTGGAGAAGCGCAATCCTCAGAGCCAGCTTTCCAGTCCTCTCACCCCACCAGCCTCCTCTTCCAAGGAGTATCACCCTACTCCCCATTCTGCCAAGTCCCACCATGGAGCTCAGGGAAACGCAAATGATAATCGTCTTAATTTGGCACTAACTGTATGCCAGGGCCTACTCCACATGTTTTGCAGGTCTTGATGCATTCGGTCTCACAATAACCCTAGGACGTTCATGCTATGATCATCCCCACTTTACAGATGAGGCGCTGAGGGGTCATGCAAGGTTATGTAGCCTCTTCAGTATCACATAACTGGAAGGAGGGGAGCCAGGCGGTCTCTCTCCAGGGTCTGCAGTCAGAATCACTATACATCACTGTCTCTCAGGCTTGAGATTCACAAGCCTCAAAGCGCTCAGCTGTAAAATGGGGATCTTTGGGGAGATGGACTTGAAAACCTCTTTTGGGGTGTCTGGGGGGCTCAGTCAGTTGAGCATCCAACTCTTGATTTTGGCTCAGGTCATGATTTCATAGTTTGTGGGATCAAGCCCCACATCGGGCTCTGCTGGCAGCATGGAACCTGCTTGGGATTCTCTCTCTCTCTGCCCCTCCCCTGCTCTCTCTCTAAATAAATAAACATTAAAAAAAAAAAAAACTTGGGGCTCCTGGGTGGCTCAGTTGGTTAAGCATCAGACTTTGGCTCAGGTCATAATCTTGTGGTTCTTGAGTTTGAGCTCCACATCAGGCTCCCTTGCTCACTCTTGCCTGTGTCTCCTCTCTCTCTCTCTCTCTCTCTCTCCCTCTTTCTTTCTCTCTCTCTCTTAAAAGTAAGTAAACATTTAAAAAAATTAAACCTCTTTCAATTGGACAGCTTCTTTCCTTGGAGCTAAGATTCCTGAGTCATATGTCTGAGGGTAGCGAGCCCACACTGCAGGCAGGCTTTTGAAGAAGAGCAGGATACATATGTGGCTCCAGAATGGGAGGAGAAAGGGACCCCAGCCCACACAGCCAACCCCCTCCATGCCTGTCCCCACAGCCCCCTTGGACCCTCCTGTGTGCAGGGACCCTGGTGTGGCTCGTCCAGATGGCCTCATTACCTGTGACGATGCAGGTGAACCTGACGTCGCTGTCCTCGGACACAGCCCGGGACTTGAGCGTGGTCTCGAATAGCGGTTGGGTCTCCTCTGTTAGCTGAGCAATGATGGAGCAGAAGGTGCTCCTAGGAAAGGCAAAGAACTATTCAGAGCGGCATCTCCCCGCCCCCACCGCCAGTATCTCTGGTAGTGTCCAACCGGGACTGGTGTTGTCCAAAGCAGCTTAAATTGTACCATGTCCATCCACCAGCCTGCGGCCGTGGCTCCAGTACCTAAGCAAATCTTTCTTCAAGGGAGCCAGATCTCTTGGCCAGGTTGGGGGCAGGGGAGGTACCAGGGGGCTGAATGGCATCCTGATACAGACCCATTCCAATAGGCAGGCTTCTGACCATGGGCCGGGCTCCTAAGCATGCCAAACCACCAGCCCTGGTGTCCCCTTCCCATCCCTATCAGAAGGCCTCGCTTCCCCCTCGGCCACCTATCTCCAGGAAAGCTCGTGCATGGGGGAGGCACACATATGGATAGGTCCAGCCTCAGAGACGGGGACCCCAGCACAGCAGAGCTCCCATTCATGCTAAAGAGGGGAAAGCCAGTCAACCCTCAAGGACACACAGCTCAGGGGCCTCTCCTAAAGTTTGGGCTCAAAAGAAAAGGCCCTGAATTTATGAGCAAAGACCACAGTAGAGAAAGAATAAGCCAGCCAATGCCAGGCATCTAGACCCAAAGGTAGACTCTAATTCAGAGGGGTCTCAGGAAAGAGAGTCTGCTCTTGGATCGTCCCCGGACGCCACATGCTCAGGTGAATACATGGCGGCCAAGACCGACCAGCATGTCTGCCAAACCACAAACAGATCCGTTCCTGCAAAAGCCAGGACTTTTAGTTCCATGGGGACAGTCGCCTCCGAGAATTCGAGGGCATTTGCGGGCTCGCTGAGCCCAGCGCAGACTCACCGACACGGCTTAGCGTGTACAGTCCTCTCCTTCCTGGGCACAGGAAGAAACCACCATGCCAAGCCCTTTCACAGGCCAGCAGAGACACAGTGCGTCCCTAGGTGTGAAGCGTCACCACACAGCCAGGTTGTGTGGCACAGGAGCCGTGCCCAGCCCTCCTCCCCCTCCCCACTCACCCCCCGCCCATGGTGAGCAGCACTGTGGGCTGTGGGTGGGGACTGTGAGGGGAGAAGTGAAGAGAAGCAGGGGCAACTGGAGACAGACAGACAAAACATTCAAAGCTGCCTTTCTCTGTGCCTCAGAGGAGAGGTGGCCGCCCAGGCTGTGTGCGTCTGCTGGCGACCTCTCCGCCAGGGCCAGGGGAGGGTCCGTGGAAACACAGCAAAGAGGAGTTCTGTGGGGAGGACTTCCACATTCAACTCATCATTTCTGTGGGTGGCATTCTGGACTTGAGTTTGGGGAGAAAGGTGATATCCCAGGAAGAGCGTCTGGAATTAGGTAAGACCTCTGGACCCCCAGGGGTCCAGCCGTGGTGTCTCCAGGGGAATGCAGATGCCTGGGCCCCTGGGGCGCTGACAGCAGCCCTCCACCACCCAGACTGCCCAGAAAGGGGACCCTAAGCTCTCACGCACCTGAACACTTGAACTGGGTGTGCAGTCAGGGTTCCATAACACCCCCTGGGTCACTACCTCCTCTATCATACTCTGCCTCTCCGGAGATAGAGCAGCTGAAACCGTTTCTGGCTGCGCTCACACTAACCGCATATTTCTGACTAGGGAATACCAAATCCCAACCAACCGTTTCCAGAGGAAAGTGCCGTGCCAAAAGGAATCGGACTTCCATGCTTCTGCAGCTCATTCAGAGCATCCCTAATTATGTCCTCTCCACATAACCTGAATCCTCTCTTACTCAGGAGCCTGAGCCTGGACCTAATACTCAGCTTAGGCTCTCAAGGATGAAGCAACTTGGGCAAGTCTCAGGAAATAAGCTACTGCAAAGAGAAGATGAGGAAATTACGCTTCGAGGAAATTTGCAGAGACGAGTGTTCACGTGAGATATTTAGTGACAGGTAGTGATTTGAGCTCATTACTTTCCTTGAATGGGAAAGAACACTCATCTTCCCAAAGCCACTAGGTTCTAAGCTATATTATAGAAAATGCTTACATTGGAAAATCATACATAACTGCTAAAAGGCATGACTAGATAAACACCCTCTGGGGCGGGGGGCTTCGGGGGGGTTGGGGGAGACAGGGAAAGTCACTGCATACGTGGTCACGGTCCACCCGCTTTCTGTCCCCGTCCTCCAGACCACTCGAATGGACTCTGCGCAGTGCTGTTTCCAGTCTCCTGGAAAGCCAGAAGTCCACACAGCTGGAAACAGTCTGGTCCCACCCTGACACCTCCAAGTCTTTCCAACTCTGTGACCTCATAAGGATAGCACAGCCTAATCACGTGTCTCTAAAGAACACCAGGATCGTTGGCTTTCACGATGTGCAAAGGAACCTAACTGTGCCCTTAGACTTGGTTCTTTACCTTGCTTTAAATAAACTTCCAAGACCCTTTCTCTTTTAGCACGCACCACTCGCCTCTGAACGGGTTGTGATACCCTCTCCTCCACCCCTCCAGATCGCCACCAACCCAGAACAAAGGGTCCTCGGTGTTCTCCTGTACCAAAGGAAACGTCCAGGGTAGGCGCTAATCACGTCTGTAGACATGATTAGTTATTCAGAGACCAATTTGGCTTCTCGGAAATCTTTCTTTGTGTAAAGAAACCGTAGGCGACTCTCCCCAGATCTATCAGAGTCTGGGATGAGGCCCAAGTGGTGGGAAATATCCAGGAAATGTTCTGACTTTTATGATAAAACTCGGTGCAGCCCGCGGGAGAAAGCTGTTCCCAGCTCGGGAGGCAAGAGAACAGGTATCCGATGGGCAAACCCGGACTGTGAGCCTGCTCAGGTCCTGCCTGGCCCTGGAGCAGATTCAGAGAGCGCGCGCGAAGGCAGGAATATGTGAACGTGGTATTCCCTGACCTCAAAGCGTTCACAGTCTGGCAGGGATGGAGCCAAAGGGGAGGGAAATTGGAGAAAGAGGTGGGAGAAGGAGAAGAGACTGAGAGAGAAACACTGAAGGCATTAGCCATGGTCAGAAGATAGACAGTAAGGTGTCAAATCTAGACAAGGGACTACAAACACCACAGACACCTAGGACTGGGCAGTGGGTCACATGCCTGGTGGCTCTCTGTTCTGGCCCCATGGTGCCTCTCCCAGCAGCACAGAGACACAGTCACAGGCATCTGGGGAAGCCTTGCCTATTTTTTCTGGGTCCCCGGAAGCCTTTCAGGGGTCCATGCAGGCGTCAACTCTGGCTCCTGTGAGACCCATGCTCACGTGAGTGCCCTCTCACACCTCCCCCCTTCCCACCCTCCCCTCACCCCATGCAGCCCCATTAGTGCGCAAGCAGTCACCCGGAGGCCCTTCCGTGCCCAGCCCCGAGAGAAAAAAGCAGTCAGAGAAATGTAATGCAAATGTGCGTTTACCTTCCAGAGCTGGGGTGAGACAACCGGCTGCTTGATAAGCTAAGCGAAAACAGCAAATGGAATCATTAGGCCAAAAAAGCAAGGAGAGGAGGCAAAACCAACAACAGTTTGCAGAGTATTAATTGGCCACCATCTGGGGCCCGGAGGCCTTTCTATTAAAAGGGACCAGCTGTCTTAGTTGGCCTGCTCCACTTAGCAAGTGGCCTCGCCACCAGGCACCGGTGTATCTGAAACGGAGAGCTCGTTAAATGCAGCAAAGTCCAGGGAAACGGTTAGGCAGGAAGCAAGCCCCCATGGGCCTGCGCTTTGAGGAAAAAATGCGTCCCAGCCACTTGGGTCACTGCCCCCAAGAGAGGGGCTCATGGTGTCACCACCCTGCAGCACACCAGCCTGGGGGCAGCTCCCGCTTCGGCCTTCAGCTTTTTGGGGGAGAAGAGCCCCCGTTCCTAGAAATCCCCTAACAGGCTGGGAAGGAGAAAGGTGGCTTGGAGGACACCCATTAATAGGTTAAAGTACGGTTAAAGGGGCCACACAAGGCAAACCAGCTGGAAGAGAGAAGAAAAGGAGAAAAACAAAGCACTGAATTCAGCAGGAACCCAGAGACACCCAGCTGGGGCAGACCAGCACAAGGGCCCACTCTGTCTACAGGCCCTGATCACCCTTCCTGCCCCGGGGCGGCTGAAAGTGGACATTAGCTGGGGGTGGCGGACCCACCCAGGGAGACCACCCCACTCGCCTCTCCCTCCACCTCTCCTAACACAGACGCGTCCAGGGGAGACCGCCCCCTCCGCACTCACCGCCCTCAGCTGCCCCTCGAGGATGGCTCTCCCTTCGTTACCAGCAGCCCTGCCTGCTCTGTGGCCCTTGCGTCTGCATCTCCAGCCACAAGACCACCCACTGATGGACGGCCTGTCCCTTTATAACCAAAAACCCAACCTCACCCACCACCCCCAAACAGCGCTTCCTCTCTTGGGTTCCTGGGTTTGTGGCCACCTCCAGCAGCCCCCTCAAACTCAAAACTGTAAATCTGCCATTTTGGACCCCTCCCTCTCCTTCAGGTCCCGAGTCCAGCTGGCCAACAATTCTTTGCCGTACTTTCTTCCTTTCTACCCCTGCTGTTGCATTCTGGTCCAGACTCTCGTGGCTCCATATCTGATCACCACCTCAGCCCCCTTCTCCTTCACCCTCAGGTCACACCGCTTCCCTGGAAAAATGCAAGATCCCCCCCATTGTGTATTACACTGAGCCTCAACTCCTTAATTGGACATGTAAGGCCCTCCCTGGTCTGCTCACACATGCCCTATGACCATGGTTCTCTACTTCCCAATGTCGTGTTCCACAGGAACCAGACCTGTCCCTAACTGCCATGGACATGTCCATTCCTGGCCTCTGAGCCCATCCTTCTGTCCTCCTTGCTTGGAAACCCCTCCCTCCTTCCTTCTGCACACCCAGCCTTCAGACCATACACCCAGCATAGTGCTCAGCTGACAGCGGGAGTTCAACAGCTGTTTTATGGAAGGGAGAGTGAGAGATGGTAGAGATAGGGAAGGCAAGTGCATCTCTCAAACAGGAAGGGTGCTGCCCCCCAGAGGGAGCTGCTGCTCCAGAAAAGATGGAAAGAGAGAGAATGCAGCTGCCTCTGCTCAGAGCTTTAAAAATCCTCTGGAGACTGCGTGGGCAGAACCTCTCATGGTTCCAAGACACTGGCCAAGTCCATCCTTTCCTGCTCATGAACTTCCTTTGCCTTTCTCCTCGCAATTGAGAGATTTGTCCTCTGTTGGGTCTGGATTTCTTCCCTGGGAAGGAGAGGGAGAGAATCAGCTCTCTAATTCCAAGGAGAATGACAGGTGCCACCTGCAAGGAGATAAGGGACTGAGCCGCGACGGTGACCCCTCCCTGGCTCTCTCTAGGACCGCTTGTGCTGCTCTGTTCCCTGTCCTGCGTTCTCCGGGCCTCACCCCTACACCATCGGCCAGGTCAGCCAGGGGGAATCGTGTACCACAAAGGCAGCATGTCTTCAGAAGGTGGGAGGGCTGCCCATGCCCTGCTGACTGGGCCAGAGCTAGGCTTAGGGCCCCAACCAGGCAGGAAAAGTCTCCCTTTACTGCCTGTGAGGAGGTCAGAATCAGGGGCATCAAACGCTGGTGTGGAAAGGCCTGGAAGAGTTCTTAATGCCACCCTCATTTTACAGGACAGGAATTCAGGGCCCCGGAAGGAAAGGTCTCGTGGTAAAGAAGGAAAAGCAAGCCTGGAGGGAACCAGGACTGGCGGTGGAACCCGGGGCCTCCCATTCTTCTTGGCTTTCACATATTCTGGGATGTAAAAGGCCCTCGGGAAGTCCTAGCCTCATGCCTCAGTTTCCCTGAAAGCCTGAGAACCGGCTGGACCTCGGCAGGACAGAAGAGGAGTTCCAAAGCTGTCTGTAGCAAACACCATAGCTTCTGCTGGTCCTCCGAGCCCCCTTGGGTCAGGGTCTCCAAGAAATGGGGGGACAGAGACTTCTAAGGCTTCCGAGTGTCCCTCAGAAGGTTGTTAGTCATAACTAAACACACCCGACTATAGCTCCTTAACCTGCTCTAGCCTACCCATGCCCCGTCTTCTACAGGGATGAGGCCCTAGGGGCTGGAGGCCCTAGGAGGCTGGGCCTACAGTTTGCTGGGACTGTCCACATGCTGGACCTCTGACCCCAGCGGGCATTGCAAACATCCTCGCACTGACTACGGACTGGAAACCACTTCAGGGCCGTGGGGTCAGGGAAGGGAAGGTCTGCCCAGGGAGCTATGCTCCAGACCTGGGCCAAAGCTCCCGGTGGCCCGGCCCCCAGCCCAGCTGTCCATCAGTCCCCAAGGGCAGCCCATCCTCACAAGGGCCCAGGAGAGCGATGCCTCGCGAGCTCCATGCATAGAGGGAGACCCAGAAAACGGTGGAGCCAAGAGTGGGTGGACCAGAACTTGCCTCTCAGTCAGGACTCTGGGATAGTCAGGGTTCATCTGGGCTGGAGCCAAGGACAGCTGACAAAGTCCTCAAGGGACCCTCTTTCTCCTTCATCTCCTGGGCCCTCCTCCCATCCCCACAGGCAGCCAGGCTGTTCTGAGGGACAGAAGACTGCGGGGCTGCCGGCTCTAACACAAGAGGCAGGCCTCTGCTAGAGAAGTGGGAACTGCCCTCCCTCCCCGCCCCATTCACGTCCACATTCTCCCCTCTTTGGCCAGAGGCTTTTCCAGAGGTGAGATCAGTCTGGCCCTCCTTGTCCCTGAGGACCTGTGGGGGTCTGTAGCCAGCTGGCAGGGGCAACACAGAGCCCACAGGCCCACACGAGAAAACCCTCTCTCACACTGCCCCAGCCCTGCCTCCTTCAAGCGCTTGATGCAAAGAGTACTCTTTTAAGAGCATTCTCATTTAGGTCCAGGGGGCTTGGACCAGCCACCCCATCCCACCCGCAGTTCTCAGGCTGGCTCACTGCTTTGTGCTCATCACTTGGGCAATTAAAAGGTTTCTACCATCAAGGTGGCTTTTTCTCTAACCATCCAGGTCCGCTGCCTTCCCTGTTCTGCCTGGTTTTCAAGCCACCCCGGCTTCCCCCCTCCATCCCTGTGTCTCTTCTGTTTGTTCTGCGGTATTGACAAAGGCCAGATGCAGGAGGCAAAGCCCAGGCAGGTCACTGTGACAAGTGGGAGGCAAGTGTGACGCTTCTACAAGGAAGTCAGCTTCCCCCACAGACTGGAGTAAACGTCCCAGGTTCATTCCGGCTTTTCCGTAGAGCCAATGGTTAGGAGGAAGGGGCATTCTTTCCTGGCAGCCAGGGGCCTCGTCCAGTCTGACTCAGTCACCAACGCCAGCCCTCAGCCCTGCCCCAGACATGTGACACCATTTGACGAGTTTTATGCAGAAACCGGTTCCGGTTACATTTGAACTTTTCCAACTCCAAGGTCAACAGAACTCAGCCAATTCACGAGGAAGTGCCTGGGACTTTTCCTGAATGTCCTTGATGCCTGTTTTTGTGCCGTTTTAGGAACGGAGGACAAGAGGTCCCCAGACAGCTTCTCGGAGGAGTGGCTGTTTTCTGCATAACCCCCAACAAGCCAAGTTCTGGGGCTGTGACACAGCCACTGTCCCAACAGCCAACCCTCACGGTTCTCTCTGGAAAACAGGCTCCAGAGTTGGAGGGAAACTGAGCTGCCCAGAGGGGGCAGGAAATGTCCGTCTCCATGGCAGTACACGTGTCCCTGGGTGTCTGTGTGCCTTGTAGTCCTCCTCTGCCTCTCTAGCGGCTGTGTCTTTCCGTCTGTGGGCAGTCTAGCTCCAAGACAAAGAGAGCAGCCACACCTCTACCTCTTGACAGAGGAGCAAAGGGCTCACGGTTGGACCCCTCCTGTGGCATCCCACTCCCCAGTCTGGGCAGGGCAACTGGCTTCCTCCGAACCCCAAGCTCTGGCCCTTCAGACAGGGCCAACCTCACCCTACCTCTTGGCCTGCACCCCTTCACCTCACCAGCCCCCCAGAGATCCTGGGGAGACAACAGTCCCGGCCCAGAGGAAGAACCTATTTGCCCAGAAAGAAGAACCTTAATTTTTTTCCTGGTGAACACCCACCCCGACCCCCGCCACTCGGGCGGACCCCCCACCCCCACCCCGTGAATGCTCTCCCCTCCCTCCTAGCCGGGGAGGAATTTCAGCCACTCCGTCCCTTATCCCCTTATCTCTCGCTGTGGAATCCGAGGCCAGGGGGGAGCCGCTGTGGGGTGAGGGTGCCGATGGGCCCGTGGGCCGGGACGGAGGGAGGGAGGGGAGATACGGGAGGCCTTCGGGGCCCCGGGAGACCTCCCCGTCGTCCCCCCCCCCTCCCCGCAGTGGGGCCCTACTCCTCTCTCGGCCCGAGGCCCACGGGCCCTGAGGGGTCAGGACAGGAGCAGCCGCGAGGGGCCTGGGGGCCACCCCGCCCGGGTGCCATCGGGGGTCCCGCCCGGCCGCCCCCCGGCGCGCCGCTCACCTGGTCTCGGGCCTCACGCTGAGCAGGTAGCTGCGGCTGGCCGGGCTGGGGATCCACACCGGCCCGTCGTCGTCGTCGTCGCCGCCCGTCCCGGAGCGCCCGCCCGAGCCCCAGCCGCGGCCGGGGTCCCTGCGCGACCCCATCCCGCCGCCGGCCCCGCCGCGCCCCGCTCACCAGGCCCCTGCCCCGCCGGCCGCCGCTCCCGCCCGCGGCTGACGCGCGCCCCTATTTATAGCCCCGCGGCCGCCGTCGTCGTCACCTGCTGCTGTCCCTCCCCCGGCCCCGGGCGGGCGAGCGCGGCCTTTGAGGCCTGGGGGCGCGGGGGGGGGGGGGGCGCCGGGCCTGGCCCGAGGGCGCGACCCCTCTCCGCCCGTCCGCCCCCCACCCCCCCGGGCCCCGGCCCCGCGCGCGTGGAGCGCCGTCCCCCGCGCCCCGAGCCGCCTGGGCGTCGGGGTCCGGCCCCGGGAGGCCTCCCGCTGTGCCCCAGATCCCAGGCCCCGGGGCCCCCGGCTTCCCCGCCAGCCTTCCTTCCCCTCTCCCCGCGCCCCTGCACACCTTGCGAGCGCTGGCTCCGCGGCCCTCGCGCGGTGGAAGGGGTGGAAGGTGCGGACGCACCAAGGAGCTGGGGGAGCCGGTGGGCCAAAGGCTCGGGGGCCGCCAGCTGCTTGGGCACCGGGGGAGCCCGGGACCGGCCCCCTTCTCCTTGCTGACAGCCCCGGCTGCCCCTTGCCTGGCCGGTGACTGGTGGCCCACCTCGCAGACCCACCCGTCCCCGAGGAGTAACCCTAGAGGCCAGAGCTCCCCTGGACGCCTCTGTGTTCCCGTTCCTTATCTAGCATGGACGAAGGGCTCAAAAACCGCTTCGAGAAGAACTGGACCTCCTTCTCCACCCAGCCTCGATTTCCCAGCACCTGTGGGGCAATGGCCGAGTCCTAATGCCCAGAACACAACCCCACCGCGCAGGGATTTCTGAGAGTAGGATTGTAAGCACTGCCTAAACCTGGTTCTGAATATTGGGAGTGACCAACGTTTGGCCTTCCTTTTTTCTCCTTTTTCCGTGAAAGCATCCAGACGGTGCCTGGAGCTGGATGGCTGTGATCATTAGGAAGTTGGAGCAAAGGAGGGGGCGCCTGGGTGGCTCAGTCCTCGCGCGTCAGACTTCAGCTCAGGTCATGAACTCATGGTTCATGAGTTCGAGCCCAGCATAGGGCTCTGTGCCGACACTTCAGAGCCTGGCGCCTGCTTTGGATTCTGTGTCTCCCTCTCTCTCTCTGCCCCTCCCCTCCCCTCCCTCTCTGTCTCTCTCTCTCTTTCTCCCTTTCCCTCCCTCCCTCTCAAAAATAAACACTTTAAAAAAAATAAAATAAAATAAATTTTAAAAAGAAGGTTGGCGCAGAGGGGTACAACCCCTCTGTCCTGGAAGCTGCATCCATGTACATTCCCAGTCATTCTGGAAAGGGCCCTTCTCCCACTCTCACCATGTGGTTCCAACTGCAAATGCCTGCTTCCTGGGTGACCCCATCCCTGGCCTCAGTTGGCTGGCAGCTGACTCAAGCCAGCCTATTCATGGTGCCACTCCCCGACCACAGACGTAACCATCACGCCCAAGCCGCGCCAGTCAGAGTTCTTCACCAAAATGTTTTTAACTGGAATTGGGAGCAAAAAGCAGCCTCTCTGTGCTGGAAAGCTGGGAGCTGGGAGGCCTCCGCTTTCGGCAGCCATGTTTCCTGCCTGGTGGAGGAGGCCAGTCTGCAGTGAGGAAGAAGAGAGCTGACGGAGAGAAGCAAAAGCCAGGGGCTCAGAGTCCTGACGGCCTCCAGGTACACTGTTCTGGAGACCCAGCTTTGTCTCTGACCTTGCGGGTTGGCAGTTCAAACATTTCATGGAATCGGGGTACCCCAAACGTTCTCCCTCTGCTCACGCCCCTTCGAATTAGGCTTCTGTTGGTAGAATGTGAGTCCTGACCAATACTCAGGCAGTCCCTGCTAGTGAGTCCGAATCCACCCCCCAACCACACGCCCACATTCATCCTTGCTGCTGGCTCTCTGCAGGTGCATGTATCAAACTCTCTTCAATCACCTGCAAGATGGTCCTCCCGTATTTGGAAGCTTCCTGGACGTTTTGGGGGCATTTAAGTTGTGTGAACACCCATGGGTCAGGCTAGGGCAATGTGCTGCAGGCAGGAGCCACAGGCTCTGTGCTTCCAGAACCTTCTGTCAAATAGGAGAGACTCGCATATTAGCAAAAGGCAGTGAAGGTAAAATGCACAATTATAAAACTAGCTATGGGGGAGCATAAAGGTATAGAGCAAAGAGCGGGCTGCCAGGGGCTCTGGTTGGGACAGTTTACAGGGCAGTAAAGCTCGAGAAGGATTTGGAAAATTGCACAGGTGGTCACCAAGTCGACTGTTGGTGGGAGAGGGGAGAAGGATAGACAGAATATTCCGGAGGGAGGCACCAGTGTGGGCAAAGATGTGGAGGCACACAATAACCCGGTGGGCTTGTTGCTCAAGTGTAAAGGAGATGGGGAAAAGGATGATAAGGCAGGGTCAGTTCCGGAAGGTTTCGTCTGGTACACTGAGGGACCTAGACTTCCCTTCCAGCCCACCTCTCACAGGTCTCACAGGACCACGGATATGGTACCGCTAGTCACCCTGGTGGCCCTCCCAATTGATCAATTTCCTTTTGGAAATGTGACCCACGCAGAGGTCACCCTACAGCAGCCTACAACTGAATTAGCACCTTTCTGGGTTTGCACCCCACACCCTAACAATGGCCTTTCCGCAGCCAAATTATTTCATTGATCCTGAGCCTGTCCGTGTTCAGCGTGAACCACTGCTCACCTAAGTCTTTCCCACTCTTGCTTGTAAAGTCTTTTTTTATCCTAAGGGCAAACTGTACCTTTTTCTAGTTAAAGCTCATCTTCTTAATCTCGCACACCCCTTCCTCCTTGTCTGCACTGTTTTGGGTTCTGCTCCTGCCATCTGGTGTCCTTCCAGCTTCTTGGGGTTATCTGCCAACTTAAGAAGCAAGACTTTCATGAGGATGGGGGCAGGGCTGAGGAAGGGGTGCCAAGACACCCAGGGATGGAGAGATCGGAAAGGCACCTTCTCTTTCTTCTCTAAGTTTACAGTCTAGCCGGAGAGAGAGAGAGCATGCCGAGTGGTGTCAAGCAAATCCTAGGCTGGGAGTCCAGAAACTCATGTTCTAATTCTCCTCTCCCGCTGAGTGTGACCTTGGGCAATGGCTCCCCGTCCCTGAGTTTTAGCTTTCTCTTTTGGAAAGAGGAGTGAGGCGTTCCCTTTATGATCCTGGAGGTCATGGGTGTTCATTCAGCAAGTGTGTGTTATATACATGCTGACTGCTGCATGCCAGGCACTGTGCCAGGTGCTGAGGGTACAGGGATTAATGTTCTAGACTGGACCCTGGAGAACCTCTCCAGCGGAAGAAAGATAGAACATTTGATAGAAGTTTGCACATGGCGCTGAATGAGCACAGAGAAGCTCATGCCGTGGTTTTGCATTTGGAAATAACCATAATCCAAGGTTTGCCATTAGATGCACCTGCTGATGAAGTGTTGCCGGAATCTGTTCGTGGCGGCAGGGCCCTCTCGCCCGGGTGTTTTGAAGTTCCCGGGGCCCTAGAGTAACTGGGTGCTTGTGGTAGGAAAATCTTGAGCTACTGTTTTTTTGTTTGTTTTTTTAAAGTTTTTTTTTTTTCATTTTGAGAAAGAGAGAGTGCAAACGGGAAAGAGGCAGAGAGAGAGAGAGAGAGAGAGAGAGAGAGAGAAAGAATCCCAATTAAGCTCCACAGGGACAGTGCAGAGCCTGACACGGGGCTCGAGCTCACAAACTGCAAGATCCTGACCAGAGCCGAAATCAAGAGTCAGGTGCTTAATCGACTGAGCCACCCTGTGGCCCCTTGGGCTACTGTTAATTAACGTATTTAGCTCAGCAATAACTGGGGAAGCTGCTCCCTGTTAAAGAATGGCAGGGTCTTCCAGGACACCCTGAGTTCTTCCCCCTGAACTTACTGAGTTCAGGCCACCGCACGTTGAGTGTCACTGTGTACCAGGCTCCGGTCCCCTGCCATCGTCTCTGCCTTTCTAATAACTCAGCCACCACACTGGCGGCAGGTCCACCGACCCCATCCCCTCAAAGACCTTCACCTCCACTTCCCTTTAGCAACCCAATTGAATGTCCATCCCTTGAACCTAGTCAGAGGAATTCCTCAAGCTCTAAAATGCCATTTTATTATTATCTTTCCACCTACTAAGCCTGCCCTCTGTCTTAGGGCAACTCTAGACCCCCAACACCCCCCCCCTTCTCCACTCATGAGGTTTCTTTATCCACCTCACCCCATCCCCATCTACACACAGGCATAGTGTGGGGTAGACAATAACTTCACCTACAATTACACTTTCCTCAGAGTTCCCCCTTCACTTGCCCCTTGACCTTCCACTAAATTTGCCTTGTCGGTTCCTAACCTGGAATCTGGCCGTGGCTTCTCCCTCCGAGGCTGGCCAACACTTCTGGTGTCCAACCTAAGTCCGGCCTCAGGCAGCTTGGCAACCCTTCCCCAATTCCCCAAGCTGACCTTTTCCTTTCCCTACTGCCGCGGTTCCAAACAAGATTCCAAGCTCCCCTTCCCCCTTGCAGGGGGGTCACTTGCAGTGGTCAGCAGGGGAAGGTGGGCGCATCGGACAGGAACGTCAGGAGGACGGGTTCTCTCTATCATCCCTGAGTCATACGAACCTCTGCTTCGAAATGTACATTGTTCTCTCCAAGGCTCTCGAACTTCTGCTCCGTCAGCTCTCCCTGCGCTCCCCTGCCTAGCCTCCTTCCTCACCACCCATGAGGATGACCAAATGTTTGCTTTTTCCGGACATATTTACCCCATCTTTCCCTTCCCTCCCTGCCTCCGCATCTCGAAAGAGCTCGAAGGAAACCAGGCGCATTATCAAGCAGTAATGAGTTGCCAGGATTGGGTTATCAAGTGCAAGCTCTGGGCTCCTGGAGCAGACACAGACCAACGGCCAGCGCCGAAGCAGGGGTCAGAGCCAGGCCTGCCCAGCGGGAGCGGCCAGATGCCAGTCCCTGAGTGCTACAGTGGAGCTCCTGGGGGTCAGAGCCGGCTCTCTGGCTTGGGACACGCCTGAGCGGCAGAACTGTGACCCCAGCCGTGTGGGAGGGAGGAGATGAGGGAGTGGGGGCAGGCAGGGCAGGGATCCCCCAGGGTCGGCAGGAAGGGGACTGGGTCATCGTGCAGTACCCCCTCCACCTCTCACTGGGAAAACGCTACTCCTCCAGGCAGCCCATTTCGTTTTCAGCAGGATTTTCCTTTTGTCAAGTCCAATTCTGTCCTGCCCTCTGAGACCACACAGAGGAGGTGTAGCCTTGATTGACCGTGGAACACCTCTTTCCTTGACAAACCTTCGAGTTCCTTCAACAGCTCCTTGAAGGAAATGGCACCGAGCCGGACACTCCGTCCTGGGAACACGTCCACTTTGCCAATGTCCGCCTTACGCTACTGTGCCGTGAACGTCACGCTGCACGCGTGAGCTCTTCCGGGCTCAGTACAACTATCACCAGTGCCATTCTGGTCAGGATCTTATTTTGCTTTTTGGCGGCTGTGTGGACACGGGCTGAAGTAGCCTTTTTCACGAGCCGTGGCATAGGGATTGAGTTCAGAGGTCAGTGAGGCCTTCCTCGGGAAGCCACGTCAGCTTCCACTCCGTGCTTCAGAGCCCCCCAGGCCTGTGGCCCCTCTCAGGGCAAGTCATTAGTACTGTGGTAAGTAGGTCGAACGCATGTCCAACCCTCCAGTTTCTTTCTGTTTTTCCCTCTTTTGATTCCACTCATTGTAAAGGTCTCAGCCCTGAGCTCAGCAAAGCCCTGGATTTCAGCTGCTTCCGCCCTCCCGTGAGGCCCTGCTGCTGCAAGCTGTCCTTCCTGCAAGCCAATCTGCAGTGCCCTGGACGGCTTGTCTGGCCTTCCCCCAAGACACCCCCCCCCCCCCCCACGGAGCTCCTGACCCTGGAGGGTGGAGATCCCGGGCCCTCCCTCTCTGGGTGAGCTGGACACACTGGCCGGCCCTCAGGGACTGGAGACATGGCCACATCTGCACCGGGGTAAGTGGACACCAATTAAAGGATTACTGGCTACAAGAAGCCACTCCTGATTCTGGTTTGATTGGAAGGGGAATTTGGGACTCGGGTAGAGCTGTCCCAGCCGGGTGCCCTCCCCAGTGCACCTACTCTCATTCCACACCGGCCCCGTCCAGAATAAGGCCGTCATGAGATGAGAGGGTGAGTCTGTGGTCAGGGAGCAGACCACTCAGGCCCAGGACACAAACTCCACACCCGCAGAGAGACTGAGAACCACCCCCCACCCCCCACAGCCCAGGCCTCTCTGGGTCTTCTTGCAGCACGGGTAGGTAGGTCCTCCTTCTCCCCTTCAAGTCTTTCTCTAAGGAACCTCGTGTGTCTCAGCCAGCCCTCCATTCCACAGCCGCTACATCTTCTCGTCCATTTACAATTGTTACTACCTCTCAGCAACAGTGGCCGCCAGGACTGCTCACCCACAGGGTGCCACCGATCATTTTTCAGATCATTTTCTAGCTTGCTGGCACCCACGATGTTTCCCCGTAATGGACAGCTCCTAGTGTGTGAGCCCGTCACCACCACCACCCTCACCCACCTGCAAAGTCGGGTGCCATCTCCAGGCTCTAAACTCTCCAGTTGCCCAAATGTTCCTGCCTGCCCTCCACAACCTTCTACCCTTTCCTTGCCATCCCCTCCCCCTTCCCCACCTCGACGGCCACCCCCCACCCCTCCCAACCCCATTTGGAAATCATATTCAAAGCCCTCCCTCAAAGCCTCTATCTTGAGCAAAGAGCTTCACAGGAAGCAAAAACCTACCCTCCTCCTCAGATACAAAAAATATTCAGCCCTGTCTATGTACCATGGCTCCTAGGGAGAAATTTCAAGCAAATTGATCTAAGGACCAGAAAGGACCAGAGGAAAATAGGAATTGTATACACAGTGTGCCATGGGCTATAAGTGAAAAAGGGAGGCTGAGAAACAGTGGAGGTTCCCAGTTTCATAAATGAACGCCCCATCAAGGAGCAGCTAAACCACTCTTCAAACATCAAAGGCATGATCAACTATCCCCATCTTTAAAGAAAATAGAGGCAAAAGTTATACACACACACACATACACACACACACACACATATATTATACACACACACACATACACACATATACACACACATACACACACACATACACACATACACACACACATACACACACATACACACACACAGCATGCCCATCTCTGAAGCGACGGTGCTGCTGGAGCTCTGTCACATGAGCTCTCGCGAGGATGGGGGGTTTTCCCAGTTAGAACTGACCTAAGTGGCTCTATCATATCCTTTTGCCCCATTTTCCATACAATCAATTATGTAGATATTGACTTTCTTTTTTAGTATTCATGCAGTAAAAACTCAATTTCAATTTGCCATAATAAATATAAAAATAAGCATTTTAAAAGGCCAATGCAGGACACCATGAACTAGCTCAAGAACTCCTCTGCACCCAGGTCCCTAATGAAAAGATAGCTAGGTAACAGAGGGATCTGAAGACGCTTTTGAATTATCATGTGAACGGTTCAAACTTGGAAAGGCCTGACAAAAGCCAAAAGAAGAGGTACTCAGAGAAGAGCCAGACTCTATCCGAAAAAGCATAAATCTGATGGAAATGATAATATAAATAAATGCAAACAAGGGATACTGCCTTGGGGGGAAGGGGGTGGAAAGGGATCATTTCCATTTTTGTATGTGTGACTAAGGACCAAAAGTCAATAAATAAATACAATTATACAGGAAAAGAAATGCAATTAAGAGTTCTTGCCTTTAGAGAGGTCTCCTCTCTTTTCACATAAACATATAAGGAATAAGAAGATAAAATCTAGCCAGGCTCAGGATCCCAGAGATTTAAGCCAACACACACACACACACCCCCATTTGACAGATGGGAGTAGTGAGGCCAAGAAAGATCAAACAACTCAGTTATAGAGCTCCAGGTTTCTAGTCACTGGCTTTCTTCATTCTATCACATTGCCAGGGGGCAAGAAAAGCAGGGATAACCCTCTGAGGAAATAATCCTGCAGAAACAAAAGGCTGTACGCCCCGGACTCTTCCCTGCATTAAGAGGGAGATTTAAATGTTAAACAGGAAGTAAATTATGTTGATTTGAAAATGATTACAACGATTAAAAATGAGGATTTAAGGACTATGTAGAAACACGGAAAATGCCCAGATAGAACGTTAAGTAGAAAAAAGTAGGGTACAGAATCAGAGGCAATGTGGCGCTGCTCACACCTGAGTGAATCCCAGCTCCTCCCGCAACGAGCTCTGTGGCCTTAGGGAAATTACTCAACCATTCTGAACCTCCAAAGAATCCTAGTATTTTGAGTTTTGAGCCTACATAAGAGAATGAATGGGAGAATAACGTCTGTCATATGGAAATGTTCCATTTCCGGTTGTTATCATAATCATATCGTATTCAGCTATGAGCTGAACAAGAGTCCAGTTGGAAAAGCAGTTGGAAAGGACTGGAAACTGATAAAGCAGAAATAAAAACAAATGCAAAAGTAAGACAGGATTATAAATACGCATGTTTTTATTTTCTCTAACAACGTGATGTCATTTTCTAATAAGAAAAAGGCATTTAAAAAAAGAGAAAGAAAGAGAAAATAAAGGCATTTTAAATAGGGACCCCCAAAAAAAACCCTATTCTTGGGACCTGGCTCTTAGTTTACACTTTCCTCCAGAGGGGCCAGGGCTCCCAGCACCCGGTTCCTGAGGCCACTGTGGTGTCTGTTCTTGGAAAAGGTGGAGAAAGGCCTGAACCCCTTGGGAAACACGGCAGGGGGCGGGGGGGGTGCTGGAGGGGTGAGGACACAGCACATCCTAGAATCTAGAACATTCTGTCTTGCTCAGAACAGACCCTGAGACAACTTTGTAGGGACCAGTTGAATCAGATTCTTTCATTCCCGCATGCATACGTGCGTGCGCTCACTCACTCACTCGAACACTCTCTGGATCGCTACTGTTTGCAAGGAACTGTGTGAGGAGCTTTCAAAGAATTAGACTGACCCACTGGATGAATTTGGAACACTCTCCATCGTGGAATTGAAAAAAAGCAAGCTTCAGAACACTGCATAGAACGCTACCATTTGTATTAAAAATAGATATATAAATATACATATTTATAAACTTGTAAATGCATAGAATTGCTCAGAAAGGGTACACAAGATCAAGGTAACAGTGATTAGCTCTGGAGGTGGGCTGCGGAACTGAAGGCTGACCTCCGATAGGAAGCTTACTTTTCGCTGTATACTCACTCTTTCGTACTGTTTGGATGTCTTTCCATGTATATGTATTAAGTTTTCAAAACAACAACAACAACAGCAACAAATTTAAAAACGAGTCAAAGAGAGCGCGCCCAGAGCGGAATATACAGTGGTGAACGGGGCAGGTGCGGGGTTCCTCTCTCTGGGGGGAGGCAGCGTGTGTGTCGAGGACTCGCTAAGCCACAACTGTTAAGTTTTCAAAACCAGACTGTTTACATAAGTTAAGGAAACAGTTCTTTCTACACCAAGTATAGTAATTCAGCACATCACTTTACATAGATAAAGCCGTTGGAAAATAAATACGAGTCATTTGTCAAGCCTTAGAGTGTATTAGGTTGTCGTTTCTACAAGGGTGGGGATCTTATCTGTTTAACTTGATCAGCAGAGCCGTTCACTCCAGCTAATGTGCAGATAAGTGCTTGTTACAGCAAGCGTTTTCTGATGATAACAAACGATATGATAGCACACCCATTAAAAACATCTGAAAAAAAGAAAAGATCAGAAGATGTTGGACCCTGAGGGAACCGTGTTTTCTGGGATGGTCCCCCCGCCCCCAAAAAATAGTCTTCAAATGCAAGGTATACCCGATGTGAATGAGAGGTCGCGGAAGGTCACACACAGAAGTTTTGCGCAGGGCTCTCCTTGGGGTGACTCGGCACGGACTGACTCCAAAGAGAACGGGGCGCTCGGTGGGGCACCCCGACCACAGGGGAGGTAGGAAAGCAGGCGTGTGGGTGGCTGCACAGTGTCAACCAGCAGCCGGGGCACTGAGGCAGCCCAGGGCTTGACACCACAAGCACAGGACTTGAGGACCCCACGGGCTAGACTCGGCACCAGAGCCCACAGGGGGCCCAGCAGGTTATCTGACCTCTGGGAGTCGCGGTTTTCTTTCTGTGAGATCCTTGTGAGGACTAAATGGAAACCACCAGAAAGTATTTAGCAAGATGTGGGGTGCGCAAGCAGGGTCTGAAGGGCCATCACCGTCACTGCTGCCACACTATGGACACGTGTCCCAGGCAAGTCATCGCTGACCATCCGCATCCCCGCCTGAACGGCAGGTGAGGGGCGCCCCCCGCCCTGTGCCCTAAAGGCAAGAACCGCTTACGTTCATGTGGTTAGTGTTTCACAGACTCAGAAAAGGTTCCACGTGCCTCGCCCCACGAAAGCCTGTGCAGCGAGCTGGATGGGAATCGCCAGGACTATCTGGAAGGGGCTGGGCAGTGAGGTGCGGGGCTTTGCCAAGAGCTGATGGAGGGCAGCACCCAGGAAGTGGGCCAGGTCTCCTGGTGAGGAGCTCGGACTTCCCGCCCCACCCCAGTCCCAGGAAAGGCCGTTGGATCTGGGTCAGGACGGGTGGTCGAGGCCGCAAGGTGGCTGCACCCTCCCCCACTCCGCCCACCACTGTTCCTGAGCGGAGGAGAGGCGACAATCCATCTCAAACCTTCCGCAGAGCCTCCTCTGTGATCTGCGCCTGCAAATGGACCACGGGGTGCAGGGTGGGCCCCGCGGTGGAACCGGGAAAGGGATGACAGCCAACGTGGGTGGCCTCAGGCTCTGCGGGCGGCGGCATGAGGCCCAGCTTGCCTCACCGCCTGCCTGGGAAGCAGGGACGGCACAGTGTCCTGGAAACTGAGGCACGCGCTAGCGGTTCCCCGTGCCCTTCGCATTTCCGCTAAAAATCTGGCATTTGGCAGAAAATGTACTTTTTTTCAATTGTGAGAAGGTCAGGCGTGCTTATCTGACAACCGGTGGTCACTGCCTCCCTGGAAAGGGCACCAGTGAGAACTCAGCTGGCATTGCTCCCCTCCGTGGCCCAGGACGCAGCCGGGCCCAGCCCCGCACCCCGGCCGTGCAGCCCCACAGCAGTGGCTTGCGTCAGAGCTCGGAGGGCACCTGCACGGGGCCCCGACTCTGCCAGCAGTGGAGACAGCCCAGCCGCCTCTCTGACCCTGGGTCTCCACACCCGAGAGTTCCCTGCGGCAGCAGCACAGCAAGACCTCCCGAACACAAGGTAAGTACAGAAGCCCCCCGCGATCCTTCCCCCTGCCCCACGGCCACCAGTTTGTGGAGGTGCCCAAAACGTTTCAATGGGCCCTCATGCCAGGGCTGCTGACCCCGGGGGACCTTGCGGGTGACTCCTGACCAGTATGAAGACCCTCCCCTCAGGCCCTTGCAAGGTTTCTAGAGGACCAAGTTCCGCACCGCTGGTTTCCTAACCACAGCTCCAGAATCTGGAGAGGACCTTCCTGGGACACCAGGACACAGCTCTCCCCCAGAGATGGGACAGCGACTGAAGTGTGGGAGAAGCTCTTACGTGGAGCAGGGTGGGGCCAGGCTCACCTGAAGAGGAATACAAGAGCCCACCTGCATGGTAAGAAGATTTTTTATTTGAAATATCGTCTGAGCAACATGAGTGTAGCCAAGAGGAGGAGGGGCCAGCCTGCCTGGAGCGGCAGCCTCTCCAAGGGCACAGGAGCCAGAGTACAAGGGTTCCGATGTCCGTGTGCCCCCAAGCCCACTTGTCAGGAAAGGCGCGACAGCAGCAGAACGGGGCGCACGGCTCCTCCTGAAAGGGGTCTGCCTCCCGGTGCCTGCCTGCCTGCCTGGACGGTGGCGCCTGCCCCCCCAGGGTCCGAACAGACGTGTGCTGCACAACCTTCTCCCACCCACGCAGACAGGAGGGGCCGGGGTGACACTTCTCCAGGACTGTTTTTGGGGAAAAGAATCCGAGAAGACAGGGAGGGCAGGGTGACTGGGGGCCCCCCCACAGGCCAGCCCGGGCAGAGGTCCCCAGGAGGGCCGCGCTGACACCCTCACCCCGTCTCCGGCTCTGCTGGCACAAAGCAGAGCAGCCGTCTGCAGCCCTCGGGAGCCCCCAGAAGAGCCCTGGCTGAAGGCAGTGAGCAGGGACCTCCCGGAAGAGCACGGCACCGAGGGGTCTCGAGCCGAGGTGACAGCGCTGGGGCCAAGCCACCTACGTGGCCTGGGGTTGGAAGGACACAGACAAGAGCTGGGGTACCAAGAAGCAGCACAAAGCCATAAATAACAGAAGCAAATTCAGAGCTGTCAGGGTCCCAGGTGACCGCACGCTGCACATGGCTGGGGGACACCCAGGCCCCCGCAGCTCAGGGCAGACACGGCCCCAGGGCACCCTGGGGCAGAGCCTTGTATTTCCCACCATCCCCACGGCGGACGGGGGACGCCGAGGCACCCCTCCGGCCGCGCACACCACAAAGCCTCCAGTCACACCTGAGGGGACAGGGCGTGGCTGTCCTGGTCCTGAGGGGCCTGCGGTTGACTCTGAGGGTCTTGGGCTCCGTCCTCCGCAGGAGCCGGGTCCAGTGACCTGGCCTCCGTGTCACCCAACAAAGGCTCTCCGGCACATTCTTCCAGTCCGTTCTCCCTGGTCTCCATGGATACTTCCTCCCCGGAGCCCTCCTCTGGCTCTGCCACCTCCGCTGCCTCGGCCGCAGCCTCCTCCTCCTCCTCCTCCTCCTCCTCCTCCTCCTGGTCTCTCACCTTGTGGACGATGAAGAGGTGGCGGCTGAGGGAGCTGGCAGAGGTGTAGCACAGGCCACAGAGGAGACACTGGGCCGTGGAGCTGTCCGTCTGGTGCTGAGGTATGTGGCTCTGAAACTCGAGCCCCAAGTCTGTGGCAAAGCCGCACTTGGCGCACTGGAACAGGGATTTGTGCCTTTTGGTGGAAGAGACGGCCGCGCCATTGCTCGTGCCCGCAGCGTCCCCGGCTCCGCTGCCTGGTCTTTTCAGATGACTCACCTGGAGGGGGACACAGGGTGAGCGGAGGCCCAGCCCAGCCCGAGCCCCACGCCAGAGCCGCACACAGGAACAGTGCAGCCCCCGGACTCGCAGAGTCACATACCACCACCCCCCCGACCGCGCCACCTGAACACGGGTTTAGATCTGGTTTCTCTCAGGTTTTTCTGGTGGCTGGTGCTGCGTCTAATGTAACGTACACATGTGGCCCCATATTCCAAAGACATGGGAAGGGCACGGTCTTTGCTCTCCAGAGGATGCCCTACCACCTGGGTCCTGGGGCTCCTCCAAGAGACAGTCTATGCGCGCACAGAGATAAGACTATTGTCTCTGGGACCCCTGGGTGGCTCAGTCAGCTAAGCATCAACTCTTGGTTTCTGCTCAGGTCGTGATCTCGAGGTTCATGAGATCGAGCCCCGCGTCGATCTCTCCCTCTCTGTCCCTCCCCCCTGCTCACGCACTCTCAAAACGAACATTTTAAAAAAGTTTTTAAAAAAGACTGTTGTCTTCTACAAAATGATAGCACTGCATGCACTCTCTTCTTCCCCCTGCTTTTTCTCCTTAACAAGATGTGCTGGCCACTGTCTGCGTGAGGGCATACACACAGACTTCCTTCTCCTAACGCCGGCCCGCTGACCATCGAGGGGGCAGGGTCCCCGTGGGCGGACGTTCGGTGTGTTCCATCGTTTTCACTGCACACAGCCCCACGGGGACTATCCCTGCACATACCTCCTCACGCCCAAGGCCAAAGACACAGGGCGGATAAACCCTCGGGACAGAATGCTGGATCAAAGGGCACGTGCATTTGGAGAGGGGTGTGCATTTTAATCACAGACAGATGTCGCCAAAATGTCAACTGACACCCCACCTGCTGTGTGTGGAAGGGCCTGCCGACCAACGCCCTTCTCTGAGTAGCCAAGAAGGAATGCCCTGGAAGTCCAGGCCGCTCTCAGAGTTCCCGGACATGTCTGACCCTCTGCAGAGCAGCCCTCCCCACCATGGTGCAGGAAGCCTACAGCGAGGGGGGAACCAAGCTGTTCTAGAAGTTCAGCAGAAATAATGGGAATAGGGCATGAAATGGGGGCAAGGTCATAGGATGAGGGCACAGGCCAGCAGGTGTCTGGGCCTGGCTCCTCCCACAATGAGTGTGTATGTGTGCGCCTGTGTGTAAGGGAGACACTCACTGCCGTGCTCGCCTAACAGGCAGCCCTGCCCCTTCCCCCCGACCCAGGGCTAGTGGGGCAGAAGCAGGCACTCCAGTGTCCCCACAGCATGTCACGCAGCTGAGGAAGGCATCCCAGTGACAGGGAAACCACGGGAACAGAAGGCTGACGGGCGGTCTCACAGGTCTTTGTCCCTGTCCTTTACCTGTATGCGGTCCCCAGGTGGGGCACGCGTGACTAGAGAACGACCTACGCTGAGGGAAGCTGTCGCCGGAGCCTGCCTGCTGGCCCCGCAGCTCAGGGGGCTCACTGAGTAAGCGGCTCCAGGGACAGGGCCCCCCCCCCCCCCCGCACTCACCTGAGGGGAATGTCCACCCGGAGGTCTGACTTTGGACGTCTGGCTCAAATCAGGGTTTCTGATACCGTGCATAAGGCTGATGTGGCTCTCCAGCAGGGAGGGCCGGGGAAAGCTGGGGCTGTCCTCGGTGCAGTACCTGCGGCCAGAGAGACCGTGTGAGGGGACGCGCTCCAGGCCCGCCTGGCGGGGAGGCCGGGCCGAGGCCGCTCCGGGCTCCAGGGGAGAGAGAGTCTGGAGCGGAAAGCCGGCTGGGCGGTCACCAGGCTGGCTGGGCAGGGCGGGGCTCCCCGGAGAAGTCCAGCCAGAGAGCCAGCCACGGTGGCGGACAACAGCAGGGCAGAACACGTGTGCTGGCACTAAGCCGCCGTCCTACTCTCCGCTCCCTGACGCCACTGCCCAGGGGCCCCAGTGCCAGGCCAGGTCAGCAAGGGAGAGGCCAGGCTACGTCCTGAAGAACAGATGTGATGCGGAAGCATCTCCACCACCCCTCCGTCAGAGCGGCGGCCAGAGCCGCCCAGGCTCAAGGAGGTACAAAGCGGGGTGGCTCAGGTTCTAGAAGCTGGTCTAGCAGCCCTGCCTTCTGACTTAGCCACAGCATTTTCCCATTAGAAACTCGCATGTCTCTTGCCTCTGACTCCCGATCTCACAGCAGAGCAAAGCCATGGATGGTCTTTTTGAGTTTCAGGCCTCCTGGCTCCCACCTGCCGGGACTCACCCGCAGGTGTAGACTTTCTTCGCGGTGTCGTGGTTGTTGCGGATGTGTTTGCGCAGGCTGTTGGGGGTGTGGAAGGACTGCTCACACTGCCGACACGGGTACCGCTTCAATGTCTGCGGGGGAGGGCAGGGTGCAAAGCATCAGAGCCACACGACGGTTCTGGGTATACCTTTCTACTCGAGTGATGTTGGCAGAAAGAGGCGGCGCCCCAAAAACCTCCGGATCTGCGGTACCCACCCTGCCCTCAGCACCAGGAACCCGAAGGGGTCAGCCACGCCAGTGGGCCCTGAGCCTGCAGAACCTGAGGCCAGAGAGTCTGGCACTGCACTGTGACCACATGACGACACCTACCCGACCGTGGCTCTTCTTCATGTGAGACACGTAGTTCTCCCGGTCAGGAACCCACTCCTGACACTCCTGACAGGTCCAGCCAGTGTTCCTCAGCCGGGGCCTGGCCTCAGCCCTGCGATGGGCCTCGGGCCTGCCCCAGCGGCCGGAGGGCAGGGAGCTGCCCCGGGCCGCCACGCTGGCGGCTGGGGGCTCGGTGGGAACTCGAGAGCCGGGCCGGCTCAAGGCCGTGTCTGCTGAAGACTGGAGGCTGGACAGCTCGTCCACGTTTCGGGGAACACCGTGGGTGCTCTGGGGATGAGGAGAGCGATTACTGACTGGGCGAGGGGAAGGATGCACAGGGTCAGAGCCCCAGCCTGAGGCGCGCGCCCCCCTGCCCGGCCTCCCTCCAGGCGCCCACCTTGATGTGCTGCATCAGCTCCCCCTGCCCCGCCCCCGGCGCCCACCTTGACGTGCTGCATCAGCTCCGGCTTCTGCAGGAACAGGAGCGGGCACTCGGGGCACTTGAAGACGCCCACCTGCGTCTTGCTGGCATTCTGGTAAAAATGCTGCTGAATGTGTCTCTTCTTGTTGAAGACCATTTCACAGGAGCACTTATAAATGAGCCTGACAAGACAAGCCCTAGGGCGTGAGGCGGCCAGGCTCTCTGGGCACAACGTCCACCTCCACAACTCTGCTCTCTCTGGGCCGGGGTATGCTTCGGGAAAGCGCTACTCTGACCCAATGGGGACATTCCTCTGCCTCAGGATGTCTTCAGTGACCTCCAGGCACCTCTGCTGCCAGCCCCAGCTCCCTGGTCCGTCCCAGCACGTCCCCCCCGTAGCACCCAGGCCACGGAGCCCCACCCCACAGGCCTGCTGACCCTGGAGCCATACTCACTGGGAGGGTCTGTGGGGCTGGGCAGGGTGCTGAGAGGCGCTGTGGTCCGCAGTACTGCTGGCAGTCTTGAAGGCCATGGGGCAGAATGCACATTTGTGGAAAACCTGGCAGTGTCGCTCCTGGATGTGGCTTTTCAGCAAGGCCAAGGTCAGGTGGACGACCCCGCAGTGGATACACCTGGGTGACAGGAGTGGTGGGGTGTGGGGAGGTGGCGGGGGGGGGGGAGGCGCGTGTCAGACCCAGAAGTAGTGCTGGAAAAGGAGCAATGGAAGGCAGGGACAGAGCCACTGCGGGGACCCTCTGTCTCCCCTTCCCTGGAGCACTGTGTTGTATCCCCCACACCTGTGCCCTGAGAGCCTGCCTGCCACCATCTGGCACAGTGCGGTCACCCAGGGCGCCCCAAGCCCAAGGCTACACCTGGTAGACAAGGGGGAAGAAACCCACCCCTCCCCTCACTGGCCAGAGGATATGCTTCTGCAAACCAAAAATCTGAGCCCGGCTGAGAGAAGCTGGCGGGAACGGGGAGGGAGAGGAATGGTTCCAAAATGACATAAACAGCATCCTTTGAAGTGTGACACAGCGGCAGGGGTCCAAGGGGAAATTTCAGGAGGAGGCTGGCACCGAAGGCGCGGGGATGGCCACTTAATAAAAAGTGCAGCTAGTAATGCAGCACGCACCACAGTGACAAGCATGTTCAAACATGCAGCCATCGAAGCCCAGGAAGGACCCCCCAGAGCAGCCCGGCCCAGGGGAGCCTCAGGGACACGGA
This sequence comes from Cryptoprocta ferox, assembly GCA_028646485.1. Taxonomy (NCBI): domain Eukaryota; kingdom Metazoa; phylum Chordata; class Mammalia; order Carnivora; family Eupleridae; genus Cryptoprocta; species Cryptoprocta ferox. The sequence continues at coordinate 133,210,560 of CM053560.1, read as the reverse complement.
GCGCTCTATACTGTTCTGGCCACGCGGCAATTTCGATGTGAATAAAATAAACTACAGTGGCCAGTCACACCGGCCACATTTCAAAGGCTCGACAGCCAGGCTTAGCTGGTACCATTCTGGACTGTGTGGCTCATGACTGTCACAGTGTCTCCTTGGTGGCACGGCAGATAACTTTTTACTTCTTCTCCCAGGTTGTGTTTCCTGAGCTTTGTTTAGTGAATATATGGCTTTTATAATGTATGAACGGTCTTACTGAAACTGAGGCATTTTTTCTGAAACTGAGGCATTCTGAAACTTTCAGCGTCAAAATCTCTCTCTCTAAACACTGCCTTTCCGTTTCTCGGTATCACGGGACTAAGTGACCTCCACGCCATCCTGCATCCATTTCAGTACTAGACCCTCCTGCCTCGACACACACGCAGGTCTCCCCTCCATGAGAAGACACCTTCTGCTCCCAGCCGTTCCTCTCAAGGTAACTTGTATCTTCCTTGCGTTGCAGGATTACCTGACCCTGTAACCCTGACATCCCAGTAAGTGCCAGAAGAGAGGCTATTGCTTTACTGAAAAAAAGGACATGACTTCACTTAAAAATTCTTTGATTCTCAAATATAACCCCTCAATTCACTACATTAGCTCATTTTCACAGTCCACGTAAATCATCACAGAATCCTACCTAGTCCTTTCTGATTTTCTTCCTTTTGTGTGTGTTTGGGGGGTGGGAGGGAGATGGGACCCCCTTTGCAAGTTTAACTAGCTACGAGAAGGAACCCAAAGAACCAGAAAGCTGTTTGCAATGATCTCTGAGGTGCACTCATTAGTGAATCTATACATTCTTTAAGAGTTTCTAATGCAAACTACTTAATTATGTTTTCTCTCTTGCTAAACAAAATAGTGACCAACTTCTAGCACACATAAGTACTTCCATACTGTAAAGCATCACAAGGACAAAAAAAATCCACATATTTCCAAATTCATCCAAAGCGGCCAAGTACACCTGACATGTGGAAAGAATCTTATGTAACTATATTTGTGCAGTTTGACCAAACTTCATCAGGAGGAATATAAATAAACTCTTCAAAAATGCATCTGAAAATCCATTCTATTTACCTCCTAGACATTCTTCATAGAAACCTCAATGAAAGTAATAACATAAAGGTATAAAGGAACACACACCAGCATCAGTGAAAGACTGAATTGAGTAGGTTTACGAATTGATGAAAAAGCATGCGGAAGAGGAATCTGACCCCACAACACGACTCTTCGCCAATTTTTAAGAGAACATAGATAATTAAAGAATCATATCCTGTGAAATATGTAAAGTTTTAGAAAAAACAGAGTGGTAAAATATTTAATTTCCTAATAATAACAAATAATAAGAAAATGACATATCATTAAGAACAATCTAAATTTGCTCCTTTATGACATCATTTGTCACTCTCCAAATTTTCAACAAAGAGCAGAATAATTTATACAATTCTAAAATATGTATATAATGTATATACGCATTTTACACAAAATACATATACTTAAAACACAAAAAGTACAGGACTTTGACAATGTCTTCAAGAAGAAGCAAAAATAATACAAAACAAAATAATATTATAAAACTCAATGAAATGGAATAGATACATTTTGAGAATTTACTAAAATATATAATACCCACAGAATGGGAGAAAATATTTGCAAACCGTGTATCTGACAAGGGACTTATACCCGGCATATACAAAGAACTCTTATAACTCAATAGTAAGACAATTAATAACTCAATTTAAAAATGTGAAAAAAAGACGTTTCTCCAAAGAAGATATACAAATACCAAACAGAAAAGATGCTCAACACCAAGAGCCATTAGGAAAATGCAAATCAAAACCATAACGAGATACCACTTTACACCCACAGGGATGGCTATCAGAAGTCAGACAATAACAAATGCTGGTGAGAATGTAAAGAAATCAAAAATCTCATACCCTGTTGGTGGGAATATAAAAATGGCACAACCATTTTTGAAAACAGTCTGGCGGTTCCTCAAAAAGTTAAACACAGAGTTAGCAGTTGACCCAGCTATTCTACTCCTAGGTATATACCCAAAAGAACTGAAAATATATGTCCACACAATAACTTACAAGTGAATGTCCACCAGCGGCATCATTCAGAATGGCCAAAAGGTGGAAACCCAAGTGCCTATCAACTGGTAAACGGATGAACAAACTGAGGTATATACACATACACAATGGAACATCATCGTTCAGCCATAAAAAAGAATGAAATGCTGATATATTACAATATGGATGAATCTTGGCTAAGACGACATATTATATGATTCCATTTCTATGAAATGTCCAAAAGAAGCAAATATAGGAGGCAGAAAATATATTAATGTTAGTTAAGGGATGGGGGAATGGAAGGGTTATGAATATAGAGTTTCTTTTTAGATGATAAAAATGTTCTAAAATTGGTGGTGGTGATTGTACAGCTAGCTCTGTAAATATACTAAAAACCATTGAATTGCACCCTTTAAAATGGGTGAATTGTATGGTGTGTGAATTATGTCTAAATAAAGCTGATACAAAAAATATGTGAATAGTTGAAGGTCTTAAGTGCAATGAATACTACCGTACACATCTTCTGAGTTCAACCACGGATCACTGAAGACTTTACTGTCAAGAACCGTCGGTAAGCCGTCGGCTGAATCACATTACATTTTTGTCTGACATTCCTTACAAAAAGGCTTGATAAACTAAATTGCTTTTGAGACACTATGTTTCTTTTTAGTCTTACAGAAGTAAAACACTGAATTAAAAGACAAAAAAAAAATGCCATGAATCCATCTGTGCTATTGGAAATTCCTTGGATTTAAGATTCAAAGATAAAAACCTAAGTATTGCTTGCATTTTTATTGGGTTGGATTTGATCTTGGAGCAAGCAGCACACACTTAAATCAAAGTGTATTGGAAAGGTATTTTCAAATGTTACACAACACTGTAAAAACACACATTTAGGTGTTTTGTTTAATAGTGTGGCCTGGGGGGCGCCTGGCTGGCTCAGTCGGTGGAGCACACGACTCTTGATCTTGGGGTCGTGAGTTTGAGCCCCACGTTGGGAGCAGAGATCACTTAGAAGGAAAAGTGGGCTGGGATGCTGCCGAGCACCGCTCCTCCGCAACATGGCAGCAGGGGCTGTGTGCACCCCCCTGCTCTCCTGCTCCCCTTGCACTTCAGCTTTTTCAGTCCCAGAACACGCACAAGAAACAAGTCTACATTTCGAAATGCTTCCACCAAGACAGAAGCCTGGGAGTCGCCACTCGCCCCTGCCCACCTTCAGCCCTGCCTACCAGCTGCCATCAAGCTCTAACGCTCTACTCCCTAAAGCCTCCCAGATCCAGCGTCCCTCCACCCCCATGGCCAGGCCTTGGCCAGAGCGCTCAGCGTCTCACCTGCACATTCACACTGACCTCTCAGCCGGCGTCCGGACTCCGCCCTAACACACACACCAGCCCCCCAGCGTGGTCTTCCTGAAGCACAGCTCTGCCCAGATCCCTGCCCTGCTACAAATCTATCCGCAGCCCCTCGCTGTCCACTGGACAAAATCTAAATGTCTGTCAGGGAATACAGGGTCTTGCCTGGGCCTGGCCTTTCCAACACCCTGGTCTCTTTTCTCACCCCCCGCCCCAGCTCATCTGGACCGCCCTCTACAGAAAGGTCCATCGTCCCTGTAGCCTCCTGTGTGCGGGATACACACAGATACACCCTCCCCTCTTCTCTGGCCTGAAAACCTCCGAGTATCTCCACTCTGAAGCTTTCCTGACCGTTCCTCTCCTGGGGCACTTCCCGTCCTGAGTCACAGTTACCTGGACAGGTGTGCGACCCTATCAGACAGAAGCCCCCACATCCTGAGCATCCAGCACAATATTGAAGGCAGTAAGTACTTGAAAAGAAAGTTATTAAATGAACTAAATCAATATTTTTTTTAAATACCAAAGAGAAGAAAACATTACTAAATCTGTACTAGATTGGGGTGCCTGGGTGGCTCAGTCGGTTAAGCGTCAGACTCTTGATTTCAGCTCAAGTCATGATCTCACGTTTTGTGAGCCCCATACATCGAATCCCTGCTTGGGATTCTCTCTCTCCCTCTCTCTCCCTTTTTGCCCCTCTCCTGCCCATGCTATGCTCTCTCTCTCTCAAAATAAATAAATAGGGGGTGTTGGGATGGCTCAGTCGGTTAAACCTCCCACTTTGGTTCAGGTCATGATCTCACTGTTCGTGGGTTCGAACCCTGCATCAGGCTGTCTGCTGACAGCTCAGAGCCTGGAGCTGCTTCGGATTCTGTGTCTCCCTCTCTATGCCCCTCCCCCACTCACACTCTATCTCTCTCTCTCAAAAAATAAATAAAACATTAAAAAAAATTTTTTTAATTTGTATTAAATTAACTTTCAGATGTGAAAGTTATAAAGTAAAACGAGAAGATGTAGAACCCCTCAAATGTTATAAATCAGTAAAGGGGGCCTAAATGAGCTGATGTAAAAGTTACAGACCAATGAGTTTGGGAGGGAGTTTTCTTCCCCATTTTGATCTTTTTCCTGAAAATGACTTCTTGCCTACATTTATTTGACACAGGGGGGAAGATTCAGTTTCAAATAGAGTTTTCTTGGTTTTACTATAAGACTGATCACTTTTTCCATTTTCAGGTTTTGCTGGTTTCTAACAAACTGACAAAAACTAATCAACATGAAGACACCAGAGCTCTTTGAGCTTGGCATCTTACAGTCCCATTTGTTAACGGAAATTGAGAATATCTGAAAGTACTACAATTAGGAAATTTATTATCATGCTGGTACTTTAAATTTAATATGCCAAACACAGTAACTTTATCAGCAAATCAACTTTATATACTTCTAAAAATCAAGCTAGGGGCGCTTGGGTGGCTCAGTCGGTTATGCGTCCGACTTTGGCTCAGGTCATGATCTCACTGTTCATGAGTTCGCGCCCCGCGCCGGGCTCTGTGCTGACAACTCAGAGCCTGGAGCCTGCTTCGGATTCTGTGTCTCCCTCTCTCTCTGCCCCTCCCCCACTCACACTCTACTTGTCTCTCAGAAAAAAATAAACATTAAAAAAAATAAATAAGGGGTGCCTGGGTGGCTCAGTTGGTTGAGCGTCCAACTTCGGCTCAGCTCATGATCTCACGGTTCGTGAGTTCAAGCCCCACGTCGGGCTCTGTGCTGACAGCTCAGAGCCTGGGGCCTGTCTTTGGATTCTGTGTCTTCCTCTCTCTCTGACCTCCCCTGCTCACACTGTCTCTCTCTCTCTCTCTCTCTCTCTCTCTCTCAAAAATCAGTAAAACATTAAAAAAAATGTTTAATAAATAAATAAAAGCCAAATGAATCCCCTCAAACCTCCTCCTTTAAAGCTACTTTTTAATGTTTAATTCTTGTTGTCTACCACATAAAAATGCCTGCCTCAATATCAACATCACTGCGTGATTAGGAGGGAGCTCGGGCACCTTCAGACTGCAGTTCATGCCTGAATGCGCTCTGGCCGGGGGCAGCACCCACCTGTAGCCCACCTTGCGGGCATAGTGCAGGCAATTCTCCTTCACGTGGGTCTGGAAGTAGGCCGAGCGACAGAGGGCTCCGCACTCCGGGCAGCAGTAGGGGGACTTGTGCGCGTGGATCCGCTGGTGGGCACAGAAGCTGCACTGGTTGGGCAGCAGCATCTGGCACACCTGGCAAGTCTAGGAGAAAACACCGAGAAAGCAGTTTACGCAGGCGCCGCACGCTCGCGACTCTCCAACCACCGCGGCCTGGCTCTTCGAGAACCCGGGTCAGAACAGCCCCCTTCCCCAGGCCGTGCTCTCCTCCCACCCTCCTAGGGTACTCGGGACCCCCAGGCCTCGTGACAAGTGTCGATCCTGATGCCCAGGCAAGCTCTGCCTCTCACCTTATTCCTCAGAGACAGAACTGATGCTACGTCCCAAAGATCAGTCCTGCTTCTGGGACTGTGAGCATTTCTTCCCTAGGGCTGAGCAGAAGACCAGCTTTTCCCTTCCAGAGGCCAAAGGCGCTTCCTGAAGTCTCAGCCCCACTACTCTGCCAGGTCCGCCAGGCCTCCGCCCCCGCTCAGCAGAGGCAATCCCTGCGCGACACCTCTAGCCGGCGGTTCAGGGACTCCCAGAGCAGACCTGATCGGCTCTCGGAAGCCCCAGGGGCAGGCAGACTGAGTAGCCCTGCCAGTGTCCACTCCCTCAGCCCCGTCTGAGGTCACAGCTCGGGGGTGTCACACACCTGCAGGAAGGGGAAGAACTGCAGGGGCTCCTTCGCTCCCAGACCCAGGAGGGAACAGGGGGGAGAAAAGTGCTGCGGCCGCCCCCTGACGTTCTGGTGGGCACAGCCCAGGGGAAGCAGCGGTGGGGGCCCTTCTGGGTCAAAAGGAAACCACCTCACTCGCTCCTGGCTCCTCGCCGAGGGGGCCACTGACCTGGGCCCAGAGGAGTTGTTCAGAGGGACAAGTCGTTGGGGAAGACAGGAAAAGCAAAATCCAGAACGTGCAGCCTCTACAGGACATACAACCCAGTATTTTCAACAAATAGATTTCAAGGGAAAAACAAAGAGAGAAAGGAAAGTTATAGATTAAAAGAAGTTTAAGAGAAATTTTCAAATTGCAACGTAGAGCACTGATTCAAGCAAGCCAACTGTAAAAAGAAATGAGACAATCAGAGATACTTGAACACTAACTTGGTGATAATATTGGGAAATCTGACATTTAATATTGAGATTTAATAATAAGAAGAAATTATCATTGTGATTTTGAGATGTGATGATATCAGGCCTACGGTTTTGGGGGAGGAACCTCATATTTTATAGATACATACTGAACTATTACAGATATGGTGATGCTGGGATTTGTTTAAAAATAATCCAGGGGGGTGGGAGGGTGAGAAAATACATAAAATGAGATGGACCAGGAGTTGATAATTGTTAACAGAGGGTTTGTTATGCCATTCTGTCCACTTTTATATATGTTTGGGACATTCCATAATAAAAAGGCTTTTTAAAAAAATGTTTGAGTGTTACTTTAGGTGCAGAATAGTAAATAAGTATACTGCTCCCTTCTGTATAAGAGAGGGGGGAAGAACACACACACACACACACACACACACACACACACACACACACACAGGCATACCTATACATATCTGCAAAACAGAGCCATGGAGAGAGAAACGGAAAGTCAACAGAAATATATGGGGCAGGAGGGAACAGGGGGAAAGGGACACAGACAGAAGCACAACTTCAAGGTGGACCTTGTTGTATAGTTTTAAGTTTGGAATCATAAAACATAAATGTTTTATGTAGTTTTCAAAAAATATAAAATTAAACAGTTAACAAACGTATTTTCTAAAAATTGAAAAACAGAAACTAAATAACCTAATAATGTATCAAGCTAGTGACATAACCTTATAGAAAAAAAAAATTGTTCCCAATGACCTTTAAAACACAGCATTGGAGTGCCTGGGGGGCTCAGTCCGTTAAGCGTTCCACTCCAGCTCAGGTCATGATCTTGTGGTTCGTGGGTTCAAGCCCCACGTCGGGCTCTGTGCTGAGAGCTCGGAGCCTGGAGCTGCTTCGGATCCTGTGTCTCCCTCTCTCTCTGCCCCTCCCTCTTCTCTCTCTCTAGCTCTCAAAAACAAATGTTAAAAAAAAATTTTTGAAACACAGCATTTTGACTTCTACATCTTAATGTGATCTATTATAAGAGCAAAAAGAACTGCAAATACACCCTCAATTTTATTCAGTTTTTCTAATGTTAGAAATAATATTGATATTGATATTTTGAAACATGTGTGGGCATATGTGCATGTGGCAGGAAAATCTCCGGAACCAAGATTTTCAGTATAAAATCAGTTACATAAGCTCTGTAATTTGGGGCACTTGGCCAGCTCAGCTGGCAGAGCAAGCAACTCAACCTCGGGGTCGTGACTTCAAGTCTCACATTGAGTGTAGAGACTGGTTAAACAAATAAAACTTTAAAAATACATACTAACATACATACGATAAAAAATGTATACTTCTTAGCTCTGGCCACAGAAAAAGCCCAGTAGCAGTCGTGCCCAGCGAGCAGCTCTGGTGCCCAGAATGGGACTTCTAAGTACCACTCCTCACTGCAAGGACCTGGCTCCTCAGAAGGATGGCCGGTCCCTAGTTTAGCACAAGAAATGTGCCCAGGACATCTTCTGGGGGCTGAAAGTAAGGAAGCTTCTCAGGCTTCATGAGTTCATGTCCAGAGAATGCAGGGACCAGCCTGACAGGGCCCCACAACCGAAGATGTGAAAAAGGAACAGACCCCAACATACCAAACATGTGAAAACCAGTGCTTCCATTACAACACCAGAGGAGGCGACCTCACCCCCATGAGGATGCCTACCACCAAAGGCAGACAGACAGACACGCAAACAAAACAGAAAAAGGTGCTGGTGAGGATACAGAGAAATTGGAACCCTCGTGCTCTGTTGGCGGGAATGTGAAATGGTGGAGCCACCGTGGAAAACAGCATGGGGGAGGGAGGCCTCCTTAAAAATTTTAAAAAGAGAGTTTCCCCCTAGGCTAGACATCCCACGTCTGTGTACATACCCAGAGGAGCTGAAAGCGGCATCTCTAAACCCAAAGATGTTTGCGTGCCCTGCTCATGGCAACATTACTCATAAAAGCCAAGCAGCCATCAGGGGATGGATGGAGAGACAGAGGCGGTATAAACACACAGTGGAGTGTTATGCAGCCTTAAAAAGGAAGGAAATGCGGTCACATACACAATATAGATGAGCCTTGAGGACACCATCTAAGTGCAGCAAGCCAGCCGGTAACTAAAAAAACAAGTACTATATGATTCCACTTGTACGAGGTACACAGAGTGAGTAGTCAAATTCATAGAAACAGAAAGTAGAAGGGGGGTGCAAGGGGCAGGAGGGAGGGGGGAATGTGGAGTTGTTTCATCGGTATAGAGTTTCAGTTTTGCAAGATGAAAAGAGTTCTGGAAACTGATTGCACAACAGTGTAAATGTACTTAATGCTCCTGATGTGTACACTTAAAAAATGGTGAAGATGGTAAACTGTAGGCTATGTGTATTTTACCACAATTTTTTTAAATAACACAAAATCTTGGGGCACCTGGGTGGCTCAGTCAGTTAAGCATCTGGCTTCAGCTCAGGTCATGGTTTCATGGTTCGTGAGTTCAAGCTCCATGTCAGGCTCTGTGCTGACAGCTCGGAGCCTGGAGCCAGCTTCACATTCTGTGCCTCCCCCTCTCTCTGCCCTTCCCCTGCTCGCTCGCTCTCTCTCTCTCTCTCTCAAAAATAAACAAACATTAAAAAATTTAAAAAAAAACAAAATTTTAACACTATTTGAGATTGTTAGGGCATCAACTCACTATTGTGAAAATTTAACTAATTAAGTATATATCCCATTTTCCAACATAAACTGTATTTCAAGGTAACCAAATAGTCCTCATCAGAGAGGAAAAGATATTTTATACAGAACTGCAGCTAACAACTGAGAAAGAAATAATAAAATTACAAAACACCCTTCTGCAACTCCCTAATAAAATTACTGACTCAAGAAGCAATCAGTAATGGTTACTAAAACAATCACACGAAAGACAGGGAACTTTACAATGAAGGGACCAGAACGTCAGCAGCTGGACTCACTGGTCATACTGAGCATCATTACAACGGAGACAAGCAAGGACTCTGTGCCTCCCCGAGGTCGAGAAATACGAAGGGCACAGAGGTCCCCCCCTCAAAACCGCCAATTTTTAGTCTATCCCATAAAATACGGGGTATTGAAGAAAAATTAATTGTATGAGGAAGCATCAGTCAAAGCCAGAATCGTCCTGGAAAATTCTCAGGGCCCATGGACCCGTTTCTTCAACGAATCAGTGACATAAAAACTTAGTGGGGGAGGGAGTCTGGTGGGGTGGAGTGGGAAATGGTGCTGTTCTAGAACGAGGAAAGACATAAATGAATGTTAACACGTGGTCCATGTTTGGAGCCCGATTCGAAACAAGTCCAACTGTATAAAGGTAGTTTCGATACAAGAGGAAAATCTGAATATGGACTTAGATGCGACAGTGACATTATAGCTAACTAAAAGCTGAAGACCAAGAAGAAATGGTCTCTCTGTGCTGACATCCTGCCCAACAGGGCCGCATGGAACGCAAGAAGCCCTGTGGCCCCTGCAGAGGGAGGCACGGCCAGGGAGAACTCGGAAGGCCCGAGCATGTGCCCCTGCAGTCCCTACACCAGAGTGGAGCAAGCCCAACCCCACCCCGGCCATCTCTCCCCTCCCTGCATACGGCCTGAAGCCTGGGTACTGTCTCAGGAGACCCAAGTGAACCAGCCAAGAAGGCCAGGTTTTGATCTCAGACCTCAAGCCTCACCCTCTCCCTAAGACTCGGAGACCACACTTATTGACAGGAGTTATTCGAGGGATGTGAGCTGGGCTGAGAGAAGCCTGACAGCCTTCCTGGGGACCCTCTCCCTTCTAGTCCGGGGAACCTCTTGTCCAGCTGCCACCAGAGGAGGACGACACACACAAGATGCAGGATGGGAAGGGTGTCAGCCGGGGATCCTACCCCTGACGGCTTCCTGCTCGGATTTTAGAAGGCAGGTGAGGAACATTGTGGAAAAAGACCAAGCATGAGAGCTCTGCTGACAGCGGTTCCGATCACATGACCTAGAAGAGGAGGTCCTGGCCCAAGTCAGCCATGCGGGGACAGCCAGAAGACCGAAGCCCCCAAGCAAAGGGCCGGGGGCGCCACACTCCATGGGACTCATGAGAAGCAAAATGCAAACTGAGGAGAAAAGGCGCAGATGAGAGGCAACAGCGAGCCTCCAGCAGCCGGCTGGCATCCGGCTGGCCCTGCCCCGGGGGCTGCAGAAGGTTCACAGGCCACCAAGCTCCACCTACCCGGGCTCCACAGCCTGCTCCTCCGGCGACTGGGCGCACTTTGCACTTTCCCGCACCTTTGTTCCCTGTATGGGGAACACCCCGGCCCTCCCCCTCCTCCAAACTCCTCTTGCAGGTCCAATTCGAATGTCGAATGTCGTGGTAGTCGCCAGGGCACCTTCCCTCTGCCTGGCGCCACCGCATGAGTCCCTCTGAGGAGCTCCGTGCAACCATGTCTACAAGCCCGTTAGCCCCAACCTGTCCACCTCACATGGTAGCAGGGGTGAGCCCTGCCCTCACTGAGCCACGGGAGCCCCTGGAGGAGGGGTGTGACGTCCTCCCCACCCCACCCCCACAGCACCCCTGCGCTCGACGGGGCGCCCAGCGTGCACCAGGGACACCTGTGTCGAGCTCAGGGGCCACCAAACAAGTGCAGGGTCCCTGTGAACGAAAGCAAAAGGAGCTGCTTTGCCCTCCTCCCCGGCCTCCACAGCCCCCCGGCTTGGGGAGTTTCTGAGAGGGACCGGCCTGGGCCGTGAAGACGGTCACCTGCAGGAGGAAGGGGAGCGCCTTCTGGCGGCAGGTCCGGAGGCCTACTTTCACAGAGCCTTGCGAATACAGCACTGACACGGGGCACGCACGTACGCGTGGCCGCTTTCTCTGAGTGGGAGGACACGGATGGGAGAGGTCCCAGAAGCTTCTGCCACGGCCCGCGTGCCAGGCCCCTCTCCCTCCTCAGCCCGACCCCGGGGAACGGCTCAGGGACGACGTGGTTCTCCCGGGCTGGGCTCTGGGCGGACCCCTCCCAGGGACCTGGTGGCCTCCAGCAGAGACCGGCCCAGCGGAGGGGGGAGCGGAGCAGCCGCAGGGGCAGCAGGCAAACCTTCAGAGTCTCCCCTCAGAGGGGCGGGGGGGGGGGGCAGGACCCTTCCCCCAGGACACACCCAGCACTATGCATTCAGGAGGGTCACTAACCATCAAGCCAGACGTCCTCTTCTAAGACTCCTAAGGTGCCACCAGGGCCCCCGCATCACTGAGCTCTCCTCCATGCCCAATCATGGAGCTCGGGAAAACCAGGGGCCGACGGCCAGCGCAGGAAGGGTCTGCTTACCAGCCCCTCGGTCTCCTCCGTCGTTCTCTGGAAATGTGCAGCCATGGCCATGTAGTCGCGAATCTGCCTGTGACACTCGAGACACTTGATCCCGTGCCGGATGAGCCTCACGGGGTCCGGGTAGAGCGGCAAGGCCGGAAGGGCTGGGCCGGCAGCGCCCGGGGCCGGGCCGGCTTTGGGGGAGGCGGGGGCGGCCGGGGCGGCCGGGGCCGGGGCGTTCCCGGGGGCGGCCGCGAACATCTGGTCCACAGAGATGGGCTTCACGAGCAGCTGCGAGCACTGCATGACGAGCCCCTTGCTCTTGTGGTCGCGGGCGTGCCGGAGCAGGCTGCACTTGTTGAAGAAGAGCAGCGTCTGGGAGCACAGCGTGCACAGCACCTCGATGTGGACGCTCCGCCGGCCGTAGTGCTGGCTTAGGCTCTTCTCCAGGGCGAACGCGTCCCCGCACTCCAGGCAGCAGTAGCCGCTGGCCGGCACGTGGATCCTGCTGTCCACGGGCGGGCTGAGATTGGGCGCGTAGAGGGGCACGGGGTTGGAGCTGTGCAGGACCTTGTTGAAGACCTCCACGGCCAGCGGGGCGGCCTTCTTCACCTGGTGGACCAGCGGCACCGACATCTGGGGGAGCTGCGGCTGGCTCCGCCTCTGCGCGGAGGACTTGGCCGTGACTGACGCGGCGACGCTGTGGGGCACCAGGTTCAGGTTGGCCAGGTGCACGGCCTTGGGCAGGAGGCTGGCGGGGGCTGGCGTGGACGGCGCCGCGCTCTGCTGCTGCTTCTTGCCCGCCTGGGGGCCGGGGGCAGCCCCTTTCGGGGCCCGAGACCCAGAGCTGCCGCAGGGAGACGAAGGTTCGCTGGCCTTCGGCTCGCCCTCGTCCCCTTTCTTGTCGCCCTGGGGGCTCACAGCGTTAGCACCCGGCTCAGGAGAGCGCTCCACCGCAGGCAAGGCCATGACCTCATCCTCTGGCACCTCGCTGGGGGCCTCGGCAGCGGTGCTCCCTAGAGGGGACCCAACGGGGGACTTAGTGGGATCGTCAGGGTCCGGCAGGATCCTCGTGACGGTCCGTTTGATCTCCCCCGATGATGTCTTAATGGTTTTGATCCTGACTTTGGGAATTGCTGGGGGGGAGCTGGCGGCCACTGAGGGGGAGCCTTTGCTGCTGCTGTCACTGCAGATGCTCCGAGGGCTGTCGGAGGGCTTGATGCTCTTCCTAGTGGCCTCCAGGGGGCTCCGGGGACTCTTTGGTGACTTGGGCATTTTGGGGCTGCCTTTGGAGCCCTCTTTCGTGGGCCCTGAGGGATCCTTTGTGTGGCCAGGCAGATCCTCCTTGGTGACACTGGCCACTCTTTTGGCCTGCAGGGCCACCAAGGCTGCAACACAAGAGGACAACTTAGAATGCGCTGGCTTCAGACGCTGCCTAGGGGGGACTGACGAGCAGGTGCCGAGCTCCAGGGCGAGCCCCTTAGGCTCTCCAATACTGTTGCTGGGGTGGCTGTTGAATTCCAAAGCTTCCCCAAAGAACCGACTGGCATCCAGCTCCTTGTGAGGCTCCCCCACCTTCTGCCCACCTCGCTCGTGTCCCTGCTGACTCCCCAAGGGCAGAGGCTCTGGCTTGGGCTCTTTCTTACAAAAGTGATCAAACATATGCAGCTCTGGGACTGGATACTTGGCCAGAGCCTCCAAAACTGGGCCCCCTACAGGCCCACACCCAGGAGGGGGTGGAAAGTAACCGTCAGAGTGCTTGGGCTTCATTCCAAACCCATTATCTTTGATAGCATCCTCAGGTTCTGGGCTGGAGATTGGACTGAACTGGTTAAAGGTCGGTAACGGCTCTGACTTGGAAGGTTCTAGCTTGCCAGGGAAACTCCTGGCACTGTCTCCGTTCATGAAAGTGGAATCAAACTTCCCACAGTTGTGGCCCAGGTTGTGGGGGTCTGGAGGCAGGTCCGAGCCCCGGAATCCATTGTGGAGGAGGCTGGGAGTGATGTGGTCCTTCTCCGCTTCGAACGACTCCTGGCGGCTAGTGTTTTTGACAATAACACTCACGGCTGGCACATCTGAGGCTGATCCTGAGTGAGACAAGGACACGCTCTCATCCATACACATGCCTGCGGGTTTGAGGGGGCTCTCATTCTCCTCGCTGGGGGTCTGGATGGCCTCCTTGGCATCAAGGCTGGTGGGGTCTGGGATGTCAAAGGCAGCCAGAAGGTCATCAAAATCTGGAGTTTTCATGTCCCCCATGGCTGGACGCTGGCAGGGCCTACAACAGAAGCAGAACACAATCAGTGATCCCTTGGGTCCCCCTGGACTCTGTCCGGCATCATCTTCATCACATGCCCATCACACTAACACACAAGCACACAGCTGGGGTGCGCATACATGAACCTCACACCTCATTTTTACCCCAACAGGTTTCCAAAATGCTGGAACATTGGGGGATGGGTGGAAAGAGAAGTTTCCACTTGTAGTGACGAGCCTACCTGGCCGGCCCTAACATCAATACCTGGAGATTCGCGGTTGGTTGCATAGCCAAAGGGAGAAAGCACTCATATCGCACCCCCTCAGTTTCTCAGGGACTATCATTACTCCCTAAACACGTGCGCTCGTAAAAACCCAATCACAGAGACCTTAAAAAAAAAAAAAAAAAAAAAAAAGCAGGGCTCAGCACCTCCTTTCTTTAAAAATCTTCTGATTCATAGATGAGACTTGGCTATAACGTCTGCTAATTTGCCTTCTACTATTTAATCATTAATTTTGTATAGCTTTGGTTTTTTTGTTGCATGAATTCAGTCAAATCCAAGATGATTTGATACTGCCAGAATTTATGCTGATCATCTCATAAATAAACTCCAGCAAACTGTATCATCTCCTGGGCCCTTTTTTCTCTAGTTAGTGTCTGCTTGATGCTTGAATTTTCACCTAAAATTGTTATTGGCTGGTGAATGGACCACTAAACATTAGGGGCAGGGTGACTCTCAAAACACCAACCACATGGTTATCAAATGGGCCAGAGGACAGTCTCGGGGAAGCCTCAAATTTTGTTTTAACTTAATACACAAAGACGAGAAGATCCACCTGTTTCCTTCATGCTCTGGAGAAGGAAAACTACGGCACTACTGTGACAGGAAACCCGCGGCCCTAGGAAAGAGGCCCTCGATCGGGAAATTACCGTGACACTCGCTCATAGATGAAACAGAAGCTAGCTGGGTCCAGCCTGCTGGAAAGAGGAAGAAAAACCCCACCATCTCCCTTGTTAAGCCCACAAATCCTGCGTCTGCGGCGGCATCCCAGAGCCTCATTTGCCTTCATATTCTTACACGTTTATCCCAAAAACCTGTCTGAAGAATGATATAACTCTGAGAGAGCAGGAGAGTGGCTGCACAGAACCAGTTACATGACAGATCCTCGAGTCCAGGAACCCCAATGCCAATGTTCTTATCCTAAAAACAAAAATTCCCAAAAGCTGTGTACGGAAATATGCAGCATTATTAAAACAACACAAAAGAGAAAGACAAACACGCACAAAAGAATCTAAATGTCCCAGAACAGAGAACGATGAAATAATTGACAGACTATTATGGAGGCCATTGAAAATCCCAATTATGAAATTCATACAGCAACATGGAAAACTACTGATAGTGCTGGAGCTCCTGGCTGGCTCAGTCGGTGGAGTGTGCAACTCTTGATCTCAGGGCTGTCAGTTCAAGCCCCATGGTGAGTGCAGAGATTACTTAAAAATAAAAAATCTTTAAAAAATTACTTGGGGCACCTGCATAGCTCCTGCATAGCTCAGTCAGTTAAGCATCCAACTCTTGATTTCGGCTCAGGTCATGATCTCATGGTTCATGAGTTCGAGCCCCACACTGGGCTCTGCACTAACAGCGAAGAGCCTCCTTGGGATTCTCTCCGCCCCCCCTTCCCCGCTCGCTCGCTCTCAACATAAATAAACTTTAAAAAATTACTTACAGTGTTAAGTTAAAAACTAACACAAAAATGCTGTTAGACTGTAACCATGTAAAACTAAGTGTGCAGTTGAGACAACATTGAAAGGAAGAGAAAAATAATGTGTAGGGTGGTGGGTTCCTGGTGGGTTATTTTTTCAAAACTCTTTTTGTGCTGATAGGTTGCTTTTATAATTTTAAACGTGGGAAATAAAGGTTGGGGGGAGACTTAGAACCGCGAGGGAAGCAGGTGCACAGCAGAGGTGTATCTGTTACCCCCCCCGGGATCAATAGCTTTGCAGCTTTGGTTTCTTGCCCCCCCTTCACCCCCAACAAAACACATCTGCCCACTTAAGAGTTCTCACAGAAAATGAAAAATACCTTCCACTCTGGGAATATATCTAATTACGGTAGATAATAATAAAGTGAAATACCAATTATCTCCACTAAATATGGGTTGGCAGAATATCTCTTTGAAATGAGATGTAAAGTTCCTGGACACAAACGACTGTCTCCTGGAAATCGAAGCCCTCAGGCAAGGGGAACAGACTGGATGCAGGCTCTGGCACCCCAATGCCAAGGCACCCACTATGCAGGCTGGCCCTAACTGTAAGGAAACACCTCTGCGATATCTGTGTAAGTTTATCTCCTTCCCTCCCCCGCCCCCATTTTTTACAGTCTAGAGGGGGAAAGAAAAGATTGAAGAAGAAGGGAAGAATAGACTGGTCTTTTTACGGAGCTGAGAAGAGCACGTGAGGGAGGAGAGGAAGTAGTTGGTGGTGTGCGCGAGGATAATGTGAAGTCACAGGAGCTTAGAGCAGAGAGAGATGACATCATTAGAAAGCCATGTCCTCCACAGCGGGAAATCTCAGAGGCTGAGAGTGGTCAGGGTGAGGCGAGGAGGTATCTTTTGCAGGCAAATGGTGTGGCAGCTCAACATCAGCAGCAGGAAAACCCTTTATAACCTTTGGACCTTAAATACCAAAGCTGACACTTTTGAGAGCCAAAGATCAAAAACTGTTTTCTATTTACTCATAGGAGGGAAAAACCAAAAACAGCAGCAATCAATAACAGTGAATGAGGGGCTAATGGTGTACCTGTTTGTATTCCTTTAAACCTTGCTGTAAAGTAAGTATCACGTTGCTTATAAGTAGAAAATAGAAATTAATCAAAACGTGTCCATTATAAAAGCAAAGGAAGAAAAAGACTACCAATAAAAAGTTCTGGTCATCAAACACCTGCCAGCATGAAGTTAAAAGGCAAACAACAAGCCAACAGGAATATCTGCAACAGGACAGCCAGCATCATTAATGTCTTTACTACAGAAAATGCCCTCACGAAGCAGTAAGTAAAAGATACGCAGCCCACCTGGAAAACGAGCAAAGGTGGCGAGCACACAATTAGAAAAACACAAGTGGACAGCTACTGCATAAAAAAAAGTTGCTACTTCACAAGAAATTAGCAGAGTACAAACTAAAATAATGAGAAGCCATTTTGGCTTACCAAATTGACCCAGGTTTAAAAAAAAAATTATTCCCAGTATTGGCAGATATGTAGCAAAACAGGCATTTTGAAAGTAGTATAAACTGATACAACCTGTCTTAATGGCAATTTAGCAATGGCTACATAAGGCCCAATAATTCCACTCACTCCCAGAAATGTACCCTAAGGAAACAGAGACACATGTCACAAAGACAATCATTGCAGAATTATTTATCACAAAATTATTTTATAATAAATAATGAGACATAACCAAAGTTCCAACAATAGAAATATGGCTCAATAAATTATGGTATATTAACACAATTAACTACTAGACATCATGATAGAACAATATTTACATCCATGAAAATGCTCCTGACACAACGTGGGGAGGATACTGTAGTATCTATACAGTACAATCTCTATTTAAAACAAAAATATTTTACTACACACAGTTTTTATGAAAAGGGCTAGAGAAACACTCTAAAATCTTAAAAGTATCTCAACAGATGATGAGATTCTTTTCTTTCATTTACCTGCATTTTCAAATTATTTATTCAAACTCTTTCATGTTGTACTGCTTATATATTTATGTATATAAATATATATATTTATTTATTTATAGAATATAAAAAGAAGAAAAAGGGCACCTGGGTGGCTCAGTAGGTTGGCGCCCAACTCTTGACTTCGGCTCAGGTCAGGATCCCAGGGTCGTGGGAATGAGCCCCGCGTGGGGCTCTGCACTGAGTGTGGGGCCTGCTTGAGATTCCCTCTCCCTCCCTCTCCCTCTGCCCCTCTCCCCACTCACATATGCGCTCTAAGAAAAAATAAAAAATAAATTAAGTAAGGAAGAAGAAATTAGGGAGGCCAAAACATTTGAGCAACTTCTTACAGAGGACTCCAAAAATCACTAACATAAAACTCTTGAAGCACATCCGGCGTGACTCAGCAGGGGACTGCCGGCTAGAAAATTGGTGAAATAACTTAACTGGAATAAAAAGTGTCGTCCAAATGAAAAGCATCGGCATGCCAGCGTCTGCAGCCTGTCGCAGGCTGGGAAGCGCAAACCTCAGACGGCTGCCTGCTCTGACAGAACACAGCATCTGCGACCAGAGCCTGGTCCTGGCCTCTGCCCTGTGTCCTCCACCACCAGCCCCGACACCCAGCGCGGCCCGCAGAGCACCCGGCAGGGCTCACCCCGCAGCATCTGGACAGGCTAGATGCAGGCACGGCGAGTTCGCCCGTTCTCTGGGGCCTAGGCTAGCCGTGGGACAGTATGTACAGTCCCGTGCGGGGAACGAGCAAGTCCAGGGCTGTCAGACTGACACTGTATCCTCTCTAGAGAAGTCTCTCTTCAGGGAAGATCTGGAAACTTACAAAAAAAAAAAAAAAAAGGAAATATAAATCCCCATTTTTTATTATAAGGTCTGCTCCTTGACCAAGAAACTTTATCCAACACTTAAGTAAATATGTCAGTGGATGAGGGAGAGGAAACACCTGAACTCTGCAAGGGCTGCAGGAGGCCCGATTAGCCTATTAGAATTCTTGGACGGACACAAACAATATAATCACAGCAGAACCAGTAGGCACAACCCCTATAGACTTTAAACGCCATACTCCACCAAAAACGATTTTAAAAAACTGAATTCCATAGAACTTGGGTGAATGCATGTTGTATGCGTGCGTGCTGTATGTGATTGTCATTTATGAGGGACCGTGAACAGTGGAGTTTCTCACCCACCGACCAGTTCTTGACAAGCTTAATGCTTTCATAAATCACCCACCAGGGTAGATCCCAACCCGAAAGAGGACCCAACTTCGTACCCACATAGGTCTCGATGACCAGCCATTCAAAACACCACTACGGGGTACCGGGGGGGGGGGGGCGCGAAGTAGGTTAAGTGTCCGACTTCAGCTCAGGTCATGATCTCGCAGTTCTTGAGCTTGAGCCCCCGCATCAGGCTCTGTGCTGACAGCTCGGAACCTGGAGCTGCTTCTCATCCTGTGTTTCCCTCTTTCTCTGCCCTCCCCTGCTCACGTTCTGTCTCTCTTTCTCTCTCTCTCTCAAAAATAAACATTAAAAAATAAAGTTAAAAAAAAAAACACTACTGGATGAGGGCCTGTAAAATTAATTAAATTTTTAAAGTTCACTTTTTTGAGAGAGAGACAGAGAATCCTAAGCAGGCTCCGCACTATTGGCACAAAGCCCAACATGGGCCTTGATCTCACAAACCGTGAGCCACAATCAAGAATAAGATGCTGAACCGACTAAGCCACCCAGGAGCCCTGAAATTTTTAATTTAACAAGGAGGTCTCAGTGGGGCGCCTGGGTGGCTCAGGCAGTTAAACGTCCAACTCTTGATTTCGGTTCCAGTCACGATCTCATGGTTCAGGGGATCGAGCCCTGCATCAGGCTCTGTGCTGACCGCACAAAGTGTGCTTGGGGCTCTCTCTCTCTCTCTCCTTTCTATCTGACCCTCCCCTGCTCATGCTCGCTTGCTCTCTCTCTCACTCGCTCTCTCTCTCAAAATAAATAAACATTAAAAAAAATTTTTTTAAGGAGGTCTCAGGGCACCTGGGTGGCTCAGTTACTTAAGCATCCAACTCTTGACTTCAGCTCAGGTCATGATCTCACAGTTCGTGAGTTCGAGCCCCGGCGCTGGGCTCTCCACTGATGGTGTGGAGCCTGCTTGGGACTCTCTCTTTACCTGCCTCCCTGCTCGTGCTCTGTCTCTCTCCCTCTCTCAAAATAAATAAATAAACCTAAGAGAAAAGAGGTCCCATATTCAAAATGCTTTGGGAACCAATGATCTAGCAGAATATTAGGCTATGAGCTTCATGAGGAAAGAGGCCTGTCTCATTCCTCACTGCATTCTCCATTAGGTACTCATCAGGAAGCAGTAACGTGAAACCTTCAAGACTGCAAATAGCCTTAAAACTGTTCCAGAAATCAAAATGCAAAATTAAAAGACGACACATTCTCAGGAGGCTGTATGAATGGCTGAGATTATGGCAAAGGAGCGTCCATGGAGGCGAATGTGAAGGAACATTTAGGAAAATGCAACCTTAATGACACTTTGAGAATCATGGGTTCTAAGCTGAGCGGTTCAATAAAGAGGCTTGGCCGTCAACTTCGACTGTTCCCTGAAGACACCATGTTGCATGTTTCCTCACAAAAGGCCCAGAAAAAACAGGCCTTTTATTCTCTATTAGTTTCTAATTCTTTATTAGAAAGAATACTGGAAACAAAATCCAACTTGTGAACTCGCCCTTATTCAGAACCGCCCAGGGTCCATAGCTACATGTGCTGTTCAGTTGTGGTTTCCTTTCTTAAGAAAGGCATACCAGAGTAGGAGAAGGTCCTAGGAAATAAGAATGAAGTTATAAAGTAGACAGAAGAGCTTTCTAGTAAGAGCTTAAAAATGAGAACTCTTTAATTCTGGAGAGATGAAGGTTTCGGGGAAGTGGGAGGATAGGTAACATATAGATTTGTTCATCAAACCTCAATATACTAGAGGAGAGGGGACACCTGGGGGGCTCAGTCAGTTAAGCATCTGACTTTGGCTCAGATCATGATCTCACGGTTCATGAGTTCAAACTCTACATCAGGTGAGCTCGTGCCCCGCCTCAGCTGAGCCCCACTTGTCTCTCTCTCACTCACTTGTGCCCTCTCTCTTTCTCAAAAAAAAAAAAAAAAAAAAAAACTAGAGAGGAAAGAGAAGCATTCTGAGGTTTGAAATAAAAGATATAGATAAACAAGAAATAACTTTACCCATTAGTCAGAAAATATACTGAAGTTGTTATAGGTAAAATATATAAACGTAGTAACATCCACACTTATTTGAATCTAGAAATTAAAAAAAAAAAGGCTCTGAGGAACTAAGACCAAGGAATTGTCACTAAACCTATGAGCTTCCTTTCCCTCAACTTCCCTTTTGAAGCCTTTGAATTTCAAGTAACATTAAATTTGGTCATCTGCTTGTCTTAACAACACTAAGTTCGGTAAAGGTAGATTAATCAAAGTTCAGAAACCGGACACCCAGGGGGCAGAGGCACTCCAAAAAGCATTAAGAAAAATTGGATCTTGGGGTGCCTGAGTGGCTAAGTCAGTTGAGCCTCCAACTCCTGGTTTCAGCTCAGGTCATGATCTCACAGTTCGTGAGATTAGGCCCCAAGTTGGGCTCTGTGCTCACAGAGAGGAGCCTGCTTGGGATTCTCTCTCTCCCTCTCTCTGCCCCTCCCCTGCTGACACACACACACACACACACACACACACACTCTCTCTCTCTCTCTCTCTCAAAATAAATAAACAAACTTAAAAAAAAGAAGGAAAATTGGATCTCTAGTCAGTTTACTGTTTAATGAGACAAGGAAGCAAATAACATGTTCCAGATTTATGCAATGAAAGTTAAAGGTGGCAAGATTCAAGGAACATTGGACTGGGAACCACAAATTAAGTTTCCTTGAATTCGCCATTGCTTATCGGATGAAGTCTACAAGGATGGATGTGTGTATGTTTTACAACCTATGGGTAAACTCTTTGCCCTGCTCCCCACATGACTGAATACGGCTTACATGTTATTACAATCTGTGTTCAATCATTGTTTTAATGGTTACGAGTTTACAAGGGGTAAGTGGAAGTTACCCTCTGCTTTCTATTTTAGAAGGAGAGTTCCAGGGGAAATGGAGCGAAGGAGAATCCAAGCTATGTGATGCTCAGACAGAGAGATCCCCGAACAGGTAGGCCACGATGGCTGGGCAAATTAACCTACAATATTGGATTTCTACACAAAACTTAACTCCTAAAGTGGACCAGCAGGCTCTCTACCATAGACCCGTCACTGCCCTCCCGAACACACACCTGATGCCCGCTTGTGGGTCTCAGTGGCCCCCAAGGTACAGATGCTCTGAGTCAGTGAGTAGCCAGTGTCTCATGTCACAAGGCACCCCATATTCGAATCATCAACAAAGCACAGCCCAAAGAGATGCTCAGCGGTAAAAGAAGCAGGTGCCCCAGTGGACAATGGGCCCAGGCAAAAGCACAAAGCTTTTCGCTTGTCTTCTTCTTCATCCGGTCTTAGCCCCCTTCAATGCACACTCCGCCACAGTGGTGGCTGTGAAACATCTATCTGATCAGAGACGTCTTACTCAAAATGCCGGTCACCTTCCGGAGAGAGCTCCAAGCATCCACCCAGCATGAGAGCCCACGCCCACCTGGTCTGTGCCCACCTCTCCAGCTACTTCCCAGGGTGCCTTGCATTCACCGGTGGTTCTCGCAGACTTCCTCCGGGCTCCGGAATACCTGATACCCGGCCCCACCCCATCGGCCCCAGACACAGACCTGCCTGAGCCCTGCTCTGCAGGGGGGAGGGTGGCCTCCTCTGCCTCCTCCTGTGAGAGCTGTGACTCCAGTCCCCTGCCCTCCTCCCCCTCCCCACTGCCGCTCTGGTGGCATTTCCCACAGCAGAATGGGGTCCTGAGTTTCCCCATCAGTCTGTACGCTTCTCCAAAGCTGGGGCCATGTCCTTTACCTCTATTTCTGAGACCCTACCACAGTTGGTCCACAGGGGCAAGGATGCTGTCACCGCTCACACCTGCTCACACCTGCCCAGAACCGGTCCTCAGCACCTCCCCAAACCCTGTTCGCCCTGCCCCGAGGCAGCTCCCCCTCTCCCCCTCCAGGCCCTTCCACCCCAACCAAAAATCCCCTTTCCCGGGAAGAGAAGTATATTGCAAACATTCTAACAGGACTCACAGGATGTTAGAGCTGAAGGGGACCTCAGAAATGATCTGGTCCAGTGGCTTCCGAATACACGTCTGCAGATTGCTCCCGGACTGACTGCAAAAGAATAACATGGGGAAGTGACTTTAAAACGCAGAGTCCCAGGCTCCTACTAGGAGGCCACTGTGATTCAGCAGGTCTCGGAGGGATCCCTGCATTCTGTGGAGCCTCCCAGGCGACGCCAGTGCACTGGCCTAGCCCGCTCTCTTCATGTGTTGCGCGGACAACTTAGGCTCCAAAAGGAAAAGTTCAGGGGCACCCAGCTGGCTCCATGGAGCAGGTGACTCTTGATCTCAGGGTTGTGAGTGGAGACCCATGTTGGGTATACGGATTACTTAAAAATAAAATCTTAAAAAAAAAAAAACAGTAAAAAAGAAAGAAAGGGAAGGAGGAGAGAAGAAGTTCACCCATCAAACATTTACCAAATGCCAGGAATTATGCGTGGCACTGAGGACACAAAGGGAAAGCCCAGACCCTGCTCCTGACTATCCCCCTCCTCCTGCCTTGACCCACTGGAAAGCTCGGCAGCCACGTATCTGGGGGTGCCACGAAGGCCCATCAAGGACATTGGTTTCCCACAGGCAAGGAAGGAAGAGGGACTCTCTCTGAGTGGGGTCACCTCAGTGAGCTCCCCTGGGCTCCCTTCTGTTTCCCTCACTCCTCTCAGGGCACAATGTTTACTTTTGCTGTAGTTATTTCAGCAAAATATTCCCTCTTCTGCTGTCTCATAAGCCCCTCAACAGGCACTCACTAAATTTTTAAACTGATACCCCTCAATTTGAGGGTGGGTTTCTCCTTGGATAGGCATCTCAAACTTAATATGTCCAGAGTCGAACTCTCAATTTCCAGTGGCTTAGACCAGACTGGGCATCCCTGAGTCCCCGTCAGACCCCGCAACCAATTCAAGTGCAAATCTCATGCAAATCCCATCAAGTGTTCCTTCAAAACGTCTCCAAATGCAACCATTTCCCAGGGCCTCCAGCCATCACCACCTCTCTCCAGGGTCCCTGCAAAAGTCTGCCACCCTCGCCTCTACTGCTCATTCCCAACACAGCAGCCAGATTGCCGCTCTAAAAACACCCACTAGGGGCGCCTGGGTGGCTCAGTCGGTTAAGCATCTGACTGCGGCTGCGGTCATGATCTCACAGTTCATGAGTTCGAGCCCCACATCAGGCTCACTGCTGTCAGCACAAAGCCCGCTTCAGATCCTCTGTCTCCCTCTCTCTCTGCCCCTCCCCTGCTGGTGTGCACACACTTTCTCTCTCTCTCAAAAATAAACATTAAAAAAAAAACACCCATCAAATCATATTCTTCCTGTCCTCGAACCCCTTCAACGTGGTCCCATCTCACAGAGAGCGAGCTCCGAGCGTCACCACAGCTTCTGTGGCCGGGAGGGTCTAAGTGCCCCGTTCCCCCACACCTGTCTCTGTCACCCAGTTGGCTCAGGGGTGGTGCACAGGCCTCTGCCCTGTTCCTCAGGCACACCCCTGCTCAGAGCCTTTGAGTCTACTGTTCCCTCTGCTTGGACTGCCCTTCCCCTCAGATCTCCAGGGGCTCACTGCTCACTTCCATCCAGTCTTTACTCAAATGTCCTTTTGTCAAGAGCCTCCCATGACCAATGTACATAACATCCCAGTCCCCACCCTCATGGTCACACCATCAATCTCTGTCCTTTACTTGTTTTTTCTTCAAAGCCCTTCCCACCACGTGACACATTACATAATAGCTCACGTCTTCACTGTCTCTTTATAAGCCCAGTGTGTTGACTGGAAGGTGATCCACCATTAGAAAGGGGGAATGATTTGACAGGCTCATCGTCCAGGACACATTGCTCAAGGATAGCCTCGGATTCCTGAGCAGCTTTACGACTAGTCAAGCAGTTGGAAAGTTTGCAACATTATTTGTGTCACATTTTAAAACTCTTCCATCAACAGAGAGACCTTGAGGGGTGATGGGGCCTTGCTAGTGGGAAGGGGTCTGCCCGAAGTAGCACTGGGCCGGGAATCCTGGGCTCCTACATGGCTGATTAAGTTAAATGCTGGATCGGTGGAAGGTGTCTAGGGGCCAACGTCCCCACAATGAGGTCGTCCAGCTTGAGAATGGGAACAGTGGACACCGGTAGAGATGGAGGGCTACCTCGAAGCAGGGCACAGGGTAGACTTAAGTCCTAAGAAAAAGGTACACAACTCTGTGAATATACTAAAAATCACTCAGTTGTGTGTTTTAAATGGGTGAATTGCATGGCATGTGAATCTTATCTCAAAAAGACTGTTAATTTTTTTTTTTTTTTAAGATGAAAACTAGGGATAAAACTGGAGAGGGTTGTGATTAGGCAGCACCGGTCAGCTGAGATGACAGAAATGGAAACTAGGTATAGACAACAAAGTTAAAACAGAGCAGAGAACAGAGACAAAAACTGATACTCTGTAACCTGCATCCCCTTTCCCTTTCGTTACTTGCAAACAGATCTCAGCACTAGCTGGGCACTGCATTTTGTTAGAAAGGAACAGAACAGAGCCTGAGAAGCAAGAGGGACAGGACTCCTCCTTGTTCACACAGCCTCCTCCAGGAGTCCCTCCCACTGAGTTTTATAAAAGCATCGTCTCCTAGTAGTAGGGATGTCCAAATTTAAGCAAAAGGCTGGTAGCCTCAGACCTGCTGGGAGCCAAGCCTCCAGACCCTGAACAAAGGGCCCCAGCAAAGAAAAAGTCGCTCCTCCACAGGATTGCCTTTTCCTCATTTCTGGTGCCCTCATGTTTGGGGGCTCTGTGTGCAGCACGGGTCTCATCTACCACAAGCAAACTGCAGTCCCAAAGATTCCAAAACCAAAAGGTTTTCGGGGGGCAGGGGTGAGGAGGTGGGAGCAAGGAACATGCTCTTACTCTTGGGATATCTCTGTGGTTCCTTATCTCTGTGTCTCTGTCTCTGTCTGTCTGTCTGTCTCTCTCTCTCTCTCTCTCTCTCTCTCTCACACACACACACACACACACACACACACACACACACACACCTTCTTCCTCCCTCTTCTCTCCTTCCCCTCCGAGCAGAGACTGGGTGGGCACTCTCACCACGGCTCCTCGGACCCAAGGGCAGTCAACCTTCTTCAGGAGAGCGAGGCACCAGCCAAGGCAGCTTTTTACCAACAAGGCAGTATGGCAACGGATCCAACATCCAGGTGTCCGCGCGTGTGCCCACTGTGCGTGCCCCTGCTGCTCCAAGGGGACGGAAGGGGATAAGGTGTCTAAAGAAACGCCCCTGTGTGCCTTTCTACCATCAGACAAAATAGAATACCAAAATTCCTTATCTTTTTAAGACACATAATAAAATGTTTACAGATAAAATGATGTGATATCTGGGATTTGTCTCAAAATGACACAGAGCAGGAGGAAGGAGCAGGGAGGGTGTTTATGAATGAAATAAGATTCGCCACAGATTAACAACTATTGGACGTGGGTGAGGAGGATGTGGAGGTTTATCCCACTATTTTCTCTACGTGTGTCTGCTTCAGCACTCTCAGGACCGCACCCTTGCTTAGTGGGCCCTGTGAGTCCAACTAGATGACCACCGATGACAAACCCACTAGGATGGCTGTTATTTAAAAAAAGAAGAGAGCAACAAGCGTTGGTGAGGGTGTGGAGAAATTAGAACCCTTGTGTATTGCTGGAAGGAATATAAAATGGTGCGGCCGTTGTGGAAAACGGTATGGCAGGTCCTAATGAAAATTAAACAGAATTACCATGTGGTCTAGCAACTCCACTTCTGGGTATATGCCCAAAAGAATTGAGCGCAGGGTCTCAAGGAGTAATTTTCATACCCGTGTTCATAGCAGCATTAGTCACGGTAACCAAAAAATGAAAGCAACCCAGTGTCCACCAACAGATGAACGGATAAACAAAACGTGATATAAACAGACAATGGAATATTACTCAGCCTTAAAAAGGCATAAAGTTCTGACACATGCTACAGCATGGGTGAACCTTGAGGACACTGTGCTAAGTGAAATAAGCCAGGTGTAAAAGGACAAACAGTGTGTGATTTCACCTAGGCATCCAGGTACCTAGAGCAGTCAAGGTCATGGGGACAGAAAGTACAAGAGTGGTTACCAGGGGTTGAGGGGAGAGAGGACAGGGAGTTCAGTCTGGGATGATGACAGACTGTGGAAGTGGGTGATGACTGTACCACTGTGAATGTACTTGAGGCCACTGAACAGTACACTGAAAAATGGTTAAAATGGTCAATTTTGTTACATGTATTTGGCCACAATAAAAAGAAAAGCACCAAGGAACATAAAGACGTCACTTGTATCTCTTCAAGGCCAGCTCAGGTCAGCCTAGACATCATACCTCAGAGAGGTTCTCAAAACAAGGGTGTGGTGAGCGTTGCTGAGGGTGTGGAGCTACGGAGAAAGGAATAACATCTACCTAGGCACATGGTCTAGTTTCCAAACACCACCTGAGGAAAGGAAAAAAAAGATTTTTTTAATAGGCCTAATGGTAAATGTCTAAATAAGTTAAGGTGCTAATCACAATAATAAAAGTCTGAGTCAGACCCTGAGAAAACTCTCCAAACATAAACTCAAGCCCCATACTCGAAGATCAGACTTTTGCGGACCCAGGACCATCTGCCCCCTCTCCTGTCACAGTGTGGCGGTTCAAAGCACAGACTCTACCTGGGTTCAAACCTCAGCCCCACTGCTCACTAGCCATTTGACCTTACGGAGGTTTCCTCACATCTGTGTCTCAGTTTCCCCATATGTAAAATGGGGCTGTTGTAGGGACTCAGTGAGTTAATATTTGTAAAGTTCTTACAACACCGCCTTAAACATAGCCAATGCATGTGTTTGTTAAGTATTATGCCACCAAGGTCAGAGTGCCCCAGCGGACTGCTGAATCCCTCCACGTCAGGCTGCTGGAAGCACACACAGGGAACAGAGACAAGGGAAGGGAAGGCCGGCTACCCCCTCTGCACAGCTCAGGAGCCCTGCTGGAGCGGAGGAAGAGGGCCAGGGAGTGGACAGAGGGACCACAGCAGATGAGCTGGGGAAAGCCACAGGTGGGGAGAAGCAGGGAAGGACAAGCACCAAGCAGGGGGAGAGAATGAGAGAAGATATCGAAAAGCTGGCAGAACCCATTTTTTTAAAAAAACTAGGTGATCTTCACAGTCACTGAGCATCAGAATCACCTCAGAACTTTAGAAACGACTTCACGCTCGGCCACAACACCCTGAGATGTGGGTTTAATCGGCCAGCGTGGAGAAACTGGTTACTGGCCCATCCGCTCTGTGAGCCCACAAATGACAGAATGAAAAGTCACATTTCAAACTCTGCTCACGTGCACCCTTAATTCTGCATTCCCTCCCTTGACTTCACTTTTGTCTTAACTTTGAGAGACTAGCATTTACTTTGGATCCGAGAGACATAGACAATATTAATGGAAAAATTTAGAAGGGAAGGGAGGGAAACTCATTGTCCCGATTCTACAGAAGGGAGACAAAAACTTTTTCCCCCCTGAACGTTTTCTTTTTCCTATTGGAACATCACATTTCAAAACACACACTGAGAAGCAGACACCGTGCTACCCCAATGAGGACGAAGGTCAGAGACCAGGGCACCAGGTAGGTGGGTGTTTTACACATGATGTCCTAAGAGTTAGCTCTGGGGCGCTCCAGTCAACGTGCCTGGCGATTTACTCCAGGTTAACCTTAGTTCCTGCAGCCCCTGGACTCTGTCAGGTTATTCAAACCATCTCTTGGAGCCGGTACCACAGTTGGCTGCAGAGAGAGGCTGGCCAAGCTGAGCATCAGGCTTCATTGACCCAGGCTGGCCACTTCCTCCTGGTCACCCTGCCACCCTGGGATTTATAGAAGCTTCACAGTTTATAAAACATGACTCCCACTTCACAAGGAACTCACCAGCGAGTGGCGGAGACAAGACGACACTCGGGCTCCCGTCCGCCCCCCAGGACCAAGCTGTCCTCCCAGTGGGAACTCTCAACTGAGAGGTCAGATTTCACATTTAAATTTTCCAGCACCCTCGTCTCCCCGGGGCACCACGGGAGGTGGCATGCGTCTCCCTTCAATTTGCTATCGAGACCCTCGCTACGGCCCTTGCCGCATTCACGGCGCAGCTGAGGGTGCTGTAAGCCCAAGCTCAGAGAACGGTGTCCCAGCACATTGTTCTGATTAGAGGTTCGTCCAACACCAGAAAGGTTACGAACTGTCAGAGCCAATGAGACTTCAGAAAACCATTAAATTTAAGCCACTAACTCTACAAGCAAGGAAACCAAGGCCCAAAGAGGTAGGGTAATCAAACGAGATAGAGTACATAAACTTGAAGAGTTTTTATTACCGTGAAAGATTCTTGTTGTTACTGGCAAGGTGACCGGCCCTGCTGTCCCAGAGGGGCTGAAGTCTCTTACTCACAGTTACACATTCAAATGTCCCCATCAAATACCAGGGAGAAGGCTTATTTAAATATCCTTAAAGGGGTGATTCTAGGCCTGGGTGCACATTAGAAACACCTTGGGAGCAATACTAACACCTAAGCCCATGTCAGACCAATTAAATCAGAAGCTTTAGGGGTGGAGCCAGGCACTTTTTAAAACTACCACAGGGTGACAGATGTTTCTGGGGCTGAGAACCATGGTCTATGGACCAAAGTGTGGTCCAGGGACCACTGGCCTCAAAAATCACCCAAAAGGCTTCTTACAAGCAGACTTCTGGGCCTCCCTGTTACACAGCAGGGAAGTGAGCCCAGGAATCTGAAGCTGGGACAGTCACCTGGTGGTTAGAGAACAATGGCGTTGGCATCAAATGCGTCCAAGAAATGGCGCATGTGCTCCAGCTAACCCCGAAGTCCTGGATGCACTAGGAGCTGGCCCGAGAGAGGCTTCCAGATGATTCAGACCCCAACACCCACTCTTAGCCAAAAGCCACTGTGGAAGCCGCACGGCCTCAATAATGGCAGCCAGAGTGACCCTTCCAGAAAGAAGGGGGAGTCCACCATGGCTCCGCACCGCCACCCCAGACTTCCCATCTCATTCACGTCCCCACCAGGATTTCAAGCCCAGGGGAGCCACTCAGGCCTCCTTCCCATCCTCTCTCCACCTCACCCGGCCCCAGCCACGCTGACCTCCTTGCTGTTCCTGAAACCCGCCCCCCCCCCCAGCTTTCTGTGGCTTCAAGGACTTTGTCTCTTGTGTTTCTCTCCACCCTGCTTGCTCTCTCCTCGGATATCTGCATGGTGCCCTCTCTCACCCCTGCCGATCTCTGCTCAAATGTCTTTTTAGCAGTGAGACTTCCCTGACTTCCATATTTAAAACCAAAAATCTGCCTCCACACCCCAAACCTCCCTATCCTCCATCCCTGCTCTGTTTTTCTCCATAAGACTTTTCACCCTCTCTATCTGTAAGCCTACACACACTAGAATATGAACCCCATGAAGGTAACATTTTTGTGTGTTTCCTTTTACAGTCCAGTGCCTAAAATAGTGGCTGGCACATAGCAGGCACTCAAATACTTATTCTAGGAATGAACACATCAGAAACACCAATCTCAAAACATAACTTGTACCAAAAGATCACAAAGAAGAAGCTGATGATACCAAAATCACTTCTCCACTGATCTCATCTTGGCAAAAGCCTTTTTAAAAACAGGCTAGAAGCCTAATGAAACAGAAACCATTTAGAAATAAGTATTTCCAGTCAATTAATTCAATCCAAATGGGTTTGTGAGTCAAAGACAATTTGTTTTGAGAAACAGATAAAACTATGGAGACAGAAAATGAACTTGAAAGAAGGTGATCGAACAGATGGATTTCAGAGACTCCCCTGGTGTATGTGTAGTTTTGGAAGAAGAGCCAGGAGCACTGGGGGCTGCTCTCAGACAGCAGAGCAGGACGAAGGGAAGGGCTCCAGTCCCAGGTCACGGTCTGTACGTGCAGGCCCGGGGCAGGATACGACCTCACACCGCCACGCCCATGGACCTCATAAACCTAAGGAGGACCCTTGCTTTCCCCTTTCTCCTCCTGACACCCCACCAGCTTCCAAAACCCGTTTGAAGCCACAGACAATACTTTGGGCTCTCCCAGGTCGGGAGTGCTGGATGGCCTGGTCGAGGCAGCCACACAGAAGCTGGGGAGCATCCTGTCACGGCCAAGTCTCCCTGAAGTCATCCGCTCCACCTCCTTACCCTTGTCGCCTCTTTCCTCACCCCCTCAGACTCTCCCAGCAGTCATCCCGCATGTCTCCCGAAGACCAGTCCTCCAAAACAGGTCACTCCCTTTTCTCAACAACCTAATGTGATTTCCTCTAGGCTACCACAGCTCCAGCCCTCAGGCAGGGCTTCTGAACAACCTCCATACACTAGGCCTAGACCAAGACCACTGACTATATTTCACCGGGTGCTTGTGCACCTGCCTCAGAGCACCGAATCACTGCCTTTCCCTTCAACACACCCGTAAGACAGAAGATTCCAGAGACGATCGCCCTGAACTGCGTCTCTAATCTCCATCCCTGCTGAAAGTTTCCCTGCTCTCCACACCATCCACACCCATCCCTTCCCGCTCCATTTCCACCACACACACACACACACACACACACACACTGTGCTCATGCATGCATGTGCGCTCACTCCCTAACAGTAACTGAGCACCTACTATGTGCCAGGCCCCTACCCACGAGGTGCTGACATTCCACAGGATGGAAACACACAGACACAGACCAGCAGATTCACGACGTCAGGTAGTCCTATAACCTTCCTCATCAGGAGCTCCTCAACTGAAATCAGAGATTGGAGTGACTGTATTTTCAGTTCTGAAACAAGTGAGAGAGCAAGCCAGGTGAACAGGGGGGAGAAGAGGTTTGGGGCAGAGGAAAGAGCAGGTGGAAGGGCCCTGAAGTAGGAAAGTGCCTGGCGCGGGCAAGGAACCCAAACCAGAGTGGAGGGAGCCAGAGGAGACGGGGGAGGAGGCAGACAACAGAGAGCCCACGGCAAGGGATGGCTCTCATGCTTAGACGGAAGGCTTCAGGAGGACTTGGAGAGAGGAGAGACACACTCCGACTTACACTGGAAAAGAGTCACTCCCCTCTGCCTCTGCATTTCAGCCCCCCATCATGAGGGATGAAATTATGAGGGGTTTGTTTTCTCCTTGAATGTTCCAAAATTTTCCAGTGACCGTGTATTATTTTTTAAATGAAGGAAAAAACAATCTTCCCAACCCTTTAAGACTCAGCCTGAATTCCACATCTGCCTCAAAGCTTCCCCGGCCCAGGGCTAGGACTGTGTCCATGCTGCACCCTCGGCCCCAGGCAGCAGGACCTGCCTGCAGCAACTCCGGTGCATGGAAGTTTCTGGCGCTGCCCTCACCGCTCTCCTGCCATGTGGGAAGCTGTCCCTTCAGACACTCTTGCCCCCAAGTGCCTGCCTGGGTCCCAGTCTTTCTCTTAGTTGCCTTAATTAATTCCTGGTAATTAAAGCTACTATTTGGTGATGAACTGCTAAGAGTCTGACCTCTCCCAAGGGGGTGTAAATATTTTAAAAGGGGAGTCTAAGTGGAAAGGCAAAAGCCTTAGACTTGGAGGCCTGGAGCTGTAACGGTGGGCTGACAGGCACTGGGCACATATTTCGTGGGTAGCTGGCTCCCTTCTCCTAAAGGGTTCAGGTGGTTGGAGAAGCAATGGCAAAGGGAGACAAGGGAAGAAATGAAAGATGAGACTACCTCATTGCCGCCACCTCCCTCCTCCCAAAGGGCCATCCAATCCATCTTGGGTACCAGAGAATGCTCCCCAGAGGTAACTCCAGTCATCTCAGAGGGGTGGCCCGTGTGAAAGTAACCACCACCCTCAGAAAGAAAGGCCCCCTTAAGACACGTCTGGTCTGGAAGCAAAGTGTTCTCTAATTGCTTTCAGTGGGGGCACTCCTTGAGGTCAAAGTTCATCTCACATGATTCTTTCACGTTCCACAGAGCACCCGGCTCTGGGTTGGACCCAGGGTAGGCCTTTCTTTCTTTCTTTCTTTTTAATGTTTTTATTTAGTTTTGAGAGAGAGAGAGAGACAGCGTGAGCAGGAGAGGGTCAGAGACAGAGGGAGACACAGAATTCGAAGACAGGCTCCAGGCTCAGAGCTAGCTGTCAGCACAGAGCCTGACGCGGGGCTCGAACCCATGAACTGCAAGATCGTGACCTGAGTCAAAGTCTGACGCTTAACCGACTGAGCCATGCAGGCGCCCCCAGGGTAGGCCTTTCTTAAGCAAGTGGAGATTACTGATCAATGATGGCCCAGTTGCAGAAAGGCTCCACAGGATTTTAAATACAAGTAAACATTCTAATTAAGAATAATGGTAGAATTAATCACACATCTAATATTTTTAAGGGCCTGAAGATTTATAGCCTTAAAGAAGTCTCAGACAGTGAGGCGGCTTTTACAACCTCAGCCGGTTCGGCTCAGGTCTGCAGTCTGTCTAACGAGGCACAGAGTGGCCCCTGCCCATGCAGACAAGAGCCTCGGCTGAGCCAAGCCCCAGAAGAATCTGGACAGCTGCTCACTGCCCACCCCTGGGCTCCCTTCGCCTCTGAAAATGCCAAACCGCTGCCGCAGACATGTTCCCAGGCCCTGGAATAACCCTGAGAGGCCTGCAGTTACGATGGACACCTGCCTTCAAAACCTCTCTCTCTGGTCTCACTCCGCCCTTTGGCTTGCTACGGAACAACTTCAACTTTAGCAAATGAATTGGCAGGGAGGAGGAGAATGCTGTAAACCGCAGCAAACCGGGGAACACGGGTGGAGCCAGAGCCCACTCTACCAGCTCATGTTCAACTCCAGCTTGCCAAGGGCAGTGTCGGTAAGATGCTCCTATGCCCAAAGGCTGGATGAAAACGAGGAAGAAGTAGCCACCCCTCTCCCGCGTCACACCCAGAAGGACCTGAACCCCCCAGGAGCAGGGAAATCCTAGGAATGCATTTGAGGCTTACACACAGGAACCCCTCTCTTTACAGTCCCATGACCCCCAAGGTCATAACACCAAGGCCTCGAGCATCCCTCACCATAGACATAAGGGAGACTGAGCCTGGGGACCACGGAAGAAGGCCTGGGGGCCACGCCCAGAGGAGTGATTTCTTTAAAAGCATTCCTGAAGGGGAGACTCCCTCCTTTCTGAATCTCCTGGACACTCACTCCGTCTGTTAATTGTGCTCTCTATCTTCAATAAACTCTGTTTTCACCTCCAAAACAATAAAAAATACAAATAAAACAATAAAAGCACTCCTAAAGAAGACACCCAGCCAAGCTGGGCTCCAATCACTCCTCCCAGATGGTGCAGCCCTGGCCCTCGGGGCTCAGGGCTCCTCCCAGGCAGAGGTCCTAGCCTAGTGCATGTCCCCTCTCCCCTCTCACACAGACACCTGCCCTGAGGTGAGCAGGGGGCGGGGGGGGGGGGCCTCCAACAGCACACCTCTTCCATAGGGACACGGCTCCGGGGGAGTTTGAGTTCTTGCTTTAGGGCATTCAACGTTTATCTCCCAAATGAAAATAGACTCACTGATTATTTGTTTCTGTAAAGATGATATAGAAAATTCAAGTGATGGGCAAAAATACAAACAAAAGTAAAACCGCCGGATCACACCACTCAGGGGGAAGGAGATCTCACAGTGAACTCTGCTCTGCGGACAGGAGGGGAGTCCATTCTGAGGCAAACTAGAGGGTGGCAGGTCTTGATTCTCTGGATAAGCCTGGAGATTTAGTTGTGCACAAGGCCTTAATGCCACCTCTGGACTTCTCAAAGCATTTTCCAGGGGCGGGGGGGGGGGGTCCAGTCACCATAGAGCCCTCACAAACAGAGGTAACAAAGTTATACAGACCCGACGCCTCCCCACCCCCACATACTGATTGGAGGCCAGGAGTTAATCTGTTCAGCAGACGTACTCCTCTTCCTCCCTCAGCACTGTGGCAGTCTTTCCACAATCAATCACAAGTACAGACAGCATCAGCCTTCTCATCCCGTAGAATGTGTTAATGAGAGAAAAGGGGCCACGATTACTTCTTGATAGGACACCTTCAGAATCTAAAGTGGAGACGGTAAAGGACTTACCCAAAGTCACACAGTGAACGGAGGACAGCCCAGGAGTGCTGATGGGTTTGAAGAATGACTTTGTGTGACACCAAACTTGAAAGGTGTTCATTAACTTTTGAGTCATAAACAGGATCAGATATGTCATTTCAAC
This sequence comes from Cryptoprocta ferox, assembly GCA_028646485.1. Taxonomy (NCBI): domain Eukaryota; kingdom Metazoa; phylum Chordata; class Mammalia; order Carnivora; family Eupleridae; genus Cryptoprocta; species Cryptoprocta ferox. The sequence goes on along the minus strand of CM053560.1, from coordinate 133,175,099 downwards.
ACACACACATACACACACACACACACACACACACACACACACTTCCCTCTTCAAATAAAAATGAATGGCTGGCTGAGGTAGCACTCTCAGGTCCTAAAACATTTCTCAAAATTAATTAGCTAATGGATCTCATGTCTGACACTCTTAGAACATGAAGGGGGAGAACACTGGACCAGATGCCCAGAAATGGAAACAGACACAGATTTTTGTGTTCATGCAATCACTCCACCTCATGGATGTCAACACTCAGAATTCTCTCCTATTCAGGATGTTCCTATTTTTGTAGCAAAAAAAAAAAAAAAAAAAAGTTGAAACCAAGTTACATAGAGAGACAGAGCTGGAGATTAAGATCTAATACAAACACTAAATTATTAAAATGTTAACAGTAGCTCTAGGTTATAGGATTTATCAGTTAGTTCTACTTCCTTTATACACCGCGTCCCCTAAATTTTCTACTTGAAAGTTCTTGTGTAATTATTTTTAGAGTTTTAAAATAAAAATAATTAGTCCACAATCTAGGTTGATCTATTTGGATTTTATTTTGCACTATAGAAAAACACAGACTCAAAATACTGGAAGAGCCACCACTCTTCCCAGTTTTGCACAAGTAGAGGGAAGTGTTAGGACAAAGCCCAAACCCCATGAAGACTCCAGTCCAGTAGGAAAGCTCACCATGACCAGGCTGAGTAGAGGGCGGGTGTTACTACCTTCTTTTCCATCTCCGAGATGAAGATGAAAATGAAGATGGGAAGGGAAGATGAAAACTCTAACCCAATCTCTCCTTCCAGTGCAACCGAGAGCTCCCCACCCTCTCTGAGAGTTCACAGACCTCGGCCCCCAGAACAATTTCCAATGCATCTGTCCACAGCCACCCGTTAGCTTGGAGACTACCCCACCACTTAGAATCTGCATACCGATTCTGAGGAAACCCCTTTTCCAGTACTTTATTTCTAAAAAGGTTCTTCCTCCTCTTCCTGAACATTCACAAACACATGATCCAACCCACAGGATACAGAATCATCCATTCTATCGATGAATAATCATGGTGGGCCACGCTGTATAGAGCTTAAGTAAAGGTTATGTTAACAAAAAGGATGAGTTTTCAGGGGCCTGAGAAAAACAGACAGGAATTGAGGAGCAAGAGTTTGGTAATATGTCCCAGCCCTGGCCAGGAGGGCGGGGGGGGGGGCGGGGGGGGAGATGGCCAGAGGACAGAACATCTGTCATTCTGCAGTTTCATTTCTCATGGCCGGTTAATACCCTGAGTTTATGCATCAGTCTCTTCCAAGTTTGGTTAGTGAGTCAGTCTGCCTGGATCCAATCAGCTCTGAGCGCCTTACAAAACTGGATTTCGGGTCTACAAAACTGAGAAGCAGATCCTGAAACATAGTGATCCCACCAAAATACAGCCACCCCCAGGATGACATCTGTCTCCACTCTCTAACTCCAACACCCGTCATGGTGTGTATTTGATATTTCTAATACTCTCTGATGTATCTAATACTCATCTAATACCCTCCACGGCTTGCAGGATAAAATCCAAACTTGCCCCGTCTTTCACAGCTCCAAAACAAACCTACCCAAACAAGCCAAGCCTCTCCAGGATCCATGCTCTCACACATAGCTCTCTCTACCTAGAATGTCCTTTGGCCAGTCTTACTTGCCTATAAAACTCTTATTCTTCCTCTGAAGCCTAGTTCAAAAGTCACTTCCGCCCTGAAGCCTTCCCTACTCCCCCAGGCATTTAGTTCTTGGAGCTCTTAACAGCTCTCTAACTATAAGTGGTTAGAGAACTTGTTAAGTACGTTGTACCTCATCTGTTTCAGTATTTGACCTCCCCCCCACCCCCCGCCCCATACCCTGAACTTCTGAAGGGAAGAAACTCACTTTGTATCCATAAGTCCTACCATAGTGTCAAGAATGAAACTGGAGATCAATGCTGAAAGATTGATCACGTGGAACACTGGCATTAAGTTATTTATAGAAAAAGGGAGGGAAAAGGAGTCTAATTATCCACATATTTAATCTCATCCAAAATGACCACAATACGCTTAAGAGGCAGCATAGAAGTTTTAAAAATTTAAGTAATCATAGCAACTAACATTTGAGGTAAGCGCTGTGGCTTGGTTCATTTGATACGCACAACAGTCCTGTGAGGTAGCTACACTTACCTGCGTTTAAGCTGGCTAAAGCTTGAGGCCTTTCCAAGTAGGAAACTGAGGCACATAAGAGATCAAACTCAAAATCATTCCCTTAGCAAGCGGCAGAAGCAACCGGTAGTCTGGTTCCAGGGCCAGTGGGCTCCGGGATCAGGAAGACCAGGGTTTGAATTCAGATTATGTTACAAATGTGCTTTTCGGATAAGTCATCTAACCCCTCAGGGCTTGTTTCCTATCCCTTCTGCACTTGTATCTGTTAAAAGGGGCAGGACAAGCCCTTTCTCTCAAACTGCATAGAGGATTGAGTCAAATACGATGTTTGCCAAAGTCTCCCAAATCGTTTCTCCCGTCTAGCAGGCGCTCCATAAACGCTCTCGTCTTCCTTTCCCTTCCTAAAAGCTGCACAAAGTAGACTCTGAGTTAAAGGCTCTCCTCTAAACTGCTCTAAAGGCTTTGCGCTTTCCTGAAGGAGATCAAATAGGCCCTCAACACAGAAAGCCTCGCCTTACCTGCTTATCTCAAAGTCCATTCCTCAGACAGAGGCCAGAGACCTTTTAAAATGTAAATGTCATCATGTCAATCGCTTAAAACCCTTCAAAGGTTCCTAATTTCACTGGGATACAAACCAAAGTTAGAGGGGGCAGGCACTGTGTCCCTAGGGCCCCTGTGATCTAACTCACCTCTCTACAGACTTACCTCCCCTCTCCTTCTCCCCCTCCAGCCACACTGGCCTCTTTCACTTCCTCCAACTTGCCAAGCTCCATGCTGCTCCACACACGGTTAACTCTTAACCCTCCTTTGGGTCTCACCCCAGACGTCACTTCCTCAGGGAAGCCTTCCCTAAGCCCCCAAATCAAATCAAGGCCCATTACTCTTCATCTTTCCTTCCTTGGGCTCATCACTGTTTGAAATGATTAGTTTACCACTTCCTTCAAAGTTGTATTCAAAAGACACCTTAGAAGACCTTCCCAGACCACTTGAATGCAAATTCAACCCCCACCCAGCATCTCATATCCTCCTTCCCTATTTTCTTTTTGTCCTTTAGCATTTAGCCCCTTTTAACAGGCTACTTTTTTTTTTTTTTTTAACTATGTCCTTTATTTTCCTGTCTTCCCTCTGCCTCTCCCCTCTCCGCCCTGGAATGAAAGCTCCAGAAGGGCAGTTATTTCTGCTTGCTTTCTTCACAGCATCTAAAACAATGCCCAGCACATGTTTGCTGACAAACATTTGGTGCTGAGTGAGATTTCAACATCATTTATGACTGGGCTTTCCCACTAGGCTACGAGCTCAAGCTGAAACATATCTTTCTGCTTTGCCACCATCCTCCCAACACCTAGTCCGGTGCCCAGCACATAGTAAGTGCTCAGTAAAAACTTACTGAGTGAATCAAAGCCACAGCCACTGGGAAAAATGGTCAAAATATGTGTGCTAGCACCACACTTCCTCCTCTCTTTCACTGTGTAATGTACCTGTGAGTCTGAGGAAACAGACCCATGAAATCCCAGCAAGCACCCACCAGGCCAGGCATCTGTCTGTCCACATCCTGTGTGCTCAGTCACACTGTACACAGCAGCAGATGCACCCTATAGGCTGTACATGAACACAGAGCTGGGGCAAGGGGGCCAACCCTGCGGGCCGGGGCCGCCCCCAACCCCAGGCCCCATACCCACCTCACCCCCAAGTCCCAAGCTCCTCCTGCCAGTCCTATCCTAGGCTAGTCCTGGGTGCCAGACATGCTTCCCTGGGTGGGCCTGTGGATTTATTCCAATCCAGGACTTTTAATGCCACCTCTGGCCTACTCAAAAAAAAAAAAAAAAAAAAAAAAAGTTAAAAATCCCTGAGCAGCTCCAATAATCCTGGGGTTCTCAGGAACAGGCATACCTAAGGTCGTTTGGACCCCTCCCCCTCACACACGCTGATCCGAGGCCAGGAGGCCATCTGTCCAGCAGACGCTCCCCTGTCCTCCCTCGGGTCACATTGAGCCTCTTCCCCCCCCCCCACCAACACACACACACACACACACACACACACACACCCAGGTTGGCAGGAAGAGCCCCTGCAGAGACATAATTTCCACCCTGAGCAACAGGCCTGATCGCCCCTTGAGGACCCCCAACTCTGGAACAGGAATACCTGCCCGCTCCCGGAGAAGCCTCCCCCGGGGTCAGAACTTGGGCGGAGGTGGGGGGAGGGACTGCCGGGCGCCTCGGAGGGTCGATCCCCGAAGTGTCCGCCCCAGGACGGCGCCAGCTCTCGGCGCGGCGGGGACGGAAGGGCTGACAGGGCGTCCCGGCGGGGTGAAGCGGCACCGTTATCCGCGCCCGGGCGGGGGGCCGCGGGCTGTGGCCGCGGGGGAGGACAGCGGCGTGCCCGGGGCGGCGGGGCGCGGCGGCAGGGGGGCAGGCGGCCCGTCGGCCGGGGGCGGGGTGGGGTGGCGGCCGCGGCCCGCCAGGCGGCGGTCGGGGGAAGTGGCTGCCCGCCTCGCCTCGGGCGGCGCGCAGGGTCCGCCCGGCTGCAGGGCCGCGGCGCGGGCTCGGCCCCGGCTCGGCGCGGCCCCGGGCGCGGGCTGGGGCGGCCTCGGCCTCGGCGGCGGCGGCGGCCCCGGCCCGCAGGCTCCCCGCCCGGCCCGGCCCGCGGGGGGCGCTTACCTGGCGGCGGCGGCGGCTGCAGGCCCCGGGCTCGGCCGCGCGCGTCGCCAGCGCCGGCTGCGGGAGCCACAACATGGCGACGGCGGTGGCGGGCGGGGCTGCGGCTCCGGGGGCGGAGCGGGGGCGGGAGCCGGCCTGGCGGCGGGACCCGGCTGGGGCCGCTGGCGGGGAGGGTGGGGGGGAGGGGGGCGGGGAGCGGGCGGAAGGCGACTCGGACCTGGGCGCCGGCCCAGGGCGGCGCGGCTGAGGGGCTGCCCCGGCCTGGGCCCGGCCTCCGGCCTCCGGCCTCCGCCTCCCGCCTCGCGCTGCCGCCTGAGGCGGGCTGCGCGGCGCGGGCCCGACGGCGGCGGGGCGGGCGGGCGGGGCGGGGGCGGCGCCAAGCGGGGCTGGACCCCCGACCCCGCGCGCCCCGGCCGGGCCCCCGCCCCGCCGCGCCCTGGGCCTCTCGGCCTCCGCCGCGCCTCCCGGGCGGGTGCCTCGGGCAGGGGCCGCCGTCTCCCGCTAGAGGGACCCGGGCTGCCTCCGCAACTGTCTCGCCCCGGCGGACGGCGAGCGCCTCCGGAGCCGGGACGGCGTCCTCGTCGTTTAGGTCTGGCACGTAGTGGGGCCTCGCGAGAGGCTGCCGCGTGGAGGCGAGCAGAGGTGGCGCGGGCCCGGCGCTCGGTGGGTGCGCCCCAAATGTCTGCGGGCCTTGGGGACTTGCTGGCGGGCTTGGAGCGGCGGGCGGGGGGCCAGGCTGACGCGTCGCCGCCGGGAGAACCGGGAGACCCGCGGTGAGCAGAGTGGAGGACCGGCCAGCCGGGCGTCCCGGGGCTAGGACTGGGAGCTGAGTGACTGGGGGAGCCCCGGCTGTGCAAGGTGAGAACTCGGAGAAGCGGGCGGAGGGCCAGGCGGGTGACCGGCAGGACCTCCCCAGAACCCAGCGCCCCTGGGAACAGGCGGCATTAAGGTGGCAGCTAGGTCAGGGTGTGCGAGCGCAGAGACGAGGCCCCGGTGTCTCCGGCTGCGGACACCCACCGCTGACCACGGAGAAATTCCTTCTGAAGAACCAGGAAAAAGATGCCAATTTGCAAGAGGGGCGGAACTAACTTTCAGCCAGGGCCCGCTGTGCGCCAGGCACCGAGCTGAGCACTTGGACGGGGAGTCTCTGGCGGCGAAGCGACGAAAGCAGGAAAGAGTGATCTTTCCAGACGTTTGGCAGTGAGCCGCAGAGGCCTGTAGTAGTGAGAGTAAAGGGGACAGGTGATTTCTTTCTCCCCTCTCCCCACCCCCCAGCATGAGGTGGCGCTCTCAAATAAAAGAGCTGAGCGGAGAAAATAAGAGATGGGATCATTAATGGGGCAAGACCGCAGAAGAGGAAAATGAGGAAGGGGTGGTGGAGGGGGAGGAAGAAATCAGAGACGAGACACACCTCTTCCTGCAAGATTTAAAGGATGCATAATAAGAAATAGCTTTTTCAGATGGGGAGGAGACATACTGAGCCCTTAATGTTTCGGTGCATCAGCCGCCTAGATGACCCTAAAGTCATCCACAGGCCTGCTGAGGTCACTGCCCTTTCAAACTTAGGTGCAATTCGCTCAAACCCTTATTCCTCTCCAAGTGGGAAACCCAGCATACCTGCCAACATTTCCAATTCTCCTAATTATCCTATTGGCTCCGATTATTTCCCCTAATTTACATTTCTCATAATGACCCTATTGGCCCCAATTCTCTATTCCCAGTATGCTATTGTGCTCTTTTAAGAAATCTGCCAGTATACCCTGGATGCCACCCCATTTACATTCCCCCAAAACATAGCCCCATATGTGAAAACAAAGTACCCAGTGTTATATGACTGTTAAATAAATTATGGTTTATTTGTAGCCATTAAAAATCATGTTGAAGAAAAAGATTAATGACCCAGGAGATATCTGCAATTGAAAAGCACATCATAAGCTACTACTGGCTTGTGACATATACACATACTATGCATATCACTTATAGATCTCACGCCTAGATTTTTTAAAAATGGGATTTTTATTTTCTTCTGTGATGTCTTCATTTTCTTATTTTTACAGTACATTAATGTTTCTCTTTAGATCAGGAAAAATGATATTTTAAAGTATTTTTAAGAAAGTTTTTTTTTTTTTTAAGATCTTTGCGGAGTTGAAAAGAGATATTAGGAGTCAAGAAAGGAGGGGCGCCGGCTCAATAGGTAGAGCATGTGACTGTCAGTCTCAGGGGCATGAGTTCAAGCCCCACCTTGGGGACGGAGCCTACTTTAAATAAATAAATAAATAAAATAAATAAAAGGAATCAAGAAAGGAAATTGGAAATGGACCTTTGAAGGATGGAAGGGACTTAGGTCAGCAGAGATGGGCCAGTTGGGGAGGCTGCCCAAGGCAGGAGGGACACAATATGAGAAATGGATGGAATGGGTCAGGGAACACCAACAGGTCAGTTTGGTTGAAGCATGGGATTTAAAGGAGGAGAAAAGTAGGAGACCCAGTCTGGAAAAATAAGATGGGACCGGAGTCCCGAATGCCAAGCTGAACCCTTTGTAATTTGTGGCTGGGAAGAACCGCTGGAGCTTGTGCAGGTGGTAAATTTCAAAGTAAATTTTCCTGTAACCTCTTACTTAATGAGGTTCTGGATCTCAGCCCTTCCATCCTAATGATATTTGGACATGTGATTGACTCAGAGCAGTGAGGCAGAGGCAACTGTTTTTGCATTCCAGCTGCTTACAGAGTGAGAATTGGCCCTTGCTTCTCTGCCTGTTAATTACTACAATTTTTATTCACAAGGCGCCAGAGTTTCAGAGAGAACAGATTAGCAAAGAGTGAAGTTGAAAGGAAGAAATGTGCACCTTAAACCAGTGCTTTTTTTTTTTTAAAAAAAAAGAAAGTTTTTTACAACTTTCTACGAGTCCCACAGATAAGGGAGATCATATAGTATTTATCTTTTTCTCTGATTTATTTCATTAGCATAATGCCCTCAAGGTCCATCCGTGTTGTCACATATGGCAGGATTTCCTTTTTATATTGCTGAATAATAGTCTTTGCCAACTTTTGTGACTGTGACCCTCTGTATGAAATATATTGCACATCTCAACCCAGAATATACACACACATGTACACAAATTCACACACCTCTGAGACACTAGTTTCATGATTATTCTTATTTTATGCACTGCTGGCTGAGACTTGTTTTTATTTCTTTTGAAATACCGCTCAGAATCTACTATGTTGATTTTATAACCCACTATAGGGTTACAAAAGGCTTCAAAGGAGATTGAAAAGAGGCTAGACTATTCCCTGCTATGTTTGCAGTTCTCATTTAAATAGCCATACAGACTGTGACCTTAAGTTTGCCATGTTTACATGTCCCAGAAATCAACAGGACAGGCAAGTCTCTCAGGATGTGGTGGGGGTGGGGATAGAAAGATTGATACAAGCCACGTTTGGATTCCTCTTCCCTTCTTAGCAAATATTTCCTGATACCGACATTTCTCAGGAGCCATAAATGTGTTCTTCTTTGTCTAGCCTGAGATAACAGATTGAACTTCAGACAAGGCCGGACTACCCTGTTAACCAGAGACAACTTTTCATTTGAATGAACAGAATCACAGACTACAATGAAAGGGGGGAAATGCATCTTGATTGTGACAGTATATAGAAGCCTTCTTACCCACCACTGTTGGAATATGATAGGGACAGTAAGTACCACCCCTTTCTTCTACGTCCAAAACCAATGAGAAGATGAAAATAACCCCATCGCCAACGGAGCTGAACTGAAGAATGTGGCGTCCCTGATGACCCGTAGGCTTTTTAATATTCCCTGAATTAAAATTATCTCCCCCAAAACTCCAGCCTTCACCTCGAGGGGGCCTAGCCCCTTTAACTGTGTCTGATTAGAGAAGATTGTACTCTCTGAGGGCAGATGGATCCAAATTCACTAATTAGGTAAGTCGCTCCTTCTGGAAGACCCAGGATAAATTCGCTCCGACCTGACCTCCTATGAAAACAAGCAAACAAACAAAGCTGGGGAATAAGGATTTATCCCCGCCCAAACAAACTGGATCTGACTCATTAGTTCGGCAGTTGAATGGAAAAGTATATTAACACAGAGAATTATAAAAAATGGCAAATACATGCCTTAACATTTCATTTTCACTTAAAACCTATAAGGAACATCCATTTGCTAATCTTTTGATGTGAGCCAAACCTTTGAGAAAGAGTGCTGATTAGAGTTTTCTTGAGCCCTATCTTACATAAAACCTATCCATGATATATTTTCTGTGCTTTCCAATTTGTTTCTTTAAAGTTGATTAAGGACTTGGGATGCCTGGGTGGTTCGATCTATTAAGCGTCTGACTTCTGCTCAGGTCATGATCTGGCAGTTTGTAGGTTCAAGGCCCGCGTCGGGCTCTGTGCTGACAGCTCAGAGCCTGGAGCCTGCTTCAGATGCTATGTCTCCCTCTGTCTCTGCCCCTCCCCCTCAAAATAAATGAACATGAAAAAAATTTAAAGTTGACAAAGGACTTAAAACATCCTGAAAAGCAATGTAAGTGGAGGCTTCTTTAAAAAAAAATCCTTCGTAATTGTCTCACCCACACCTGGTTTGACAGTAATTTTCAACTGGTCGTTAGCTAAAACATTCAACTGACATTTCATAGAAACAACTTTGTTTTTACACTCATATTTCATCAGTTTGTGTAACTTAAATTAATTACACTCTGGCATCCAGCTGCCATAAGCAGGTTTGGGACCAAACACAAAAGATTCCTGTTAGGCATCTAACTCAACTAGTAGGAAGAAGTGTGTCAGAGTTCCAGAGATGAACCCATTAGTCCAAAGCGTACAGCAGGTCATAGGTAGTAGTCAATATGTTTAATCGGAGGAAATGGAAAGTGTTGATTCCAGAGAGTCTATTAAGAGCCATTAATGCTCATAGACTAGTATGACCGACTCTATATGCATATATCTTAACATTCTTCTTCCATCATTTATCCATTTTATAACCCCCTCAAAATCACTGTTCCTCCATTCCCATTTGGCTAAACATGGTTTTAAATGGTTTAGGGTTGGAATGGCTATCAAATTCAAACGGTGACATCACATACTGCATTAGCAAAATATATGTATCTTAAACACATTCCAGTGCTTATAAGACGATGCAATTGTTATTCAGAAAAAGCTGTGGCAATGTGAATTGGTATAATCCTTCTAAGAAGCAATTGACACTACTTCTAAAGAGCCTTGGAAGAGACGTGGTTCCCTTTTGAGTCATCAATACCACTCCTAGAAACTTTTCCTTGGGAAGTAATCCTTCCCCAAAGAGACGGTCCACCCTCACAATATGTGCTACTGCCTTCTTGGGATAGTGAAAGTTGGAGTAACTTATGGTTTGTAACATTGTATAACTTACCACTAAGTAAGTAGAAAGGGGTAAATTGGAAAACATTTAATTACATATTATTTGGCAAAAGATACCATTTGTTCTACTCTACTAAGAACCTGAAACTGAATTGTATACTTTTTAACTGGGTGAATTTTGTGAATCCTATCTCAACTTTTTAAAAAAAGATACAATTCCGTATTTTTGCTTTTGTATCAGCCAAGATCAGCAGGAAACAGATGGCCTGCTCAAAAATGTGTAACTGAAGAGAGTTAATGAAGGGACAGTGTGAAAAGATGGGGGGCAGGGTTGAGGGAAGCCAACAAGGGATTATGAAGGACCCCAGGGCTAGCAAAGAGATGGACCCCAGTGCTAAGTGCAATGGACCCCAGTGCTAAGTGCGAACAATAGCTGACGGAGAGGGAAAGCCAGTAAGAACTTACAGGAATACAGCCCTACCCCTGTCTCGCTCTTGCCCTCAGATCTCCTGTGCTACTTCCACTGGCTGAACCCAAGGGCAAGTGAGCCCAGATGACATTGTCCTTCAAGGCCAGCCTCTGGAAAATGACGGAGGGAAGATCTGGAAGGACAAAGGCAGAAGATCTAGCAGGTATGTGATCAGGTAACAACGTAAGAGCTGTCTATGCATATGGCCAAGGATCTTAAGGGAACCCAGAAAACCAGGGTTTCCAGAGATACAAAGTGGAGGTAGCTAGAGAGCAGGAAGGGTAGCTGGAGGGAAGAGGAAAGATTGTTACCTCAGGCTGAGACAAGGATGAGAGGGAGAAGCAGGCACATTGTATTTTATTTTATTTTATTTGCCAAATACTTTGCTGGAGACTGAGCTCTGGAAGAGATTAATAGGAGAGACAGGAGCTAAATTAGACTAGAGCGCTGGAAATTCTTCCCCTATTGGCTATTACCCTATATTTCTCCTTCCTAGCTAAACTGCATGCCTTCAACAAATAATTGTTTAGTACCTATCATGTGCCAGGAACTGTTAGGCCCTGGGGATTGAGGAGGGAACAAAATTAACATCCTTGCTCTCCTGCAGTTTACATCCTGGTGGGGGGAGACAGACCATAGGTAAGTAAATATGTCAAGGGTGATAAGTGTTATAAAGAAAAACAGATCAGGGAAATGAAATTCTGCCCATTCCACATCTTAAAAACCTCTTGGTTTAGACCACAAACGCCAGAGCTCCTGAGTTTATTAAGCCATGTCCATCTCTCACCTGGACAAAGATCATGATACCTTCCTGCCCCAGCACCTTCCAACCAGTCTTCCACTCTGCGGTAAGAACCTTCCTGAAATGAATCACATCAGTATCCTGCTTAAAACCCTCCAAAGCTCCTGTTTGCTTACAGCGTGGAATACGGTCTAACCTCCTCATGATGGACCTTTTCGAATCTTCTTGGTCCCTCACGTGCCTCTACCTCTCCGGTCTTCTTTTCCACCCACGCTAATCGACTGTGGTTTGCTGGTCACGCCACACTGTCTCTCATTCCCATATCTTTGTTCATGCTCCTCTTTCTACTGACAATGCCCTACCATGCCCTCCACCTTCTCCCAAATTTGGCCACCCTGTCCTGATTCTTTTAAACCCATTCGCTGTCACGTCTTTGGTCAAACTTCCCTGACCTTCCCAGGTGTTAGGGAAGATCTCCCAGCTCCCTCCTTCATGTTATCAGTATATCTTATAGGTACCTATGAATATACTTACTAATACCATATGACCTTAGTTCTTAGACTTCAAGATGTACAGAATTGGGTTAAATATAATCCATGGGTCAGAACCCATTGGTTCATGCATGACCCTCTTTTGCTACTGATCATCCACTCTAAAAATTAGAATTGACAACTTTACACATATCCCCTACCAAACCCAATGCATAATCTTGTGTTTATTATTTTCTCGCTCCTAAAAATAATTTTATCTAGCAAATAGATATTTTTATTTATGTAAGTAAATAAATACAAAGTTTTATTAAAAATTAATTTTAAAAATTACCCTGGCTTTAATATCATGTATATGTGGAATCTAAAAAAAATACATGAGCAGACAGACCCATAAATACAGAGAATGATCTAGTGGTTGTCAGGAAGGAGGGGGGAGGGGAATGGGCAAAATAGGTGAAGGGGAGACGGAGGTCCAGGCTTTCAGTTACGGGATGAATAAGTCATGGGGATGAAAGGTACAACATAACAAACATTGTCAATGGTATTGTAAGAGCCTCGTGTGGTGACAGATGGTAGCTACCCTCGTGAGTGTGGCATAGTACAGAGTTGTTGAATCGCTATGTTGTACACCTGAAACTAATTTAACATTGTGTGTCAGCTACACTTCAATTTAAGAAGTTACCCCAGCTTTACAAACTTTAAAGTTATAAAGTCTTGCTTTTTTTTTAAACGTTGAGGAGCGCCCGGGTGACTCAGTCGGTTAAGTGTCCGATTGGCGCTCAGGTCGAGGTCTCACAGCTCGTGGCTTCCAGCCCCGCCTCAGGCTCCCTATTGTCAACACAGAGCCTGGTTTGGATCCTCTGTCCCCCGGTCTGTGCCCCTCCCCCACTCTCTTTCAAAAATAAACAAACATTAAAAATATTTTTTAAAAAGTTGAGATTGATTGTGTTGATATATATTTATCAGCTATATATATTTCCTCTTGTGAAATATCTGTTCGTATTTTTTTTGCCCATTTTCTATTGGTTGTTTTATTCTTTTCTCATTAACTTCCAGGATTTCTTTATGTGTTCTTTTAATAATCCTTTGCAGTTTTTTTCCCCTTAGAATTCAAGTACACAGAAAAAGTTTAACTTCTGGAAATTGATATATGTCTATGAATTTACATAAACACTTAAGTATATATTTGTATATGCAAACCTGCATACATATTCCCAAAACATGTATTTTAGTCATTTTCTGTATTTTTAAAGATGTTTATTTATTTTGAGCGAGAGAGACAGACAGTGCGCAAGCAGGAGAGGGGCAGAGAGTGAGAGGGAGACACAGAATCGGAAGCAGGCTCCAGGCTCTGAGCTGTCAGCACAGAGCCCTACGCGGGGCTTGAACGCACGAACCCTGAGATCCTGACCTGAGCTCAGACACTCAACCAAATGAGCCACCCAGGCGCCCCCTGTTGGTTTCTCTATTAAAGAGTATCATTCCCTACATGATATCCTGGGACTTCTTTTTTACTTTCCGAGTTATATTGTTAGGACTTATCTTGGGCATGCTGTATATAGCCCAGTTTATTTATATTGTGGCTGCTGTAGATTGTTCTGGAGTGTGAATACACTAATATGACTTTGCCCCTCGAAGCAGAGGCTCTCGGCACCCTGTATTCTTCCCCTTGGCCCACCTCAGGTTTTAGGCAATTATGTGGCAGCCAGTTTCATGACTCCCAACACTGAAAATTCCTGATGCAAGCGTTAGGCCTTGGGCTTCTCCACTTTCTGCTTCCGGCCCTTCTCTGCCACAGGAGCCTTCTGGGCAGCCCCGCAGGCACCGCCTGAAGGTGAGGAGAGTTGGCCCTCCACCAATGGAGGGGAGGGGACATGAGCCAAGGGATAGCCCCAGGCTGCCATGCTTCACTTACCCTTCTCTCCTGAGATCACTTCCCAAACAGATAACCTGCACCCGCGTCCTCGGCCCAGTCTCTGCTTTTGAGGAACTCAAACTAATACAACCAATGTCCTGATCACGGGCGTTCGCACCATTGCAGGTTTTTGCCTTTGCAAAAGTGCTGCTAAGAAAATGTGTGTCAAGGGGAGCCTGGGTGGCTCAGTTGGTTAAGTGTCCACCTTCAACTCAGGTCATGATCTCACAGTTCGTGGGTTTGAGCCCCACATTGGGCTCTGTGCTGACAGCTCAGAGCCTGGAGCTGCTTCAGATTCTGTGTCTCCCTCTCTCTGCCCCTCTCCCATTCATTCTCTCTTTCTCTCTCTCTCTCTCTCTCTCTCTCTCTCTCTCTCTCAAAAATAAATAAACATTAAAAAAAAATGTGTGTCAAACCCACTGGTGCACAAGTGCAGGGATTTCTCTTGTGAACTTATATAGGAGCAGAAACGCTGGGCCACTTTCAGCTCTGCAGCATAATTCCAAACTGTTTAGCAAAGTGCTTTTTATCGATTCACAGTTTCAACTTCATATATGGGAGCCCTTTGTTCCTCCACATCCTTGCCAACACGGGATTGTCAGATTTCTTCCTTTTCACCACTCAAGTGGGTATCAAATGGAATTTCATTGCGGTCTCAATTTGTCCTTCTTGACAATTCATGAGATTGAACCTGTCTTCATATATTTATTGACCATAAATGTTTCATCTGGGAAATGTCTATTTTGCCCATTTTTCTACTGGTTGATTGCCCTTTCCTCATTAATTCTACTAATTTTTTTGTTTTTGTTTGTTTTTATTTATTTAGGTAATCTCTACCCCCAATGTGGGACTCGAACTCACAACCCTGAGGTCAAGAGCCATACACACCACAGACTGAGCCAGCCAGGTGCCCCTAATTTTACCAATTCTTAAACACTTACAGTTATTTTCCCCCTTGGCACTAAGAATTGAATTAATCATAGTCTTTACCTGATAAGAGCTTTTTCCAAATTTTTGCAAAATTAGGGCATACTTATTGGAAAAGAAACATGTAGGGGCACCTGGGTGGCTCAGTTGGTTAAGCATCTGACTTCGGCTCAGGTCATGATCTCACAGTCCGTGGGTTCAAGCCCCGCGTCGGGCTCTGTGCTGACAGCTCAGAGCCTGGAGCCTGCTTCGGATTCTGTGTCTCCCTCTCTCTCTGCCCCTCCCCCGCTTACTCTCTGTCTCTGTCTCTCTCTCTCTCTCTCTCAAAATAAAATAGACATTAAAAATTTAAAAAAAAGAAACATGTAAAGAATATAGACATGTTTAGCTTAGAGAAAGTCTGCTTTGTATCGGCTGCCCCCCCCCCCACCTCTAAGTGGGAATAACTCCAACAAGTTTGTCATCCCTTATTTTGGGGATTTTGTTTTCACCTATGTCTCCCAAGTGAGATAGATTCTCAAAAGTAAGGCCTGTGTTGTAGTCATCCCTGTATTTATCAGCCCCGGGCGAAGTCCTGACTTAGATCAGGAACGTAACACATCATTGTTGGAGAAGCTGCTGAAAGGTGTTAGAACAGAAGTTATAAAGGTACAAGACTGCAGTTTGACTGAACAGAAGATTCAAGTCGGAGAAAAATGGAAGAGAGGTCCTGGTAAAAGGTTCTGGGGTTTGATTACTTAAAGTCTAAGCCATGGGGCCAAAGTGTTTGATTTTTATCTTGGAGGCAGGCAGCCGAGGAAGCACGCAGGGCTTCTTTAGGTGCAGGGAGGTTATTCTCACAATTTAATCAGCAACAGAATTAAAACAAAACATTGACAATCTAGCCGTCTAATAGCAGTGTGCAAGATATAAGGGAGGAGTTTGGGGAAAATAAAACCAAAGATAGAAATGAATGAATCAAGAAGTTATGAACTTATGGGGGAGGGGGACAAAGACTCCTATGAAAACTTCACAAAAACTATGACTTCTTTCAGAAAAACAGACATAAACCTCAGCCCCTGCACCTTAAAAAAAATTATTTTTAAGTAATCTCCATATCCAATGTGGGGCTTGAACTCACGACCCCAAGATCAAGAGTCGCACGCTCCACCAACTGAGCCAGGCAGGTGCCCCTAACCCTTCACTTTATAAGAATCTTTGATTCGTGGGTGATTTTTCTTGAATGTTTATTTTTGAGGGGTTGAGGGGCAGGGGGACTGGGAGAGAGAATCTGAAGAGGGCTCCGAGATGACAGCACAGAGCCCGATGCGGAGCTGGAACTGACAAACCATGAGATCGTGACCTGAGCTGAAGTCGGACGCTTAACTGATGGAGCCACGCAGGCTCCCGGTGATTAGTTGCTTCTTCTAAGAGTGAGAGAGTAAGAACCTGAACCATCGTGACAGTATGTGTTCATTCATTCAAACACATTGATCCGCTTCTTCCATATGCAAGACACCGTCGTGTGCTGGGCCCAGACACCATCCAGTTTGAGGCATGGAGGTCAGCAGCACAGACTCTGAGCCCCACTGGCTGGTTTCAAACCCCTGCCAGGTGACCTTGGCTAATTCGCTAAATCCATCTGCACTCTGCAGGTGTTTCACAGACACACTACTATCTTCAACCTCATCATTAGGGAATCCTACATCCCAATAAAACACTTAGAATTCAAGGCATGGAAGGAGCCCTTGGCAGAGCCTTAAGGCAGAAACTGGAGCGAGAGCAAAAGAAGGAAGCAGAGAGCATGGGCTTGATTTCAAGATCTTTGGCTAAAATGGAGGAGGGGAGAGGCAGCAGTAACTAGAGGGAGAAGTGAGGGCAAGGAAGAATTTTTTTTTTTTTTTTTTTTTTTTTTTTTACAGATGGGCAAGATCCTAAATGCTGCTGGGTGGATATAGTGGAGTGGGAGAGGCTGAGGGCAAATCGTTGATGATCTGTTCTTTCCCCTAAAAGTGCCCAGATGGCAGAGAGGAATGTTCTAGGGCAGAGGTGGAGGATCTGGCTTTAGCTGGGAAGCCACTTCAGCTCATGAGCTGGAGGGGTGGAGTTGACTGCAGTGTCGCTGCAGGTGCAGCCTTGGCCATCGAGGAGGAATGTCACCATGTCACCTGTGGTAGAGGGGAGGGGAGAAGGGGCGGGCAGGAGGTCTGAGGACAGAGGACAAGTTGTGACTTAGCATTTTAAAGAGGTGATAGGCAGTGAGTAGAGCAGGTGACAAGACTGCCAGGGATCACTCAGGGCCCCATGAGTTTATAGGGATACTGATCTGCCTGGTTAGGAAACTTCAGGAGGTCATCGAGCTTTGGGAGGAGAAACTCATCTAAAGAAGGGGCAGTGAGTGCAGAGTGACGTCAGGAAGAAGGGGGATGGACAGGGGACTGCTGGATTTGCCAAGCGACTGAGGGTCACTATAGTGTCAGGGCAGATGACACATGACAGAGAAGAAAAGAAAGAAAGAAGAGCAAGACAGTAAACTGCCCGCGATCCAGGAACTGGCTATGAAATGGAGGGAAAAGTAAGACATTAACCAGGCAAAGAGTCAAATGAAGCATATTTTTCTTTCTGAAAATCAGGAAAGGCACACATATTATATATGATATGTATACATATATACATATATAATTTTTTTAAATGTTCTTTTGAATGTTTATTTTTGAGAGAGGGAGAGAGAGAGAGAGCAGGGGAGAAGCAGAGAGAAAGGGAGACACAGGATCTGAAGCAGGCTCTGAACTGTCAGCACAGAGCCCAACCCAGGGCTTGAACTCACAAACCGTGAGATCATGACCTGAGCCAAAGTTGGATGCTTAACCGACAGAGCCACCCAGGCTCCCCAATATATATAATTTTTTAAGGCAAAGGCAGCTATTGTGGATGCTGGCAGGAGAGGGAGGACCAAGGTCCCAGGTCCCAGGGGTGTGATGCAAGCATAATATGGTAATGAAGGGCTCCTCTGGGCCAGGTATTTTCCTTAAGACTATGTTACCCCCGATACACAAGGGCTCAGAGAAGTTAAAGGCTCCCCTTGGATCGGGGAGAAACAGAGGCTCAGAGAAGTTAAGTTACTTGCCCCAAATCACACTGCTAGTATGTGACGGAGCCAGGATTTAAACCCAGGTCATATGACTCCAAAGTGCCAGTGCTTACCGACCCCTATCCCACAGACAGGCAGAAAAGCTGACACTACGGAGGAGGAGGAAGAATTTCTGCCAGCACTGAGGGAAGGAAGAAAAGACTTGGAAGAGAGGTGTGTGCTTAAGATTTGTGTTTATTTAGAATTCTTCTCCTTCCCACTCACATGTAGAAGCATATGGACTTTTAAAGTTGGCATGATTGAAAAAGCCTCACTTTACATAGCGGAAAATTTGAGCCAGAGAACTGAGCCGACCTTTCTGTAGTGAGAGGATTAGTTGGATGTGGCCAAGAAAGTTACAGCTGAAGACCCAGGACAGTTGTGTGACCCAACTGATTCACCCAACCCTCTACTCAGACGGTTGCTTTGTGGAAGAAGCAATCCTCTGTTAATTCAGGAGAACAGAGGGGAAACAGTTTGCATATGTTGACAAGCTGTTTATTACAATTATCGACTTGAGGCATTATATGGTATATTTTTCATCTATCAATATTTTCTGATAGGTGATTTCAAAGTGACTGCCTAAAGAACAGACGTCATTTCTTCTTGCCAAACTCCCACACCCAGGGAACACAGAGAAAGCCAAAACCAAACCACAACCCAAAGGGAACTGTGCAGTGTTATATTCAGTTCATAAGCCAGGGCCGGAGACAGCAACTGAGAGCTGTGGTAAGTAACTTGGCAAACAGGACCCAAGGTCAGGATACAGGGAGCAGACCCTGTTGCCTCACCAAAGTCCCAGCCCCAGAGGTCCCACCAAAGGCAGTGGAAAAAATGCCAGGGTTCAAGGGCATCTAGCAGGAAAGGACTGAAAAAGACAGCTCTGAGCAGAAAGGAGGTAGCCACCTGACCCTGCTTGCAAACTAACCTCTACATGCCCACAAATGTAATTTTAAAAAAAGGTTTTTTTAAAAAAATGTTTATTTTAGAGAGAGAGAAAGAGACAGAGTGTGAGTAGGGGAGGGGCAGAGAGAGAGGGAGACACAGAATCCGAAGCAGGCTCCGGGCTCTGAGCTGTCAGCACAGAGCCCAACTCAGGGGTCAAACCCACAAACCGTGAAATCATGACCTGAGCTGAAGTTGGACACTTAACCGACTGAGCCACACAGACACTCCCACAAATGTAATTTTAAATCATCTAGTAGCCCTATCACAACCAGTGAAAAGAAACAAATGAAATCAAATTTAATATATTTTCTTTAACTTAATATATCAGAAGTACTATTATTTCAACTTGTAATCAATATGACCAATAGTTTTAATTCTTTTTGTCATGCTAAATCTTCAAGATCCAGAATGTGTCTTGTACTGGTACATCTCAATCCAAACTAGCACCCCTTCAAGTGCTCAGTGACCCATGTTGCTAGTGGCCTTCGTCAATGAACACTGGCTTAGAGAAAACCATACTTAATATTCTGGCATTAAAGTATTTTGCTTATATAGTTTTTTTTTTCTTTTACCTTTCTTTCTTTTAAAACATGATGAATTTGGGAGGGGCTGGATTTTTTTTTAAATCTATTTAATTTGAGAGAGAGAGAGCACCCACAAGTTGGGGAGGGGCAGAGAGCGAGGAGGAGAGACAGAATCCTAAGCAGGCTCTGCACCATCAGCAAGGAGCTAGATATAGGGCTTAAACTCACAAACTGTAAGATCGTGACCAGAGCCGTGGTTATGCTTAACCATGTAACCAGCTGGGCCACCCCGGCACCCCAGGGCTGGATTTTGAAGGAAGTGGGAGAAAACTCAGATCCTGAGAGTCTCTAGTTTGAAATGTTAAATATTTCAGGTCTGGCTCTCCTAATCCATTTCCATCCTATCCTTGAGAGAAGACTTCTTTTCTTTTAAGCCCCATGGTGCAGAGAATCCCTTGGAAAAATAGAAAGACAGGGAATGTGATGCAGGTAGGTACCTGCTACAAGCATTCATTCCTTCTGTTCATTCATTCATTCATTTTTGCTCGTAACAGTTACTACGCATCAACTATAGGTCAGGGACTGTGCCTGGAGTTAGTCTTCCAGGCATAGTCCCTGGCTTCTGAAAGCAACAATTTAGCAGAAAAACCATAGATATCATTACAGTAAAATGTACTAAGTGTTGGGGCACCTGGGGGATTCAGTCGGTTAAGTGTCTGATTTCTGCTCAGGTCATGATCTCACAGTTTGTGAGTTCGAGCCCCATGTTGGGCTCTGTGCTGACAACTCAGAACCTGGAGCCTGCTTCGGATTCTGTGTCTCCCTCTCTTTCTGCCCCTACCCCGCACTCTCTCTCTCTCAAAAATAAACATTAAAAAAAATTTTTTTAATGTAGTAAGTGTTGTGACCTATAGGGTAAGTAGGAGGAGCTGAGTGGCCACCTGGGGGAATAATGGAATCCATCTCCAGAGATAAGGGAAGGCTTTAGGGGTGGAGGAAACAAGGAAGATTGAAGGAAGAACAGCTAAGCAGAAGGGAGAAGGGAGGGCTGAAAAAATGCTCAGGGCAGAAGGAGCAGCTGTAGGGAAGACCCAGAAGCCTTTTGTGGAAGCGAAAGTGGTTCCCTGTGGTTGGGGCCTTGGGGTGAGAGGGAACTGGCATCAGGCATTATTCCTCGGGGCTGCCCAGTTAATGGTGGGAGCTAGGAGGCAGGATGTTGACAAATTGGGAATAGGCCAGTCCAAGACAGGAAGTACTCCACCCTGAAAATAGTCCTTCACCAGTTCAGTTCAAGTTCACTAGTTACACACTCAAATGGGTTAATGGCTATTCCTTTTTTCTTTCTTTTTTTTACTCTTTTTTTTTCAATTCCAGTGTAGTTACAATACAGTGTGGTATTAATTTCAGATGCGCAATAGAGTGATTCAATACTTCCATTCATTACTCAGTGCTCATCAGGGTATGCGTTCTCTCTCTCTCTCTCTCTCTCTCTCTTTAAGTTTATTTATTTACTTTGAGTGAGAGAGAGCAAACAGGGTAGGGGCCGAGAGAGGGAGAGAGAGAATCCCAGGCAGGCTCCACACTGTCAGTTTGGAGCCCACTGTGAGGCTTGAACTCACAAACTGTGAGATTACAGTCTGAGCTGAAATCCAGAGTTGGATGCTTAACAAGCTGAACCATCCAGGCACCCCTCTTTTTTTTTTTTTTAATGTTTATTTATTTTGAGAAGGCAGGGAGAAAGAGGGGGGAGGAGCAGAGAGAGAGAGAGAATTTCAAGTAGGCTCTGTACTGACAGCACAGAGCCTGACACAGGGCTCGATCTCACAAACCATGAGATCATGACCTGAGCAGAAATCGAGAGTTGGATGCCTAACCAACTGAGCCACATGATACGTGTACTTTTAATCCCCTTCACCTTTTTCCCCCCTCCCTTCCCCCCCCCCCACTGTTGACCACCAGTTTATTCTCTATAGTGAAGAGTCTGTTTTCTGGGGAGCTGTTCTTGATAAAGAAACATATAGTTTAAGTACATATAAAATACAGGAGTGGAACGGATGAACGGGTATTAAGTCTGCCCTGGGGAGGTCTGGGCAGGCTTCCCATGACAGATGACATTTAAACACGGTCTGGAAGAAGAAATAGCATTGTCAGGCCTCCAAATGGATGGACATTCTGATAATGATAATAGTATTGACTAAGCATCAGGAACTATTTTTGTGGTTTACATTCTAAGCTCACTTTATCTCCAAAAAAACAAAACAAAACAAAACAACAACAACAACAAAAAAAACGAAAAAAACTATACAAAACAAAACAAAACAAAAACTAGATACCACAATCCTTGTTTACAGGTAAAGAAACTGAGGCACAGAAAGGTAAAGTAACTCTAAAGTGACTCACCTAGAGTCACAGTTTGGAAAGGGTAGGGTAGTTTGGCTCTAGAGCTCACTTCATTAACCAAGCCCCCTCCTGTCATACCTCAGGGCTACAGATATTTGCACATGCCTGGATTGTAGGGCGAAGGATTAGCAAGGAATGTCAGATCAAACCGATGAGGGAGGCAGAGGCCAAATCAGGCAGAGCGTCAGCACCAGCCCCTTTTGAAGACAGGCTTCATAGCAGCCTTTAGGTAAATGTTTTTTATTACTCGAGCGCATATATAAATGATTGCTAATGATCATATTTTTTGAAGTGTTTGCATTAAGAGAACATTATATCCAAATCTGGATTCACACAAACCACATTTCCAGTGGTGATTCACCGCCTCAACAGATTCCCATAGGATCCTTTAAACCATCAAGATGATGTAGGCAGGCCGGATCCAAGGACCCAGAGAAGGGCCCTCAGGACCAGCCAAGAGGGCCTCTGGCTTCGTGCAGGATAGAAATCAAACACAGGCCAGGAGGAAGTGAAAGCAGAGTTACCGAATATCATAAACGACAGAGGAAAACAGAAGGAGGTCTGGGAGAGTCGGAAAGGAAAGGAGAGGGAGTCTCTTCCTCGCTTGGGTTTAGGGGTTTAGATTGGAAAGGGGTCCAGGGCACAGGTTCCTTCAGGAATCCATCGAAGGGTCCGACTGAAGCCAAGTACAGGTGAACAATAGGTGTTATTTCATAAATAACTGAAGGTAGGGGGTGTGGATGCCAGCAGCAGCGGAGGTTTGTTCGAAGCTAATGTCCCGGAACATGTTTGGGATCCAGTTTTTGAGATGTTATCAGGCGTTTGGGGGCCTAGGACAAAACTCAGAAGATGATTAACTTTCTGGCTTCCCCCTCCAAGTGGGAACGTAGCTTCGTTGGTTGATTTGGACGCAAGGTGAAATCTAGAACATGAATAAATAGGGCCTAGCGGAAAAACAGCAGAGATGGAGCCTTTCTCCAAATGGAGTCCCTTCAGTCCCCCCATGATTAACTGTAAAATGCAAAAGCTCAGAAGGCAGTTCATCAGTGACAGAGGAGGTGTGAGCCCTCGTTAGAGGAGAGGGCCTCAGGTTGTCCCCACGCTTGGCTCTTCGCCCACAGGACTGCACAGTCACAATACACTCTCTCCTGAGAACCCGTGGAACAAACAGCAAGCTCCCTTTCTTCTTTTAGCCAAGGCAGAATGGCCAAACAGGAAATTGGTGTCCCCCCGTCCCTCCCCCACCACATATACCCGCATACCAACTCAGAAGGCTGGCATTTCCTTCTCCCAGCTGCCCCAGCAGCTGTCCAGGACTTTTTAAAGAGAGCTCTCCAAAAACCTCCCAGGGAGATTCGACTGACTCGAGTAATCTCTTGCATAGGAGGCACCTGTGATTTGGGAGCATGCGCTTTCTTCCCGACAGCCTGTGTCGCGCAGAACTGCTGCATCTTTTACAACCAGGTTTTCTGATGTCCAGAGACATCGGGCAGAAAGTTTCATCTCTTTAGCCCCTGACTTGAACTAAAAGATGTGTCCTTCCAGCAAACCCAGATAGATCCTTTCACGAGGTGGCACCCGGAAGAGCCGGGCTGACTGAGAAGTGTGGCCTGTCCACTGCTTTGTCTCGATACTCCTGTACCACTTCCCTTCCTGACAGGGTTATACAGGAACCTTCTCCTTCCACCGACCACTTTCTTCATGGGGAAGGTCAAGGAGAAACTGGTAACATCATGGTTATTTTTTCGGTTAAGCATCCGACTTCAGCTCAGGTCATGATCACATGGTTCGTGGGTTCGAGCCCTGCGTCGGGCTCTGTGCTAGTAGCTCAGAGCCTGGAGCCTGCTTTGGATTCTGTGTCTCCTTCTCTCTCTGGCCCTCCCCCACTGGTGCTGTATCTCTTTCTCTCTCAAAAATAAATAAACATTAAAAAAAAAAAAGTTAACTTAGGGCACATGGGTGGCTTGGCTGGAAGAGCATGTGACTCTTGACCTTAGGATTGTGAGTTCGAGCCCCACTTTTGGTACAGAGATTACTTAAATAAATAAATAAATAAATACAAATAAACTTTAAAAAAAAAAGAGAGTTAACTCATTGGCCCAAAATCACACAGCTTGTGATTGGTTGATCTGTGATTTAAAGCCAAGTGGGTCTGACTCAACCTCTATAAGAAGACACCTCCTTCAGGCAGGCCGGCAGGCTATATATGAAAGAAAATACTGGACATGCCCTTGTGATTGATGGAGTCTAAAAGACTTTTATGTTGGGAAGATGTGCAGCCCAATGAGGAGCGAACAAAGCATGTCAGAGTCCCTCACTTGGAGAATTTAATGCCTTAGGCTTTCCGTCTTCATCTAGTCTGGAATCATCTGTCCTAAATATCTGAATCATTTTCATAAGACACACTGTTTCCACTCTAATACTGCAGGGAAATTTCATGAAGCCTTTCCAGATCCACCCAATTTATATTAATCTCTCTAGGTCCTATTCCTTCTTACTGGATTCCTTCCATCCCAATTATTTCTTGCTCAGTCTGTCTGTTCCTCAAGACTGTAAGCTCCCGGGAAGAAAGCATCCCACACCAGATCCCATTTGTAGTTTGTGCTGGACGTTATGTTTCCCCTTCCACAGTGTGATGCCGGCCCAACTGTGGCCCAGCTAAAAGTCTCCTTTGACCAAGGCAGTGCCTGAAAGATCCTTTCTCCTCTCTGAGTTTCTTTTTTTTTTTTTTAATGTTTTATTTATTTTTGAGAGAGAGAGACCGTGTGAGCAGGGGAGGGTTAGAGAGAGAGGAAGACACAGAATCCGAAGACAGGCTCCAGGCTCTGAGCTAGCTGTCAGCACAGAGCCCGACGTGGGGCTCGAACCAACGAACCATGAGATCATGACTTGAGCCAAAGTCGGACACTTAACCTACTGAGCCACCCAGGCGCCCCTCTGAGTTTCTATAGAATGTATAGGTTGACAGTTATACCTTAACTTTTTGTTTCTTTTCTTAAAGATACCTTTTATTTTTACCTTTTTTTCCCCCTGCTGCTAATGATACTGAAAGTTCTTCAAACACTAGGGCTATGTCTTCTGCTTTTTACTTTGATAAATCCTCTTTCAACCTTGAGCACATTGTGGGCCAACACCCCCATCCATTCGAGTGAAGGTAATCTTATCCTTAGAGTCTGGCTTCATCCATCTGTCTCTGGGTGGGCTGAGCCTCCTGGGCCTTAACATCTCCATTCATCATTTGACAATTTTTTGTGTGTTTATTTCATGTAATATTCTGGGGGTAAAAGAGAAGTAAGGAGGCCCTTGCCCTGCCCCTGGAAGCTCATAGTCTGGTGAGAGCAACAGGTACATAATTAGATGGTGAGTATGCAGGTAGAAGTGCCATGAAGGCTTCCCAGAGATTGTGATGCATGAGCTCAACTCCAAAAGTGTTGGAGTGAGAGAAAGGACTTTTCAGGCGGAGGAGCTGCTGACACAAAAGCAAGAGTATGCAGCATTCAGGGAAATACATAGTCTCAATCATGAGGAGAGTGAGCAGAGGGAAGGTAGGCAGGGGCCAGAACACAGAGTGGTAAGGAATTTGACCATATCCTGAAAGTCAGGAAGATCTACTGAAAGGTTTTATGTGAGGAAGTAACATCATCAAATTTACGGTTTGCATAAAAGCCTCTGGCTGCAGTGTGGAGAAGAGATTGGAGTGAGACAAGACAGGGGAGGAAGACTGTAGGCTGAAAGACTGGTTAGGGGTTCATCACAACAGTCAGGACAAGTAGAATGAACCAAGGTAGTGACGGTGGGGTTGGAGACAGTGGATGAGATTCAGAGACAGAGAGAGAGATTCAGAAAGTAGAATAACAAGGTTGGTGACTAATTAGATTTGGCAAGTGAGTGAGAAGGAAGAATCAAGGATGACAATTAGGTTTCTTACTTTTGTGATTGGGTGGTGCCCTTTAGGGAGATTTGGATCATAAGAGAAAGAACAGGTCTTTTTTTTTTTTTAACATTTATTTATTTTTGAGAGACAGAGAGAGAGACAGAGCACGAGCTGCGGAGGGGCAGAGAAAGAGGGAAACACAGAATGCAAAACAGGCTCCAGGCTCTGAGCTGTCAGCACAGAGCCCCACGGGGGGCCTGAAGTCATGAACCGTGAGATCATAACCTGAGCCATAACCTGGACCTTTAACTGACTGAGCCACCCAGGTGCCCCAAGAACAGATCTTTTCCGGGGAGTAGTAAGGATGGGGAAATGTGACATTTGGGACACAGTGAGTTTGAGGGGTGTGATGGACACCCAAGTGAAGATGTCCAGAACCAGTTGATATAAAAAGTTGACATCTAGGAGGAGATCAGAGTATCGATATTGGAGAGATGAATGCATAGGGAAGGTAATTGAAGTCATGAGAACAGATAAAATCACCGAGAGACATTGTAGGCTGAGAAGTGGCACAGGATTTCACCGTTGAAGGAGTAAGCTAAGGAGTCCCTGATGGAGACTGAGTGTTCTCAGCCTGAGAGGCAGGAGGCAAACTGAAAAGGGGACCCAATGGGCCTAAAGGGATTTTAAGAGGATATTTTATGGCTTTCAGCCACAGGATGGGGGCAGAAACCAGCTTTCAGTGTATTGAAGAATATAGATGATGAATGGATATGTATATCTGTTGAAATTCATCAAGCTGTATACATACTATTTACACATTTTACTATAGGTAAATTATACCTCCATAAAGCACTCAGCATAAAAGGCTTTTAAGATATATATGAACATGATCACATACTAGGAAAATAGAAAGTTAAGAGGAAGAAATCAAGGGAGAGACGGAGTGATTAAGGGGGAAAAGTTTGGAGGAGGTGGAAGAGATAAACTCTGGCTGGTGGAAAGATTAGCTTTAGACAGGAGGAGGGATGCCTCTTTCACTGACAGAGAGAGAAAAGAGGAAGAAGAAATGTTTATGGAAGCAGATAACTTGGATAGGGAGTAAGTTAGGAAGCTGAGTTTCTCTGTAATACTTTCTTTTCCCCCATGAAACTGGACTCCAGATGTGATGGTTTTTAAAAAAATGCCCACAAATTCTTTGATACTCCTTCCTTCAAAAGGTAGAACTTAATTTCCCTTCCTTTGAGTCTGTACTGCACTCACTGAATATGGGAGAAACGATGATAAGTCACTTCAGAGATTAGGCTATAAAAAAAACACTGCAACTTTTGTCTTGATAGAGCAACCAACCTCCTGCTTTACCTGGGACTGAAAATGCAGAAATTTCAGTGCAAAATGAGGATGCATCGGTGATCCTAGTCTTGAGCTGGTTCTTTCTCTCTTAGATCATTTGCTCTGAGAGATGCTAGCTGCCATGTTGCAAGCTGTCCTAAAGAGAGGTCCACATGGCAAGAAACTGAAGGAGATCTGGAGTCAACAGCCAACTAGGAACTGGGGCTTCAATCCAATAGCCCAAGAACAATTGAGACCCACCAACAGCCACATGAGTGGCAGGTCCTTCTTCATCAGATGAGACTGCATCAGATGAGACTGCAACCCCTCTGGACAGTTTGACTATAACTTCTTGAGAGACTTTCAGCCCAAACCACCCAGCCATGATGGTCCCAAATTTCTGACCCATAGAAATTGTGAGATATTTGTTGTGTTAATTTGCTAAGTTTTGGGGCGATTTGTTATGCAGAAATAGATAACTAATTCATCAGATCACTGAAAATGAGGGGAAATAATGAGAAAGGTTTCCAGAGCCCAGCATGGTTGAATGATTTTCTCCAGCAGCCCTAGACAACTCCACACAATGTGCTCATCCACTCTGTATACTATCTGTATAATGCAAGGTCCGACAGTATCTTTTTTTCCCCAATGATATCTTTCAATAAAGGAACTTTGCAAAAAGCTTATTTAGCTTTCCTACCAAGTGTATTTATCATTAACATTATGACTGACTTTAAAAGCTTCTTAGCCAGAATGTGACTGCTTTGGCTTTAAAAAATACAACCTTAAAGGATGCCTTTATAGTTTTTACCACTTCTCCTATGCTTAGAGGTAAATGTTATCAATGTCATATTAGGAAGCACTATTCTGTGAGCTCTTCTTCTTCTAGAAAAATTTGTCTTGCTTATCAGATTGGCCACTGAGCTTTTCTTAAAAATGGCACTATTGCTTCCTTGGCTTTGTGCCACTATTTGACCAAGTTTTATAACATAATGTACTGGGAACCAGGAGAAAATAGATTGCCAGTTTAATAAAACATATGTCTTAGAGGCTTATCTTATTTCTTATTAGCACATTTCTCTTTCAGCTGCTCATCAAAATTTATCATGCTTGTGGATTACCCAATCCCTGCATCGACAGAGTCACACTGTGTATTTATTTGCACTGGATTTCTGGTGGATGTTTCACTCACAACTTTTTTTTTCCTGAGTTTAAAAGTATTCAGCATCCTGATTTAATTAACTTTCAACTAATTGAATTCCTGAATTACATTATAATCTACTTTTGTGAATTTAAAATACAATGTAACACAATAAATTTCAAATTTAACACATAAACAATAATACATATTGTGAAACATGTCCATTGAGATTAACCACACCCTACTAATTGCACGTTAGCTGAGACAAACTATAAAGCCAACACAACCTAAACCTTAAGAGCGAAATGTTTATTGAAAGTATAACATGATTTCTGAGAAAAATCATACTTAATCTGACATCTAAACTTTGTGAAATAGATGTGAATAAAGCTTCTCAGCCCAATTAAATAGCTGTAGACAACTTAATGGGTCACAGGGTCTAGAGACCACATGTTGGAAGAAGGCTGATAGATGGGGAGAAAAAAAATATGCAGAGTGAGCATAAATTTTAAGTACATCGGAATAAAGCACTAGAAGAAAAAACTGTTAACAGTGATCAGCCTAGGGAGGGGAGAGACTAGGAGAGCAAAGAGAACCTTCATGTTCTATGCTCTATATGCCTATCTTTTTTAAATATTTATTTATTTTTGAGAGAGAAAGAGAGAGAGAGAATCTTCAGCAGGCCCTGCACTGTTAGCACAGAGCCTGCCATGGACCTTGAACCAACAATCTGTGAGATCATGACCCGAGCTAAAATCAAGAGTCAGACGCTCAACCAACTGAGCCACCCAGGTGCCCCATATATGCCTCTTTTTTATTTCAAATTGTGGTCAAATACACATAACACAAAATTTACTAAACTGCCTTTAAGTGTAGAGTTCGATAGTGTTAAGTAGATTCACAATGTTGTGCAACCAATCTCTAGAACTCTATCCTCTGAAAAAGTTGAAACTCTATACCAATTAAATAGCAACTTCCAATTTCCTTCTCTCCCTAACCCCTAGTAACCATTGCTCTACTTTCTGTCTCAATGAACTTGACTATTCTAGGCACCTCACATAAGTGGTATCATTCCAATATTTGTCCTTTGTATCTGACTTAATTCACTTAACATAATGTCTTCAGGGTTCATTCATGTTGTAGCCTTTATCAGAACTTCATTTCTTTTTAAGACTGAATAATATTCCACTGTACGTTTATACCACATTTTGTTCATTCATTCATTCTTTCATTCATTCATGGACACTTAGGTTCGACCTTTTGGGTATTGTGAAAAGTGCTGCTATGAACACAGGTGTGCAAATACCTCTTCAAGACCCTGCTTTCAATTCTTTTAGGTATATACCCAGAAGTGGGATGGCTGGATTGCCTGTCTTGTTTTAATTCATGATGAGAATGCATTCATGTGTTATTTGTATAGTGCAAACACACAGAGAAATGAAAAAGAAGTAATCATCAGAGTGTGAGTTATGGGCGTACAAGGTTTCAGGGTAGTACCTGAACGTGGCCCTAGTACAACTTGTGTATATCCAACAAATGACGTCTTAGGCTTGTTCAAATGTCCTCAGTGGTAAGAGAGCACCCACAAAGCCAGCTAACCCAGTTCCTTAAGGTATGGGCAAAGTTGGAAAAGCCAAACTGGATTATTCAAATATATTTTTCAATTTTCTGCCCCTATACTTTTATTGCCTTAATTCCCTGTACTGGGTATATCCTTTTCACCTGCCAACTTGACCCAAATGTTCTCTCCCTTCAGGGTGGCCCCTTTTAACATCCCCAACGAAATTGACTCTTGCTACGTCTGAAGCCCCACATAACTTTGTGCCTCTCTCAGGGCTCTGTTCTTCACAATACAAAGATTGAGCGAGGCTCATGCCCATTTAAATGGTTAAGTATTTGCTATGAGTTTGGCACTGTTACTCGATCCCTGCCCCCATGGGGTTTATGTGTATTTTCTTCCGCAGGCCTTCCTATTTGGGAAAAATCAGGAATTCATTTTTCAGCTGAATAAGTATAGGTGCCTAGGGGCAGCAGTGGGAGATCACACATGTACACATCCATACATTTTAAATTCAGTACTTACTGGGTACCTAACATGTGCCAGGTTGTACGTTCGCCACTGAGAATTTAACAATGAACAAATTATCAATGCTTTTTCTTTCTCATAACAGCCTTATTGTAGTATAGCTCAGACACCATACAGAACACCAATTAAAGTGTACAATGCAGTGGTTTTTAGTGTATTCACAAAGTAGTACAATTATCACCATTATTTTCAACACCCCTCAAAAGGAACCCCCTAACCAGTAGCAGTCACTCCTCACTTCTCCCAACCCTCCCAGCCCTAGGCAACCATTTCATTCTCTATTTGTGTATTTTGGACATTTTATAGAAGTGGAATCATACAGTTCACGGTCTTTTGCGACTGACTTTTTTCACTAAGCCTAACATTATCAAGGTTCATCTGTGTTGCTGTATTTCTCTTTACTGACAAATAATATTCCATTGTATGGCTAGACCACATTTTGCTTATCCCCTCATTGGTTAATGCACATTTGGGTTATTTGTACTTTTTGGTTTTTATGAATAATGCTGTCATGAGCATTCATGTACAAGTTTTTGTGTGGACATGTTTTCAATTCTCTTGGATACATACCCAGGAGTAGAACAGCTGGTGAATTTGGTTAATATATTTCTATAGTTAACCTTTTGAGGAACTACCAGTCTGTTTTCCAAAATGGATGTCCCATTTCACATTCCCACCAGCAGCCTATGAGGCTTCCATTCTCCCCTAAACTTGCTATTATCGGTCTTTTTCATTATAGCCATCCTCCGAAATATTTAACTTTTTATTGTGAGATCATTTTCGACGTATAGAATTGCACAGATAGTGCAAAGTCGATCCTACACTCAGGTTCCCCTAACCGGATATCACCAATGTTTGGGAAAAGATAGAAAAAATAGTTAAGAGACCAGCTCTGCGTCTTCTCGTCTTAGGTGCATATTAGCAGCTTGGACAAATCAAGGCAAAGTTTGTAGAGTCAGGGGCAGCGAGAAGAGGGTCACATCCAGGCGTCCAAGGTCACAAAAGCAGGTGGCAGAGTTCAAAGAGCCACCAGATCCTGTAAGCGGGGTCACGTTGGGAGGAGAGGGGGGGGAACGAGGGGCTTCCTATCACCCCGCACCCCTGGTGGTCTCATCACACTGTAGCACGCTTAGGTTGTTTTCTCTTGCACCAAGAGTCTTTGGAACTCCGGGGAGGTTGAGGCAGTGCTTTAAGGGGCTCTCATATCCTCCACGCCTACCCGTAAAGCACTTAACGAAACCTCCTCTGCCGCCACTTCCCGTAGCGCCCGCGGAGCAAGCAAAGCCCGGCCACACGTCCAGCGCCACACCCAGCCCCGCAGCCCCGCTGCTGCCGCCGGCCACTCAAGGGCCTCCGCTGCCCCCGGTCGCCGGGGTCCGGCTCCCGATAGGCCAGGCGTGCACGAGAGCCCGCCCTCCGGAGGTAGCCGGGCTGCTTTCCGCTCGCCCTGGTCACCGCCGCCGCTAGGGCCCGGGGGCCAAGCGCGGGCCCAGGGCTCCAGCAGGTTCTGTGCAGGCGAGGTCCGGAGTGGGAGCGCCCTGCTACCGCGACACCAGGCCGGGAGGCTACAGCAGGAGAGCCGAGAGTCCCTTTGTCTGCTCTCCACAGCGGCGCGCCGGGCGCGGGGAGGGAGCGCCGGTTCCCGCCCCGGAAGCGGAAGTGCGGGCGCCGCGGCGTCCTGTCCAGTGCGAGCCCGGCCGGTGCGCCAGCCGTTCAGCCCGCCGGTCCCATCGCGCCCTCTCCGCTGCCCGTGTGCCCCCCCCACCCGCCGGCCTCGCCATGCTGTCTCTAGATTTTTTGGACGATGTGCGGCGAATGAACAAGCGGCAGGTGAGGATGGCCGCCCACTCTTTCCCGGGGCTCCCCTCTTCTCTCTGACGCTGCCGCTGCGGGGCCGGGCGGACCTCTGGCCCCCAGGGAGAGGGCCTGAGGAGGTCAGACGCCTGGATCATTCCTTCCCTTGGTGGAGTGTGTGGTGGCCAGAGGTCGCTTTGGCCGCCCCCTATTTTTAGCCCCTGGCTGCGTCGGGGCCTGTTAGGGGCGGAGCGGGAAGCCGGGGCTTCACGTTCCGTGCCTGCTAACGAGACAGGAGAGCAGGTGGAAACCGCGGGGCGCTTTCTAAGTGGGAGCTGGGGGTGCTTGTTATTTTAGACTCGGAAGGGCGGCAAACTCGTGTTCTGTGTGATCGCAGCGACTCCCGATCAGTTCTGGCGACTAGGTTTAGCAGTTCCTGGCTTCCGGGATGCTCGGGGGGGGGGGGCGGCGGTAGGCCCCCCAACAGCCGTTTTGCCGCTTTCAGCCCTAGGCACCCCTTCTAGTGCAGCCGGGCCCCGGCGGGCCGCAGGGCCGTTCCCTGGAGCCCCTCTGAGTTAGTTCGGCGTTGGAGCAGTAGTAATACTTGCCCCGAGTCCTCGCACCAGTAAGGTGGCAGCTCTCAGAGTCCTCGGCTTTACTGCCCGATAGCCGTGGCCCAGGGATCTTGAAGTTGATCCTTAAACCTTACTCCTCTTGAACTTCTAGACCCTGTGCCACATGGTACTGGGGACACTACTGTGATTATTTGTCTTCTGCACGAAGTGTGTTTGTAGAGCCTAGTTTTGCTTGCTTTGGACCTTTTTATGGTATTTCGCTTTTAAGAATTTAACGTGTCACTATTTTTTTAATTTAAAAAATGCTTATTTATTTATTTCCTTTGAAAGAGAGTGGAGCAGGGGAGGGGCAGAGAGAGAGAGAGAGAGAAAGAAAGAAAGAAAGAGAATCCCAAGCAGGCTCTGCGCTGTCAGCGCAGAGATGGACGTGGGGATGGAACCCACGAACGGGGAGATCGTGACCAGAGCGGAAATCAAGAGTAGGTCCCTTAACCGACTCAGCCACCCAGGCGCCCCTAACATGTCACTGTTATTGATGTTCTCTTGGACTTGTATTTTACAGTATTTATAGTTACCCTTAAAGAAGTGGATATGTACCCTTCCCTTGGTCCGCTTCAGACTTCTCCTAGCTCAGTGTCACCTCTTAAACACGTTTCCTAATTCCCTCAGTCATAATTGATCGTTCTTTCCAAGTTGCGCGAAATGCGTGTCTTTATGGTAACACTTCAGTGTCTCACTTGTACAGTGCTGTCCTCTTCATATCTGAATTTCTAGGTGCCACAGACATAGCTCTGAAGAAATACTTAGTTTGGGCGTCCTGTTTATTGTGACTTATGCCAGGAGTGATGTGAAAAACGCGAAGGTCAATGAGACAGACTCTGCCTTCGAGGAGCATAAGTGTGTGGAAAATGACTAAGGCAAATGATAACTGTTTCGAGCTCTTGCTGTGTGTGATGGGTTTTATTTACCTGAGAGGTGGGTAACGTTACTCCCGTACTGCAGATGAGGAAAATGAGCAGCCTCCCAGAGATTGCTGGGAGGACGTGGCAAGGACTGGATAGCATGGCAGTGGGGTGAGGGCGAGTGATGAAATGAGGCTTGACCAGTACATGATGTTTGGGGGAAAGAACTGACAGTGACTCTAGATGCTGAGAGCTAATCAGACGAAAAGAGGATAACTCCCAAGTTTGGTTCTTCGCTTCTAAAATTGCTGTCATTTGCAAAACTTTTCCATTTATGCTTAACTATCATCAAATGTCTGATTAATTTGTTTGAGTTGTCATTGTTTTTTTTTTTTCTTATCAGGTTCATAGAGGAATACTTAGTACCATAAATTGATCCATATAAAATGTACCGTTTGAGGGCCGCGTGGGTGGCTCGGTCAGTTGGGCATCCGACTTCGGCTCAGGTCATGATTTCACAGTTCGTGGGTTCGAGCGCCGTGTCAGGCTCTGTGCTGACAGCTCAGAGCCCGGAGCCTGTTTTCGGATTCTGTATCTTCCTCTCTCTCTGACCCTCCCCTGCTCACCCTGTCTCTGTCTCTCAAAAATAAATAAAAAACATAAAAAAATTAAAAATTAAAAAATAAAAAAAATTTTTAAGTGTACCATTTGAAAAACTTCCAGTTATATATGCCCATCACAGTCAAGATAACTGAACATTTCTATCACCCACAAGATCCCTTGTGCCCCTTTCTAACTGGTCTCTCTTGACCACCTGGCAACCACTGATTTGCTTTTTGTATTGATGAACTTGATTGTATTTTATTTTTATTTATTTATTTAGTACTTGAAGTTTATATTCCTTTGAGCTTTTGGTTTTGATTTTTTAACACCTTACTCAAGACTTTTGTTTGTTACATGTAATGCAGTTTTTTGGTCAGCCTCACAGTTGCCAAAAAAAAAAAGTGTTTCACTACCTTCCCTGAATCCTGTTCCTTGTTGCCAGATTAAGATCCTCGCCCCTGCCCTCAAACCTTCAGCTCCTCGTTGCCTTGTAGGTAATGGCCTAGACCCTTAGAATGGCGTTTGCAGGAAGCCCCAATCATTTTACAGTTGCCATTTCTCACTACTTCAAATCTTGTCCCAGTTTACGTTTTCTACCTATTTCATACCATTGCCTCTATGAACATTGTTCTATTCAGACCTTGTGTACTTAACTGTCTTAGAAACTCCTCTTGTATTCTTTTGGAGTCTTTGTGGACTGGCCCAGAATATTCTGTGATCTCTACAGCCGTTTCAGCAGTTATATACTATTTTATTTGTCTTTTTTGCAGTATGGCTCCTTTACTGAAGTATCAGATCACTGTTTTCTTGCAGCTTTTCTTAATCTGTGAAGACCTGATCATTAGAGTTTGTCTGTTTCTGTGGTATAAATACACCCAACATGGCTGATTTCATGTTACTAACATGACATCACTGAATGTGGAATTAGGAAGAGATGTGGTAGCCGGCAACTGTTATTTCCACCTTACAGACAAAATAGAATAATCTCAAGAACATAGATAACAAAGGGGTGGCTGGGTGGTTCCGTAGATTGAGCGTCACGCTCTCGGTTTCAGCTCAGGTCATGATCTCACGTTTCGAGCGTTCATCAGGCTCTGTGCTGATAGCATGAAGCCTGCTTGGGAGTCTCTCTTTCCCTCTCTCTCTCTGCCCCTCCCCTGCTTGCTCTCTAGCTCTTTCTCTCTCAAAACAAACAAACAAACATTAAAAAAAAACATAGATAATGATAAAATGTAGTAAAATAGTCAGGAACTGATTAATTTAGATTATTTCATATCTTGGTTTTTTTTAATGTAATTTAATTGTACCAATTGTTAATAACACTGTGTTTGACAACCAGCTTGCAAAACTCCTGAAACTTTAGCAAATTGGCTCCAGCACACTGCTGGTTATAGGTTAGGTTTTTAGTTTTTATCTTTTTAATTTTTATTCAGCTTTGAGAGTGTGAGTGAGTGAGGAAGGCACAGAGAGAAAGGGAGACAGAGGGTCTGAAGGGAACGTCACAATGATAGCACAGAGCCTGATGTGGGGTTTGAACCCATGACTGCGAGATCATGACCTGAGCTGAAGTCTGACACTTAACTGACTGAGCCACCCAGGTGCCCCAGTTCTTTTGTTTTCTAAGATTTTATTTGTAAGTAATCTCCATACCCAGTGTGGAGCTCAGACAAGTTTGCATGCTGTACCAACTGAGCCAGCCAGGTGGCCCTGGTTATAGTTGAGTTTTTTGATGCCCGTTGAGGTGGCCTTTATGTCCAGAAAAGCCTATTTAGAATTATCTTTTATTTTAAAAAATAATATTCAGTTTGTAAAAGCTAAAATTTTTAAACTGAGTTCTTAAGCTTTTAGAATCAGTTTACAAATCTTAATCCTATTTAAAGGCTAGGAGATTTAAAAAGAAAAATAAATAGAGTCTAGGAAAATTTAACAGACACTTTTAAGGCCCTTTGAATATTTGGGCCAATTTATAAACAAACATCTTAAAAATATTATAAATTTAAAAATTTATTTTTTAAGGGGTGCCTGAATGGCTCAGTCGGGTGAACATCCGACTCTTGATTTCAGCTCAGGTCATGATCTCGCGGTTTGTGGGTTCAAGCCCTGCATCGGACTCTGTGCTGACAGTACGAAGCCTTCTTGGGACTTTCTCTATCTCCCTCTCTCTCTGCCCCTTCCTCCCTAACGCTTGCGTGTACACACGCGCTCTCGCTCTCTCTCTCTCTCTCTCTCAAAATAAATAAGTAAATTTTCCTTTTTAAGAACATTGGTTATTCAGCAAACATCACTGCATACTTATATAATTTATATATGTCTGGGACTCTGTAAGTTCTCTGAAATGTTTCAGCACTGTATAAATAGTAAGCTTTCTGCTTAAAATCATAAATCTACAACAATTGATCATACCTTACAAATTGGAACTACAAACCTGACCTATTACATTAATGGGCCAAATTCTCTTAAATTTTATAAATACTTAAAATACCAAATATGCATGGAGGTTTTAACATAAAAATATTAACACTATACATAATTTCCTTTAAGAATTTTTGTTCTTGGGGCCCTTGGGTGGCTCAGTCGGTTGAGTGTCCGACTTTGGCTCAGGTCATGATCTCACTGTCCCCTGAGTTCGAGCCTCACATCGGGCTCTGTGCTGACAGCTCAGAGCCTGGAGCGTGTCTTCAGATTCTGGGTCTCCCTCTCTCTCTGACCCTCCCCTGCTCACACTGTCTCTCTCTCTCTCTCTCTCTCTCTCTCAAAAATAAATAAAACGTTAAAAAATTCTAAAAAAAAAAGAATTTTTGTTCTTAATTATAAATTTTACTGGGGTCAAAAGGTGTTTACCACTAAGAAAATAAGTATGTCATGCAAAATAATTTTCGTGTTTTCACCTGTAAAATTTGGGGTTGTCCCTCTGCTTGCCAAGAATTCTTAATGACTAGAGGGTATTGGCCAGGATATGACTAGATCCATGTTTGAGCCCTGATGGGATTGGTCCCTTTCACAGAATTTGCCTATTAGCTCCTCCCTAGGCCTCTTATATTACTTAAGTTTTGCATTTCTTTGGGTTTCAATTATCTGTTTGTCTTCTTGCCTAAATCTAAAGATCTTAGGACCTAGCAGAATCCTTCAGTCTTTTTCTTTCTTCTTATCTCTTAGGATCACTCAACTCCTAATGGCTGTTGTAATGATATCTGATTGAATTCTAGATATTTGTGATGATTTTTGTTTAAATTAATTGGCCCTCCAATGAGGCACACAGAAGCCAAGGAGATTTTTCTTAGTCTTCGACCTAATATGAGTAAGTGTGCAGCAAATAGGAGGTACATACAGCACAGAGGACAGATCTACCCAGATTTTTGAAAACTCATATAGTCTTGTTTAGGATCAGGAAAATGTTACTGACAAGATGTCCACATTCAGTAATTAGTTGCCAAATTTCAGTGTAGAAATACTAACATCAGGGGTGCCTGAGTGATTCAGTTGGTTAAGCGTCCGACTTTGGCTCAGGTTGTAATCTTGTTCGTGGGTTCGAGCCCCGTGTCAGGCTCTGTGCTGACAGCTCAGAGCCTGGACGGATTCTGTGTCCCTCTCTGCCCCTCCCCTGCTTATGCTCTGTCTCTCTGTCAAAAATTAGTATTAAAAAAAATTAAAACTGAGACATGGTGATTCAGAGAGATGTCACTAACCAGCACTGTTATGGGTGGACAAATCCAAGTTTGCCATGGCATCTGGGGCTGGAGTCCACATCTGGTTGATGGATTGGGACCACACCAAAGGAGGGTAGATGCAGTGTGTGGAAAGCTGTTGCTTCTACATCTAATCTCTGTTGGTCAGCCAGCAGAGCTAGACGTGGAAGAGAAGAGAGCAAGGACAAACTGGATTCAGCCAGGCCCTTTGTTTCTCACCACAGTGACCCTCAGCATAATAGCAGGTCTTTCCTTTTGACCTTCTAGATCTTGGGCACATTTCTTTTTTTGGCCAACTTTAACCCAGAACCCTAGAGAGAGGGGATTTGGGGATGCCTAGTTCTAGCTTATCCAAGTTGGCAGAGTACAAAACTACTGTAGTCTTCTCTTTGTCAACTCGGCAACTATACACACATTTTCTAATTGTATTTAATTTTTCTTTTAATGTTTATTTATTTTAGAGAGAAAGAGAGAGAGGAGGGAGGGGCAGAGAGAGAGAGAGGGAGACAGAGGATACAAAGTGGGCTCTGCACTGACAGCAGAGAGCCTGATGCGGGGCTCTAACTCAGAAGCTGTGAGATCATGACCTGAGCCGAAGTTGGACACTTAACCCCCTGAGCCACCCAGGCGCCCTTGTATTTAATTTTTCAAATAAAACAAAATTATGCTTCTGTCTAATATGTAGCTAGCCTTTGTTTTTGTAATTGTTCATGTGGTTGTAGCTGTATTCTTTCTTCCATTAACCATTCCATAGTCCTTCTGCTCTCAGCAAGAACCCAAGTTGGTCATGGTTTCTTACCTGGTGGAGTGACCCAGACTTCATTACTAAAGGCTTAATGTCAAGAGTAGTCCTGCCTGAATTGGATTGTTGTAGTTTTCACTAACTTTTATCACAGGGCATAAGGGCAGTAAGAGGCCCTCTCTGTATAGTCCAGGATTCTGTAGTCTGGTTACTCACTTCCCTCATTACGTAGAAACAACCCTATTTTTTTCAGAAAGTCGGGATCAGTCACCCTTGCCAATAAGTAAACCCCTGTTCTTTGCATTTTGGTTCACTGGCATAAGGAGCCCAAAGCGGCCAGAGAGTAGGCTCAACTTCCAGCGTAACGCAACCATCGTGTCCCCTGATGGAGGGATACCTCCTGGGAGGAAGAAAATGTCTAGGCCCGCAGAATCCAAAGTTGTGAGAATGGAAAGCAGAAATTTCACTAGCAGATTATTAGGGGTAATAGTGAGAGAGCTCACTCCCGTTCTCACCCTTTTATTCTGGACGAGTGAGTAATAATGCCTGTAGAAGAAGGAATCTCATATATTGGTTGCTGATTCAGAGCACATACCTCACACCGGAAGGCGTTAGACTTTATCCCAGCCTCAGAAAGTGTTGCTGGTGAGTAACTGGTGCTATAAGTAGCCTCAAAAGGCCGCGTCCACATCACTCAGAAGATGGAAACCATACCAGTAAGTGAACTGGGAAAAGCTGAATATAAAGAATTGTTAACTGGTAAAAGATGCTCAACTACTGGGGCTCCTGGGTGGCTCAGTCAGTTGAGCGTCTGGCTTCAGCTCAGGTCATGATCTCACGGTTCGTGGGTTCGAGCCCCGCGTCGGGCTCTGTGCTGACAGCTCAGAGCCTGGAGCCTGTCTTCGGATTCTGTGTCTCCCTCTCTCTCTGACCCTCCCCTGCTCACGCTGTCTCTCTCTCTCTCTCAAAAATAAATTTAAAAAAAAAACATAAAAAAAAGATGCTCAACTACTGAAAATGGATAAAAGAGCACTCAGAAGAAGTTCAGAAATAGCACATGCAGGAAACAGCTATCCCCTCTAGGATGAGGGGGTTAACAAGGAAAGAAATAAGAACATGCCTTACTCCATCCCCCTTCCTAAGCCTGAGATCCAAGACCTCTTTTGAGAGGGTGTGGCTCCATAGGGACATGCAGTCTGCCATGGCGGTGACATTTGCCGGAGCAGCAAGCTGGAGCTGGTCCATAGAACTGGCCTGCTGGGAGGCTGAGAAATTGGCCAGAGATGATGTGGGCAGGAACCAATCTGGGAGAGTCAGTGACTGAACACTACCAGACCCGCACAGATCCAGTCACTACCGTGTGAAATAAAAACATGGGACGGAGAAGAGAAGCCCCTTCCTTCATCACTTTGCAGTGGCCCTCTCATGCCTTTTATTAATAAATCCAAACATGATTGAGCCAGTTGGAAAAGGAGGATTTGTTCAGTAACACAGGATGGATTTGGAGCTCAGAGACAATACATTGATAACTGGCCTGCTGTTCCACTGTTACTTCCGGCCAGCCACTTCAAGATGACGGGAGACCTAGTAAGACCAGTGAATTCCATGGCCCACCACCCACTGCTGTGCTTTATCCATAAACTAGGTTCCCTGGTCACAAGCAGTGTTGTATCGAATACTGTGATGAGGGACTAAGGGATTCCGTAAGTTCACGGATGGTGGTTTTGACAAATACCAAGGAGAGGGAAGACAGATCCATATCTAGAATACAGTCTGGGAAGGATAAATTGCTCCCCCTCCCATGACAGAAGTAAACCAGTATCAGGAATGGTATCGTTGATTTTTTTGCTCTTGGCAGAGTAGGCACTCCTCATTGGCCAGAACCAAATTGGTTTTGGTGAGTGAAAATCCACATCGCTAACCTTCAGCTTGGCTTCTACAGACAGTCACTGGATTGTGAGTCCGTCAGGCAAGAGGAGGGTAGCTGGGGAAGGAGGCTGACTGACATCCAGAGAGTTGGTAATTTTATTTAACTGATTATTTTAGTTTGTGCTGCCAAAGCGAGCACTATTTAACTGATTATTAAGATAACCCCTCTGCAGGGGCACCTGGGTGGCTCAGTTGGTTAAGTGTCCAACTCTTGATCTCAGCTCAGGTCATGATCTCACAGTTGGTGAGATGGAGCCCTGTGTTGGGCTCTGTGCTGACAGTGCGGATCATGCTTGAGATTCTCTCTGCCTCTCTCTCTCTCTCCAATAGATAGATAGATAGATAGATAGACAGACAGACACAGACAGACAGACTTCTCTGGTGATGTAATTCTTTGGTGAACATTTATATGGGACACAGATATCTTCACATTCTAAATACCTATGTGGAGAGCTCCCTCAGTATACCACTTACCCACGTCTCTTGTCTCTGGCTTTTCAATAATGTCCCTTCCAGTCCCTGACCATCCAGCCAAACTGCTAGTCACTTTTGAATGGGCGTAAATCCACACCTGTGGCCATCTCTCCCCCCAGGCAAAATGAACAACGTCTGTCACTCAAAGTTCTGCCCATTGGGGGGATTTCCCTTCATCACAATCCCTCATGGTCAACCCTGAATGGGTGTGCAGTGCCACAGCCGTCTGTTTTCAGTTGGTGCTAGATGGTTCGTGTAGAACTAAAAACCAGGCCCAAAGTCTTCCTTTCAGCTGGTCAAAGGGAGCGCCCCATGAGGCAATACGTGTAAGATGAGAGAAGTGAAGCAGTTTAACCCGAGTAGGAGCCATGAGTATCTGAGTCACTTGCTCATACAGTTGTGTCTTCAGGACTGCTCAAGCCCCATCTTAAGTAGACCACGTCCGCTTGATGGTGGAGTACTGTGTGAATGCCCAGCTTCATGGCTTGGTGTATCTGGCAGTTCAAGCTGGGGAGTTCAGGTCACATGGTAACTTGGTGACCCATGGTCAAGTGTTTGATCTCTGCTAGAACTCAATAGCAAGGCAGAAGCTGTTACTCAAGAGAATAGTTCTCCAAAGTATAGCATGGCTTTGCTCCCAAATCCAAAGGTGTGTGCTGTTGTTCACCCATAGAGATTGGCCAGGGGCTCCCTGTCTGTCACAAATATTTCAGTCATCTTCTGGGTCTTATGGCCCAATTGCTAGGACAGCTTTCATGGCAGCTTGGACCTGTTGCAGAGCCGTGCTCAAAACTGGCTCAAAATGGGTTTACTCAATATGGAGATTTTGAGTAGCTCACCCACATGAGGTATATGTTGTCTCCAAAATCCAAAGAGGCCCACAGGTCTCATTATTCTGAGAACAATTTTACTTTATATTTCCCTTATTATGAGTTTGGTTGAGCATATTTTCATATGATTTTAGAGTGATTTTTACTTCATTTGCCATGAACTGGCAGTTCATAATCTTTTGCCTATTTTCCTTTTTGAGTTATTTTCTTATTGAGTGCTAGGAAGATTAGTCTTTTGAATATATATATGGTAAATACTTCCTCATAGTTTATCATTTGTCTTTTGACTTATAGTATAATTTGCCGTGCATAGTTGTGGGATTTTTTTGGTTATTGTTGCTTTTTTAATTTTGTTTTGGTAGTTATACATTTACCTAGATTTTCTTCATAGCTTCTGGATTTCAGGTCAATTAACTAAGACCCCCTTTACTCTGAGGCCTTTCCTACTCTCTTTGCTTCTATTTTGTGTGCTTGTGCTTTAAAAAAAAAAAAACAGCAACTCTTTATTGACAAGTAATTTATAAAATTCACCCATTTGAAGTGTACAACTCATGGCTTTCAGTAAATGTGTAGAATCCTACGACCATCACTACAATCCAGTTTTAGAAGATTTCCATGGTCCCAGAAAGACCCCTTTCTTCTTTTACAGTTGATTCCTGTTCCCATGCCCAGTCCCTCCCAGCAGTCTCTACTCTGCTGTGTCTCTTGTGATTGGCTTTACCTGGATACTTAATATAAACATAATCATACAAAATGTAGTCTTTTGCAGCTGGCTACTTTAATTTAGCATACATTTTTTTAATTTTGGTAAAATACACATAAAATTTATTGATTCATCCATTTTTTTTAATGGATATTTATTTTCGAGAGAGAGAGCACACCCATGAGCAAGGGAAGGGCAGAGAGAGAGGGAGAGAAAGAATCCCAAGCAGGCTCCAGGCTGTCAGCACAGAGCCTGATGCGGAGCTCGAACTCAAAAACCGTGGGATCTTGACCTGAGCTGAGATCAAGAGTTGGCTGCTTAACCAACTGAGCCACCCAGGTGCCCCTAACTCAACCATTTTTTAAGTGTAGAGTTCAGTCAGGGCGCCTGGGTGGCTCAGTTGGTTAAGCAGTCGACTGCAGCCGACTCTTGATCTCAGCTCAGGTCTTGATCTTAGGGTTGTGAGTTCAAGCCCCACATTGTAGGCATGGAGCCTACTTTAAAAAAAAATGTAGAGTTCGGTAGTGTTAAATATGTTAACTTTCATGTACAACCAATCTCCAGGACTCTTTTTGTCGTGTAAAATTAAAATTCTGTGCTCTTTAAAAACTCCCCATCCTCCCCTCACCCCATTCCCTGGCAACCACCCTTCTACTTTCTATCTCTGTGAATTTGACTTTTACTGATTTGTTTGTTTGTTTATATATTTTCTGTCTCATTGATTTATGCTCTAAACTGTATTTCCTTCCCCGGTTGCTTTGTGTTTAGTTTGCTATTTTTGTCTGGTTTCTTAAAGTGGAATCTCAGGTTATCGATTTAAGATCTTTTCTAATATATGTATTTAAAGCTATAAATTTCCTTCCAAGCAGTGCTTTAGCTACAATCCATAAATTTTTATATATCGTGTTTTTGTTACACTCCGTTCTCACAATATTTTATGATTTCCTTCTGACCCATGGGTTATTTAGAAGAACGTTTAATTTCCAAATATCTGTGGATTTTCCACATTTCTTTCAGTGCTGATTTCTAATTGAATTCCATTGTGGTTGGAGAGCATAGTTTGTCTGATTACATTTTTTTTTAAATTTGAGGCTCTTTTTTATTTACCAAGGATTGGATCTCTGGAGAATGTTTCATGTGTGTTTGAAAAGAATGTGTATTCTGCTCTGTTGGGTGGAGTGTTCTATAGATGTTTAGTTGGTTGATGATATTCAATTTTTTTATATCATTGACGATTATCTGTGTTGTTTTATCAACTATTGAGAAAGGAATATTGAAGTCTCAAACTTTTTATCTTGGAATAAATCCTACATGGGTATACAGTATGTACTGTTGGATCTGATTTGCTAAAATGTTGCACATAATTTTTATATTGATATCCACAATCTGTTCAGTAGTTTTCTTTAAAAAAAAAAAACAAACAGTTTTTTTGGAGGGGGGGTGCCTGGGTGGCTCATTTGGTTGAGCACCCTGACTTCTCAGGTCATGATCTCATGGTTGGTAAGTTTCAGCCCCACATCGGGCTTGCTCACTACTCTCCATGTGAGCCTGCTTTGGATCCTCTGGCCCTCTCTCTCTGGCCCTCCCCATGCACTCGCTTTCTCACATTCAAAATAAAGAAATAAACATTTAAAAAATTTTGAAAGCTAGTTTTTTTTTTTTTAAGTTTATTTTGAGAGAGAGAGTACACATGCATGGGAGAGGGGCTGAGAGAGGGAGAAAGAGAATCCTAAGCAGACTCTGTGCTGTCAGTGTGGAGCCCAACACAGGGCTCGAGCTCATGAACTGTGAAATCATGACAGCCAAGATCAAGAGTTGGTCTCTTAACCAACTGAGCCACCCAGGCACCCCTGTTTAGTAGTTTTCTCATAATGTCTTTGGTCTGGTTTGGTAATGCTGGCCTCATAGAATGAATTGGGGAGTATTCCTTCTTCTGTGATTTTCTAGAAGAGTTGGCATAGAATTGTTCATGATTTTTTCATTAAGTGCTTGGTAAAATTCACCAGTGAATGCCATTTAAGCCTGGAGTTTTTCTTTTTGGGATTTTTTAAACCATAAATTCAATTTCCTTAATAGATATTGATCCATTCAAGTTATTTTTCTTCAGTAAGTGTTGGTAACTTGTGTCTTTCAAGGAATTGGAAATATTTTGGCATAAAGGCATTCATAATACTTGCTTATATCCCTATAATGTTTGTATATTAATACAAATGAATAGATATTTATCTCTCATTCCTTCCTGATACTAGTAATCCATATCCTTCCTCCCTCCACCCCCACCTCTCTTTTTCCTGATTAGTCTGGCTTATTCATCTTCTTGAGGAACCAGCTTTTGGTTTGATTGGTTTTCCTTATTGTTTTCCTGTCTTCTG
The DNA here is from genome assembly GCA_028646485.1 of Cryptoprocta ferox. Lineage (NCBI taxonomy): Eukaryota > Metazoa > Chordata > Mammalia > Carnivora > Eupleridae > Cryptoprocta > Cryptoprocta ferox. The sequence goes on along the minus strand of CM053560.1, from coordinate 133,130,370 downwards.
TTTCATTTATTTCTCCTCTTATTGTTAGTATTTACTTTCTGTGAGTTACTTTGGGTTTCATTTGCTTTTCCTAATGTTTTAAGGTAGAAGCTTAATTTAGGAAATTCACAAATATTTGGAAATTAAACAGTTTCTAAATAACCCATGGGTCAAAGGAGAATCACAGGAGAAATTACAAAATATTTTGAAGTGTGTAAACAAAAATACAACATATAATTTGAGACTTTTTCTGTTTTATTTGTACTGCTATAAAATTCTTCCATGTAGTATTTTGGTGCATCCCACAGATTTTGCTGTATTTCCATTTTTATCCAGTTCAAAATACTTTTCAGTTTCTTTTTTGAAAGAATTCGAAAGTTTCTTTTACCATGGGTTATTTAGAAGCCTGTTATTTGATTTTGAAATATCGGAGGGAGTTTTCAGATACCTTTCTGTTATTGATTTCTGGTTTCATAACATTGTGATTGGAGAATACACTTGGCATAATTCAAATCCTTTTCTATTTATTAAGACTTTTTTGTGGTCCTGAATATGGCCTATCTTGGTAAACTTTCTATGTGTACTTAAAAGGAATGTGTATCTGCTGTTATTGGGCAGAATGTTCTGTAAATATTGATTAGGTAAAATTGGTTGGAAGTGCTGTTCAAATTTTCTCTATTCTTACTGATTTTCTGCCTTTATGCTGTATCAATTATTGATAGAGGGATTTTAAATTTTTTAACTTATAACTTTGGATTTGTCTGTTTTTCCTTGTATTTCTGTCAGTATTTGCTTCCTGTATTTTGAAGCTAAGTTATTAGTTGCATAGATGTTTAGGATTACGTCCTCATAGTGAACTCACCTCTTTATCATAATGAAATAACCCTCATATCCCTCATAATATTATTTGCCATAAAATCTGCTTTGTGCGATATTAATGTAGCTAATCCATTCATCTGTCCGTCCATCCCTCTGTCTTTCTTCAATTTTCTTTTGATTACTATTAGTATGATGTGTTTTCCTGTCTTTTTACTTTTATCAATATTTGTATATATATTTAGAGTGCATTTTTTGTAGGCAACATATAATTGGGCTTTTTTTTCTTCTCAGTTGGTATAGCACTTAGGTCATTTATATTTTATGTGATTATTAATATGGTTGTGTTTAAAAATCTCTATCTTAATTTTTTTATTTCCCATTTGTTTATTGTTCCCCATTCCTCTTTTTCATCTTATTTTGGATTAGTTGAGTTGTGTTTTTTTTTTTTTTTAAGTTTCCATTTTATTCCTTTGTTAGCTTGTTAGGCATACCTATTTGTTTATTTGCTTTAAGGTTTATCGTGTGTTTTTTTTTTTTTAAGTTATCTCAGCCTATCTTCAACTTATATTGTATGATTTCACGTATAGTATGAGAGCATTACAATAATGTATTTCCATTTCCCCTCCCCTGGCCTTTGGGCTCTTGGTATATAGTTTACTTCTGTATATGTTGCCACAATACTTTGTTGTTATTTTTGCCTTAAAGAATCCATTATCTTTAAAATTTTTATTTGAAGGGGCACCTGGGTGGCTCATTCGGTTAAACGTCCAACTCTTGATTTTGGCCCAGGTAATGGTCTCACAGTTTGTGAGTTTGAACCCAGCGTCCAGCTCTGCACTGACAGCACAGAACCTGCTTGGGATTCTCTCTCTCCCTCTCTCTCTCGCTCTCTCTCTCCCTCTCTCTCTGCCCCTCCCCCACTTATGTGTGCACTCTCTCAACAGAAATAAAGTTTAAAAATATTAAAATAAAAATTGTTTTAAAAAGAAAAGGTGTATTATGTATTTACTGACATCTGCTCTTATTCCTTTGTGTAGATCTAGATTTTATTTCATACTTTTCCTGGAGGACTTTTTTATTATTTTTTAAAATTTATTTATTTTATTTTATTTTTTTACTTTTTAACTTACATCCAAGTTATCATATAGTGCAATAATGATTTCAGGAGTAGAATCCAGTGATTCATTCCCTACATGTAACTAACACCCGGTGCTCATCCCAACGAGTGTCCTCCTTAATGCCCCTTGCCTATTTAGCCCATCCCCCCACCCATAACCCCTCCAGCAACCCTCAGTTTGTTCTCTATATTTAAGAGTCTCTTGTGTTTTGTCCCCCTCCTATTTTTATATTGTTTTTGTTTCCCTTCCCTTATGTTCACCTGTTTTATATCTTAACTTCCACATATGAGTGAAGTCATATGATATTTGTCTTTCTCTGACTGATTTGGCTTAGCGTAATACACTCTAGTTCCATCCATGTTGTTGCCAATGGCAAGATTTCATTCTTTTTGATTACCGAGTAATACTCTGTTGTATATATACACCACATCTTCTTTATCCATTCATCTGTCGATGGACATTTGGGCTCTTTCCATACTTTGGCTATTGTTGATAGTGCTGCTGTAAACATTGGGGTACATGTGCCCCTTTGAAACAGCACACCTGTATTCTTTAGATAAATACCTACTAATGCAATTGCTGTGTCATAGGGTAGTTCTATTTTTAATTTTTTGAGGAACTGATATTTTTGCCTGGAGGACTTTTTTTTAAAACATTTTTTGTGATGTAGGTCTGCTCATGATGAAGTAGTATTTTTTTAGGGGTTCCTGGGTGGCTCAGTCGGTTAAGTGTTCAACTCTTGGTTTTGCCTTAGTTCATGATCTCATGGCTTCTTGGATTTGAGCCGTTCATCAGGCTCTGTGGTAGCACCGTGGAGCCTGCTTGGGATTTTCTCTCCCTTTCTCTGCCCTTCCCCCACTCGTACTGTCTCTCTCTCTCTTTCTCTCTCAAAATAAATAAATAAACTGGAAAAAATTTTTGAGAAAGAAGTATTTTTTAACTTTTGTATGTTTGAAAGGTTTTATTTTGCCTTCATTTTGAAAGAAATTTCTCAGGTATAGAATTTTAGGTTGATAGTTTTCCTTTTAGTACTTTTAAGATGTTGCTTCAGAAACTTCTGGCATGTGTTATTTTCAAAGAGAAGTCTGCTGTAATCTTTGTTCCTCTTTATATAATGTCTTTTTTTTAATCTAGCTGCTTCTACAGTTTTCTCTTTCTCATTGGTTTTAAGCAGTTTAATGATTATGTTGAAATTTGTTGTAGTTTTCTTCAAGTTTCTTTTACTTGGGGTTTGCTCCGGTCTTAGATATACAAGTTTATAGTTTTAATCAAATTTGGAAAAATTTTGGCCATTATTCAGGTTTTTTCTTGTCTTCCCCTTCCTCCTGACAAATCCCAAATCCCATTACATGTATGCTAGAGTGCTCGATGTTATTCCTCTTCTGCAATTTTTCTAGAAGAGTTGGCATTGAATTGTAACGATTTTTTATTAAATGCTTGGTAGAATTCACCAGCAAATGCCATTTGAGACTGAAGTTTTTACTTGTTGGAAGGTTTTTAAACCATAAAGTCAGTTTCTTTAACAGACATCTATCTGTTCACGTTATGTTTCGTCTTCAGTGAGCTTTGGTAGCTTGTGTTTTTCAGTGATGAGAAGATATGGTATATTGGTATAAAAGTATGTTTGTAAAGATATGTTTTCTGTGTCAGATTTTTTATTTTTTATTTTTTTAAAGTTGTATTTATTTAAGTCATCTCTAAACCCAACATGGGGCTCGAACTCCTAATCCCAAGATCAAGAGTCACTTGCTCTTCTGACTGAGCCAGCCAAGTGTCCCATGAGTCAGATTTTTAAAACATAGATTTTTCTCAAATGAAACTTACCTTACTGTTATTAATATTATGCCTGTTTAGACTATTCCAGGTTTTTTGTTATTATCATTTAAGGTCGTCACTGGGACTGTCAGTGACTTACTTTACTGGGCCATAATAACAGCATATCTTCTGAACATGCTCAATTTTTCCATCAGTTTTACTTCTAGCTGCTGTCAGGGTATTTGCCTCTAATACCGCAGCTTCTAATCGCTTCCTCTTTTGTGAGTTAGAAGGCAGGAGAATTGTGGTTCTGGATTGATGAGTCTCTTAGTTTGAGGTCTTAACATAAGAGGAATTGAAGACTTAGGCCAACTGTAATTTTGCAGCTCCGAGACACATTTTTGCTTCCATGGTCACTTCTATCTTTGCTTGAGATTGCTAGACGTGTGACTTCTCTGAAAATACCCTCTGTGTTTCAAATATCTCTTGGGAGAATAGGAAATACAATGCGTATTTGATAACTATAACAGATAAAGGCACAGTACATAACTTCTAGATAGATAGATTATGGCTGTTAAACTCATCAGCTTTTATCCTGCTGAATTTTCCGTCTTATGTTTTTCTTAAACTTGTGTTATGTGTTACGGTGTATTTTATTAATTTATTTAAGTTTAGTTCATTTTGAGAGAGAGGGTAGGGTGCGCACGTGCGGGCCCACAAGTGGCGCCATGAACCAACTCAGCCACCCAGGCGCCCCCAAGTCTCTTCTGTTGACGAAAATCTTTCCATTTACAGAGGGGCGCCGACGTAGCATTGTCGGGACAGGTGTGGGGTATCTAATAAAGTATTTTTTAAAAGAAACATGAAAGACAAACTGATGATTTCCTAAGTCCCTGCAAGGCCACTTTTCCCCCCATAACCACCCTTCCCTTTTTCCTCAGACTTGTAACACTCCCTTTCACCATAGAGCCGTTGTTGGGAAATTTATCTAATCACCAGAATCACCCCCCTCGTTCTCATGGAGGAGAAAGAGGTTAAAAGCCCCTCAGCGCGTGTAACCGGTCTGTCCCTTCGAAGGCGCCCGCTCGCAGGCAGCTCCGGCAGTCTGTGGGCCGAAACCTAGACAGAAGCACATTATCTGAGCAAAAATTTGAAAAATGTCATATTCTTCTCCCTTTCTTCTCTCCCCTCTTATTGCTACCCACAGTCTTTACTCAAAAGAGTAAAGGAGCCACCTTAGCTCCTGCTGTCTCTGCCACTGCACCCGAATACTCGCGAATGTGCGTTGTCACAGAGAGGGCTGCCTCTTGCTGGTATTGGCAGAAAGGAGGCGCACCTCCCTAACCTCACACCGTTTGGCAGCATCGAGCTGACTACGAAAGCGGCATTGCGCCCCATGTAGAGTAGCAACCACGGAATTGAGTAGCTCTAGTATGTTCTCTAAGAAGTGACGGGAACCACATGCTCTGCAGCGCTCACGGTGAGACTAGAAAAGAATGTTACTAAAACCAATCAAAACTCTGGGTAAGTGTGGTGTGGGGTCTGTGTGTGCTGTTTGACGTCTGCACTTTCAGGAAGTGGAGGCCGCCGGGGACTAGAATAATCCACACGACAATTTAAACTGCGCCTGGGGCACCTGGGGGCTCAGTGGTCAAGCATCCGAGTCTTGGTTTCGGCTCAGGTCATGATCTCACCGTTCGTGGGTTCAAGCCCCACGGTGGGCTCTGCGCTGACTGTGAGGAGCCTGCTTGGGATTTGCTCCCTCTGCCTCTCTTTCTCTGCCCTTACGTGTGCGCGCTTGCGTGGTCTCTCTCAAAATAAATAAACATTTTAAAAAACTGCTTAAGAAAGACAGACTCGAACTGATAGCCATGTGGCTATCTTTAGATTTTATTTACTTCAGTGTGAATTGTTTAAGTTTTGCTGCAGAAATACTAACGTGCTTGATTTGGGGATAGCGCCTTAGATCCTGCTGGGGGTGTAACGTAAATATATGGTACATGCAAGGATTACCTTTTCAAAATCTGGCTAATTTTGAAATATGAAACCTATCTGACTTCTAAATAAGGGATGATGGAACTATATTTTGTATTTGGTAGTTTTTGTGGGATCTCACAGAAATTCGGGACTGGGGTGTAGAATCTATTGTTCTAAGCAGTACTGTAGGTGATTTTTTAGTATCGAAAGTTTGGAAAAGACAGCCTTTAGCTGGATTCCTGACTGCTTATCCACTGTGACAATAATCACATCTCAGAAACTAGTTTTCCTACTTCTAGCCTCTCCTACTCTATTCCTCAGTTCTGTTTTCTGAATAAGGACCATTTCTTTGGTCTTTTAAGAAGCTACCCCCTCAAAGAGGTAGAGTCCAGGAGACCTGAGTTGCAATAGTTCCTACTCTACCTACCAATAGCTGTGAAGGCATGAGCACATCAGGTTACCTCTCTGCGCCTCAGTTTCCTCCCCTGTAAACGGGAGTGTCAGACTAGGTGTCAGGTTGTACCTCTATGCTCGTGTGACTCCATTACTCAAAGAATAGCAAACATTTGTGTCTGTTAGAAGATGTTCATATTTTCCTCCTGTGAGGGTGATGTTGATTTTATCCATGGACCACGTCATATTTCATTGGGGTGCCAGAATTTAAGTCATATTTGAGTTTCCCCAATTGACCCCAAAATGCCTTTCTTTAAAGTAATCTCTATGCCCAAAGTGGGGCTCAAACTCATGACCCCAAGACCAAGAGTCGCATGCTCTACTGACTGAGCCAGCCGGGCACTCCCCAAAATGTCTTTAATCGTTGGGATTTTTTCTTATAAGCATTTTGTTGTTTTGAACAAAGATCCAGTCAAAATGCATTGATTGCATTTGGTTATGTCTCCTTAGTCCTTTTTAATCTTGAACAGTCTCCCACCTTTATTTTCAGGACTTTGAATTTTTGAAGACTAGACCAGCTGTCTTGTAGCATGTCCACATGCACATATATTTTTTTAAACAACAAAAATGAGTCAATCATCCTCTCTGCTTTTACCCATTATCCAGTCTTAGTCTAACACAGTTAGCTCATATTATTTCCCTCACACGAAATGCCTTTTTGGTATTGTGTCTGCTTATTCAAGTCCCAGAATTTTACGATTCGTCGAGTAGCGGAAATTTAGTAAGACAGAGAAGGCTGGCCTTCAATCCTGACTATGTAACTGACAAGCCGTATGACTTCGGCAAAGCCATTTCCTCCCTCTGAGACTGAGTCTCCTCAACTGTAAAAGGAGTGGAGTCCCATGCCATCAAATAGCCCACGGTTATCAAGGGGTAAGTGCTGTAGGGAAGGACGTCCTGGAGAGGTCAGGAGCACTGGTATATTTCTATCAGCCGGCGTGTATCACAGATGAAATTGAACTTGAGGAGAATTGTTGTGAAGCCTAAATGAAATAACATGTGTTGAAAGTTCTGAACATAAATTATCCTGTAAGGGTAGCGTGTTTAGCAAACCAAAAGGAGAAAGGTTATTGGGCGGTAGGGGAGCTGTTCTGGGATGCTGATGGGGTAACCATGACAGTACTTTAAAGAACGTTTCAGAACTTCAGCTGCCCTAATAGTACTACTTGAAATGTTTTAAATTGATACTACACCCGGTTGCTTTTTTGAGTGGGGATAATTATGGATCTGATTTCCTCTCTTTTGTTTTTACAGCTGTATTATCAAGTCCTAAATTTTGGAATGATAGTCTCCTCGGCACTAATGATCTGGAAGGGGCTAATGGTCATAACTGGAAGTGAAAGTCCAATTGTAGTGGTGCTCAGGTAACAGTTTCTCTTCACGGCGTAGAACCGCGAGGCGCTACTCGGGAGGAGGGTGGGGTATTGGATAACTGTGGCACTGTTGCTCTAGAAACTGCGCTTTCTCAGAAGAGGGCCTGAGAGAAGATTAGTTACTATTTTTCAACTGTAAGAAATGCTCAGCCTTGTCAGGCACTTACCATTCCGACCCCGAGGGCTCAGGACTTTTCTATAAAATGATTACTCCATGAGTTTTCTTTTTGGCACAGCTCTTAAGAGAGTGTTTCAATGTACTGTATTTTCCTGAAATTCTTCTGTCTTGGTACACTCTTCATTTTGATCCATCAAGACTGATATTTAGTTGTTAATTTACTAGATTATGTATCATCACGAATTAAGAGTTTTCCTGCAGCACATCCTCAGTGTCAGTACACAAGCATCGCTGATTATTTCCGTGTTTCCTGCCGACCTTTAAATATCACTTCTAAATAGACTGCAGGAAGTTTGGAGACAGCAGTGCTGTCTCTTAAAGTGACAGACAGTACTGACGTTTTTTCCACCGTTCCTCCTCCTCTACCTTTGTACTCATACTCTAGTGCTTTAAAAACCTCATTTAGTAACTGACTCCTTCTGGGAGAATTACCACTTGGTTGTTGAATTGAATCATTATAGTTCTGTCTTATTTGGGGTTTAATTATGTAAGCTATTTCGAGTTTTTGCTAGAGTTTTTTCTAGTGTATTAATATTAAATCACTAACGTTGTATAGAGTCTAGATAGTAGTACACTGCTATAAACAAGATCAGTTTCATTCCTCATTGTCATATTAGGATCTACGAATTTCAGGGGCGCTTGGGTGGCTCAGTGGTTAAGCATCTGACTTCGGCTCAGGTCATGATCTCACAGTCCGTGGGTTCAGGCCCCACGTCAGGCTCTGTGCTGACAGCTTAGAGCCTGGAACCTGCTTCGGCTTCTGTATCTCCTTCTGTCTCTCTGCTCCTCTCCCATTCGCTCTCTGTCTCTCTGTCTCTGTCTCTCTCTCTCAAAAATAAACATTAAAAAAAAAAAGGATATACGAGTTTCAGCAATACGTGGTTCTCTCACCAGGGCACTGGGTCTCCAGTGTCTCGCTTTCACCTTACTTGCTCTTACACATACCTTTGCTCTGTGTTTCTGAACACTCACACGGAACTATAATTTTAGAGATCCAAACGCATGCATGGATTTTATTAGCTGGGAAAGCATTTAATGTACTAGTCTGGGAGTGTAGAGACTTGGCCCCGAGTTCCCAGACAGTTTTAGATTCAGTGGAGAGCTTCAGTTTCAAGCACTGACAGGAGAACCCACACTCATTGGCACTGTGGGGAAAAGGTGTAGAGAGCGAGCCCAGGGAGGCTCCTTTTAGAGATTCTTCTGGGATTATTTCATACTGCGTTCCCTTCAGTGGAGATGCTTAAGGACAATCTAATGACCCTTAACCTGGGGATGGTAGAGTGAGCAGGGGATTCGACTCAGGACCGGCTCAACACAGCAGTGGTCCTGAAGACAGTTCACTTCTGCTGCAGCTAGAAAATTTGTCATATCAGTTGGGGCTTAAACGTGGCATTTGGATAAGTTATTTTGCAGCTAGGCTTATTTATATACTAAGCTTTTCTGATATGTGAAATAAAGAAAGGAAATTAAAAGAGATCAGGTCATATTGGAAGAGAATTTGATCAAGGCGAGAAGGAGCCGTCATTAGAGAGAGGTAAGGTATGTGATTGGGTGGCCAAGTGAGAGCAGGTGCCCCAGGTTTCATGTAACTTTGAGGAATAGGATTTTTACCTGGAACCAAGTATGCCTCAAAGGACTCAGGCTGAGAATCCACTTTTAGGACTTTGGTGAAGTCATTGGGATTAAAGACAAATAGCTTTTCTTTTTTAATAATTTTTTATTTATTTTTAAAATTCCAGTATAATTAACTGAGTTTCAGGGAACTTTCAAAACTGTTTTTTTTTCCCTTTTATAGAGCTGAAGTCAGTTTAAAAATATTTAAGTGATTTATATATAACTTTTTATGAAGTTTATGATGTATTAAATTTAAAAGTATAGTTTAATCAAGCAATGTTTAAAAAGTTTCTCCCAGTTTATTTCTTTAATGATCCTCTCACTACACACGGTTTTTAATTGCCATCTGTATCTGCATTTTTAACTCTCTTTATTTCTCATCCAGCTTTCTCCCTGAAACGTAGACTCTTGTTTTCATCCTACCCTGGACATCTCCCTCTGAGTATTGACCGGGTCCTTGAAACTCCATGTAATAAAAGTAAAATTCATCTCCTTTCCCCACACACCTGTTCTTCTTCCTCCTGTGTCTGTGACTGTCACCGCCATCTGCTCCATTGCCATTGTTTAAAACCCAGGAGTCATCCTTGATCACCCCTTTCTGTCATATCTGATTGGCCATCAAATTTGTCATTTCCCCTCTCTCTTCTGCTCTTTTATAATTGTCTCCCCTGCATTGTTCTATTTCAGGCCCTCATCATTTCCTGCCGGGGCCGTTGTAGTGACCTTTAAAAACATGCTTTTATAATCAGAAAAAGTTAATATATTTTTATTATATGAAACATTGAAAACACAAAGAATCCAGATGAAGCGAAGTCGCCCAGAGTTGGGATATAATGGCTAGTACCATTCTAGTCTCTTTTTTCATGTGAATTACTTCCTATATAATTGAAGTAATCCTGTGCATCCTTTTCTTTCTTTGTCCCCTTATGATCCTCCTGTGTCCATATTTTTAATAACACTTTTAATGGTGGACAAGTGTTTGATTCTAAGTAATAGTTTGGACAACTGGTCTCCCAATCTACCTTCTGGTCTTTTCTAGTTTACTCATTATTTAAATAAATATTTGAATGTCCTTTCCACTATAGCTTCTGAAGCGATGTTTCTTTTTTTTGTTCTAAAATTTTTTTTAATGTTTTATTTATTTTTGAGAGAGAGACAGTGTGAGCAGGGGAGGGTCAGAGAGAGGGGGAGACACAGAATACGAAGACAGGCTCCAGGCTCTGAGCTGGCAGCACAGAGCCTGACGCGGGGCTCGAACTCACGAACCGTGAGATCATGACCTGAGCCGAAGTCGGACACTCAACCGACTGAGCCAGTGCGGGCGCCCCTGAAGTGATGTTTCTTAAATGTAGATATGATAATGAAACTCCCTAAAATTCTAGAGTGGCTCCGAGGCAGTTTAGCACAGTGAGAGTGGATTCTGTTGGACTCCCTGTTCAGATCTCCTCTTTATAATTTTTATGGTTGATAACTTTATACGTTTCTTATCCGCAATCTCATCTATAAAATTGGGATAATAATAATATCTACATCAGGGGCGCCTGTGTGACTCAGTCGGTTGAGCGTCTAACTTTGGCTCAGGTCATGATCTCACGGTATGTGGGTTCGAGCCCTGCATCAGGCTCTGTGCTGACAGCTCAGAGCCTGGAGCCTCCTTCGGATTCTGTGTCTCCCTCACTCTCTGCCCCTCCCCCACTCATGCTCTGTCTGTCTGTATGTCTCTCTCTCTCTCTCTCAAAAATAAATGTTAAAAAATTTTTAATAAAAAATCTGGGGCGCTTGGGTGGCTGAGTCAGTTAAGCATCCGACTTTGGCTCAGGTCACGATCTCACGGTTTGTGGGTTCGAGCCCCGTATCGGGTTCTGTGCTGACAGCTCAGAGCCTGGAGCCTGTTTCAGATTCTGAGTCTCCCTCTCTCTATGACCCTCCCCCACTCGTGCTCTGTCTCTCTCTGTCTCAAAAATAAATAAACTGTAAAAAGTATTTTAAAAAATCTACATCATAGAGTTGTTCTGAAGATTGTTTAAAAAAAACTTAGAATAGCACTTTGTATACAGTAAATGCTCAATAAAAATGAACCATTGAACCATAGCAACTCAGCTTTATTCTGTTTTATTTATATAATTTTCAAGCATGGTTTTATTTGAACACAGGATGTCACTGATTTTAAAAAGCAATCAGTAAAACCTTGAAAACTGCATGTCTAGAATACTTTCTCTAATGTTTTCACCAAATACCTGTCCTAACTTCTGCCTGAACATCTAAAAAAGGGAACACTCATTGTCCCCTGAGGAACCTTAACAAAAGTTTTGAGAATAAACATGTACTGGAAAATCCATGGACCTAGTGGTTCCCGGATTTTACTGTATGTTGGAATTACCTGGGGTCTTTACTGAATACTGATGCCTGCCTCCCATGCCCAGGGATTCTGATTTATACGGCCAGAAATTTGACCTAGAGTGTGGGAGTTTTTTAAAAGTTCCCCCGGTGATTCTAATGTGCAGCAAAGTTTGGGAACCACAGCTATAGTCTCTTATAAGGTCCCAGAGTCTCAGCAGAGAAGTTTTTGGACTTTGTCCTTATTCTCATATTATATTTTAATCTTTATCGGTCTTTTTTCTTCTTACTAAATCTATTGTTGTTGAAAACTGGAGCTTGAGTTTTGGAAAATAATACTGATGGGCTCCTTCTTCATAGCAAGAAAAGGCTCATTAATTAGTATAAATATCTTAGGACCGCTGAAGAACTTGGTATCAGGTAGAACAGAGGAGAGGTGAGAAGATGCTCCAGAAGTTTGTCTTCACCAGTTACCACGGAATTGAATCCTTTACTCATTTCTGAAATTCTTAGACAAAAATCTCTGCTCTTGTTCTTGGTTTTCTTTCTTGTTTCTCTTTTTCAAATAAATAAATTGAGAACAGAAGCATTATCTTTGTAGCTGACTGTTCTTTGACTTGATGAGCTGTTTTTCCTTCTTAATGGGTCGAAACCGTAAGGTCATCTTGGTCTCTATCTTTATAAATGGCAGAAGATGATCCAGTTCTCATTTGAATATATTTTGAATATGTTTAGCGTTTTCAGATGAGGTGAGAATAAGGGCAATGATTATAAAGTTCATTCTTTTATATTCCATTTGTCACTTGAAATTTTAAAAGGTTAAGGAATTAGTAACATTGCCCTTTTCAAGATTGAAGCTCCTTTGAATAGTAATGTTTGAAATGGATTTAGTTAGTAAAGGCTAATAACTAAAGAAAGCTTTGTATAACCCATTAGTCCGTGGGAACCATATTTTGAGAACAGTATACATTGATGTTGATATATTTGTTAAGGTATTGAGTATACTCTCAGGGTGATACTTTTGATTGTTTTGTTGAGTATCTAATTTTGAAAGTAATTTTAATCTCATGCTTTCTTTCTCATGTTATTCTTTCCCTCCTAGTGGCAGCATGGAGCCTGCATTTCATAGAGGAGATCTTCTCTTTTTAACAAATCGAGTTGAAGATCCCATCCGAGTGGGAGAAATTGTTGTTTTTAGAATAGAAGGAAGAGAGATTCCTATAGTTCACCGAGTCTTGAAGATTCATGAAAAGTATGTGCAAACTGTATCTTCTCTGTTTTAAAATAGTTTCATGTTTTAGTGTTTGAGTATTTACTTTGATAACCTGAAGATTAAGAAGCATGGGGAACACCTCTAGGTCCTTCTTTCAGTCCATTTTTATGAATGTCTGAAGGTTTGGTGAACATTTGGAAAAGTAAATAGTTATTTATTAATTCATTTATTTCTCTGAAGTTTTTCTGGAAGTTTTTCTTGGTTGCCTTTTACTTCTCAATCAGATCCATAGCCCTGTGTATCCCCCAAAACACATGACATAAAGGATGATCCCAAATAGAATCTTCTTTTTTTTTTTTAAATAGTTGTTTGGTTTTTTTTTTTTTTTTTTTTTTATGAGAGAGAGAGCGAGAGACAGTGTGAGTGGGGGAGGGGCAGAGAGAGAGAGAGACACAGAATTCAAAGCAGGCTCCAGGCTCTAAGCTGTCAGCACAGAGCCCAACACAGGGCTTCAACTTAGGAACAGCAAGATCACGACCTGAGCCGAAGTTGGACACTTAACCGACTGAGACACCCAGGCACCTCCCAAAATAGAATTTTCTAATGTAACTGATGAGGTAGCCCTCCTTAATCTTTTGAAAAAAATCTTTAAGACAATCTAACAGATATGTCAAATAAGAATAAATTTATCAACTTTTTCAAATTCCAAAGAAACTTTCTGAAATCTAACTACTCTTTAAACATAAACTCTTGCATTTCAGACATAGAAAGAGGGACACCCTAAGTCTTTAAACATCCCACATCAGCTCAGGTCATGATCTCCTGGTTTGGGAGTTCAAGCCCGGTGTCTGTGCTGACAGCTCAGAGCCTAGAGCCTGCTTCAGATTCTGTGTCTCCCTCTCTCTCTCTGCCCCTCCTCCACTTGCTCTCTCTCTCTCGAAATAAACAAAATAATTTTTAAAAAAGGATTTATAGAAAGGATGTATGTAAAACCTTTAGAATTATCTGGAGGTGGAGGTGGGACATAACAATGAGCAAAAAATTTCACTTTATCTGTATCTGTAATATTCTTTATCTGTAATATTAAGAGGTTTTGGAAGATGAATTATCAGATCTGTGAGTTCTGAGCCCATGCTTCCCTGTCCAGCTCCATATTCCTCACCACCCTTCCCTTCCAAATCTATGCTTTGGATATCATTCAGGAGGGAAGGAAAGGAAGAAATGAAGGAAAAAGTAGGTGTCCTGGAGGTCACACAGAGGGGAAGTAGGACAGGAAGCAGCTGATTTATATAGGCTCTTGGGAGTGAGGGAGCCCTAAATAAATATTATCTTATTCTTACCCCACCCTCTAATTTATTTTCTCCACTTAAAGAAAAAGGAACGGTCAACTGTTGCTTTTTGGAAGTCCCCATAAACATTCTAGTTTAAGGGGTGCCTGGGTGGCTCAGTCAGTTGGGCGGCCGACTTCAGCTCAGGTCATGATCTCATGGTCTGTGGGTTTGAGCCCCGCGTCGGGCTCTGTGCTGACAGCTCAGAGCCTGGAGCCTGCTTCAGATTCTGTGCTCCTCCCCTGCTCATGCTCTGTTTGTCTCTCAAAAATAAATAAAGAGTTAAAAAAAATTTTTTTTAATTCTAGTTTAAAAGTATTCTTTCTTCACTGATGAACTAAAGATCTGACTGTTCTTTTTTTTTTTTCAAACTTCAGTATGTATTTTGAAAGATTAGAATTTTAAAACAGCATTCTGCTATTGACTAGGAAGAAATGACTTAACTTTTTTAGAAATTTAGTTTGGGGGCCACCTGGGTGACTCTGTCGGTTAAGCATCAACTTTGTCTCGGGTCATGATCTCAAAATTCGTGGGTTCAAGCCCTGTGTCAGACTCCATGCTGATAGTGCAGAACTTGCTTGGGATTTTCTGTCTCCCTCTCTCTCTGTTCCTCCCCCTCTTGCACTTTCTCTCTCTCAAAATAAATTTTAAAAATTAAAAAAATAAATTTAGTTTGAAATTGTGAATGTTTATTCAGTACAGGAAGTGTTTCCCAGTCTCACAGTGGAATTGTGGTGTTTGTTCTTAGCGTTGCCTTTTGTAATCAAAGCAGAACCAACTTTTCCCTGAATTTAGCAGAGAAAATCAAATTAAACTCGCGCCCTGTTTTGGGTAAGGCAGAAGTTGTCCGTTTTCATATGCGATCCCTCAAAATTGCTTGAGTTTCTTATTTTAAACAGTTCATCTTGTTTTAGGGCAGTTACATTGACAGATATATCAATTACAGAGTCGTTAAAATTTTAAGATAATTTTAACAGAATTCTGAATATTTTAAGGTTGGTGATACATTTTCGGTTCTGGAGATGCCTTCAACTTGAAGTCCTGTGTGGTTTTTTTGTTCTTTGTTTTTTTGGGTTTTTGGTTGTTGTTGTTGTTTTTGTAACCTTTTTAACATTTATTTACCTCTGAGAGACCGAGTGCGAGTGGGATAGGGGCAGAGAGATTGGGACACAGAATCTGAAGCAGGCTTCAGGCTCTGTGCCATCAGCCCAGAGCTCAGTGTGGGTCTCGAACTCACAAACTGCAAGATCATGACCTGAGCCGAGGTTGGACACTTAACCTACTGAGCCACCCAGGTGCCCCGAAGTCCTGTTTAGATAACAGATCCAGTTAATATTCTGAAGCTTCCAATTTCCTTTTCTCTTTTGGGGAGACTAAAATACTGATTGTGATAATCATTTAAATTTTGTTCTTAAATGTTTATTTTTGAGAGAGATAGAGTGGGAGTGAGAGAGGGACAAAGAGAGAGGGAGACACAGAATCCGAAGCAGGCTCTGAGCTGTCAGCGCAGATCTGGACGTGGGGCTCAAACTCCCGAACTGGGAGATCATGACCTGAGCATAAGTCAGACGCTCAACCAACTGAGCCACTCGGGCACCCCTATAATCATTTGATTTAATAGTGTTAACATTGTTATTAAATGTGGGACCAAATGACAACCAGAATGGATTGTTTGAAGTAAATGTGCCCTGACCCTTATCAGGCTGATTTTTGGACTTCTACACATTTCTTCCATCTGGACAGTATTTTAAGAAATATAATCCTGAGCTCTGAGAATAGAGGTGGGACTTGTTCAACTGACCTCTCTCCTTTATCTCATTCCTCCTTCTCCACCTGCTCCTTGTGTACTGTGCCTTTGTAAATATTATATGAAGCTCTTGTTTTTCAGATATTGACCCTCCATCTTGTGAACATTCTTATTACATGTATACACATGATGCTGTATACATTTAGGAAACACAGCAAACAAAATCACATGTGTTTTCTCCCTCCGTGCAGTACTGGGATCTACTCTACTATTCTTTGTAACATGCTTTATCTCAAGAATATAGGGTAGGGTACACTGGTATTACCACGTATACAGAGAATCCCTGAATTAAAAGATCAGCTGGCCAAGTACCGCTTAGTATGCTGGTATCGGGTCCATAAATTCGAATCTGTTCCTCGTGCCGACATAGTCCTTCTGAGACAGGTAGGAAGACCTGTTCTAGGGTGACACTAACCGCGTGCACAGAGCTATCTGGGCAGTGGGAAGGCACACACAATCCGGGGCTCACCTCCAGTGCACCGCTGAGCTCAGGCAAACACTCTTCTAAGAGACGCTAAAAAACTTCTAGCATTTGTAATAGGAGGTAGTTCGGAAGAGTAAAATAGTATATTGAGAAAAGGTGGTCAGTGGTGTTCTTTAAAAAGACTCAGCCGCCTCCTGCATTGACTGTAAGTACTGTGTTTTAATTAAGTAAGACAACAGGAGGTGTCACTCCTCACCCCTGCAGGACCGCTCGGAGATGCGTGTGCAGACGCGGTTACGCTTGCTGAGGCCAACGGTGCAACAGCTCCTCTTTGAACCCTTCTCTCTCCCCTTACGCTTCTCTTGTTTTCCATTTTCTTCCAGGTTAAATGAGTCAGGAAAGGGCTAGCACATAAAGAGGTTTGTGTTTCCATGTAAAGAGGCGACATCGCTTTTAATGATCAGTTGACTTAATTCTGTTGGACAGTTCCTCATGTTAGCCTGTTAGTCTCTCTTAATGCTTATGTTTTTCCCACATGTAAATTCCTACTTTATCTTATTTTATGGCCTACTCTAATACGCATTTAGTGAGTTCAGCCTACTACATAAAGTGTTATAATTTGATGATATTGAATACTGGCGTGTGGTCAAGTGTTCAGAAGGAGAAATTTTGCGGTTGGGATGACTTCGTCCATAGCTTTGCTTTTCTGTGCAGAGAGATAGATTGTTTGGCTTTTGGGGTCTTACTTTTTCTTATCTAGAAAGTGATTAATTCCTCCCTCCTAGCATCCCAGTACTATGCTGGTCGAATTCAGCTGCAAAGCACACCGAGCTCTTTGGAGAGAGAGCATGCTAGATACTCGGTCCCTGTGCTGGTGAGAGAGAAGCCCTGCCCGAATGTGTCCTAAGTCATTGTTGGGGCCCACGAGCCGTGAGGCGCTGGAGTGGATCTTAACGTTGGACGGGTCCGGAGCCGGCCGCCCGCCACCACTGCCGTCAGGTCAGAGGGGACCTCTGCTTTTCCAGAAGCCTCTAGCAGTCTCTCCTGACAGTGCCCCAGAGCGGGGAGCTGGGGTCTCCGTGTGTTTGTTGGTAAATCGAGCCTTTGGGAAGAGGCCAGATCTCCTGTAGCGTCCCTTCCCTTCCCTTTCCTTTCCTGGGGAGCTTTCCCGTTCCCCCATTCTCCTTTCCTCAAACCTGACTTTCCTCTTCTGCCCCTGGGAGCTTGCTGCTGTTTGCGCGGTCCAGTGGACCCTTCCTTCCCGCGCTCCTGACTCTGACTCTGACTCTGACTCTTGCGGCGGCCCCTCCCGGCGCCCGCCTTCTTTCACTCTCCAGACTGTTTCAGACGTTCTTTCACTCACCGACTTGTCAGCTACACATTTTTTTTTTCTCTGTATATATTTGCATTTTTTCTAACCAGAATCTCGTTTTTAGTGTGTCTCTTTGCACTTAACTGGCTTTGGTGTTTGCAACACCTTCCAGTTTAGGTTCATCTGCACATTTAGTGTCTGGTAAGCCAATTTCTGGCTTAGAATCTAAGTGGCTATCAGTCAGTAGGAGTCTGAGGCTAATTTTCTTCTTTCTAATATAGTAGTTAACCCAAACTCACTTGAATTCATTTTAAGATAGTCTTTATCGAACTGTAAAATGTCCTTTGCTTTCAATTAAACTTTAAAATTACTGGAAACCTCTTGTTCTTTAGCGGAATTAAACTAATAATTCCTTGATCAAGTAAACTGCTTTTCCTATAAGTCCTAACATGCAAAAGTAATGTGTGTTTGTTGGAGAAAAAAATTAGAAGAAAAAGGTAAGCTGAAGAAAGCCGTGGATAGCCACTGTTTATACCTTGGTATATCACTTCAGGTCTCTTATATCTTTTTTTTCTTTCATTTCATTTTTTAAATGTGGCGCATTTCTGGGGCGCCTGGCTGGCTCAGTCGATGCAGCCTGCGACCAGCAATCTCAGGGTCATTAATTCAAGTCCCGTGCTGAGTATGGAGCCTAGTTAAAAATAAAAATAAAATTAAATAATTAATTAATTATGGAGAATGTCTAACGTGCACAGAAGTACACAGAACTGTATAATGAACTCCCCTGGACCTATCAGCCAGTCCCAGGAATGACTCATCTCCAGTCACTTCCGCCCCACTTCCACCACCGCCTCATGTCATATGTAAATATTTTAGCAAATATCTATAAAGCACAAGCAGTTAGCTTTTAAAAACCATAACTGCCGTAGGTGTGGTCATACCCCAAAAAGATACCCCGTACCTTTGCCTCATTATGTTTCTAGGCTTTGTTCAAATTCCCAATTGTGTCATAACCTTTTTTTCTTTGTAGCAGTTTGTTTGACTCTTGATTCAAATAAGGTGCTTGGTTGCAGTTGGCTTTATATGGTAGGGCTTTAGAGTCCCTTACATTTAACGTGTAAATTCTTTCTCCAACTTCCTTTGTCCCTCACAGCTTGTTGAAAATAGGTTATTCTGTAGTTTCCTGGAGCATTGATTGCTGATTATATGAGGTAGTTTAACGTGTTCCTTTGCTCTTTGTATTTACAGAAAATTGTGTTTATTTTAATAACACTGTTATTACTGTCCATGCTATTCTGTAATCTCTTCTTCACGTAGTAAAATGTGTATGATCTCCTGGGTGGTTAACCGTCCTTCTGTAATGTCGTTCTCAGTGCGTGTGAATTGCAGCTCGTGAATGTTAGATTTTCAGCCTGTTTCCAGTTTTTCCCTCTTGTAAACACAGCTGTGAACATCCTTTCAGCAAATCGATAATTATTTTGATACTAGGACTGATGGTAAAATACCCCAGTTCCACTGGAGTTTTGGTTAACAAAAGCAAATTCGGTGCTTGCAAATGGCATGAAGGTATTTGGTAACTTGGGTCTCCCGTACTGTCTTAAGGCAAAATGGACATATCAAGTTTTTGACCAAAGGAGATAATAATGCAGTTGATGACCGAGGCCTCTATAAACAAGGACAACACTGGCTGGAGAAGAAAGACGTCGTGGGGAGAGCAAGGGGGTGAGTATAGAGCGGGGTGTGTATTGAGTGTGAAACGTGGTGGCCCTCTGTCCAGTCGTCTGAGCACGCACAATTGAATATAGTGTTTTGATGCTGGTTCTACCAAATCACTTTGTGTCCTTTGAAGAAGTGTTCTTAGAATACATCTAAAACTTGAGGGTACACTGCTCCAGAGGGGAGGAAATGGGGTCCAGTGAAAGAATATTAGTGATGAGATGATGATTGGGGTGACAGTTTTAAGAATTCATCTTTTATCTAATTCATTCAAGAAATGTTATTGGGCACCTTCCATGTACTCGATGTCTACACTGTACTAGTCTCTGGGGGTCCAGAGCAGTGTCGATCGTGCTTCATGGAACGTATTTCTTAATTAGTTACTTAAATCAGCAACTTAAAGTATCCCTCTAAATTAATTTTATCGTGTTTATTTCATACTGTTTTATTTCTAGTCTTAAAACCATTGAGGTCAACTGAAATTAAAAAGTTATATGAAGCCTGTTTATTTCAGATTTTGTCAGGAGAACAGATCAGTGGAGGACAGGAATTGTAAGTTGTTGATATGAGGGCATATGGAATTGTTACTCCCCTCATGTTATTAACAGTATTAACAGTAACTCACATTTTAAAGGGCTTACTATATGCCAGAGACTCATTCTAAATTCTTTACAAGTATTACCTCATTTTAACCTCAGAACAACCCTAATGTTTCCATTCTATAGATGAGGAAACACAGATGAGTTAGGTCGCTTATCCAGGGCCACAATGACAATGGTAGGCGGGTGGCTGACTGGATCCCACCCTCTTAACCATCCCACCGAAAGTACTGGCGTAATGCTTCTGAAGCGGATAGCTGCTGGTTCTCACTCTTCAGATGCCCCATGGGGCTCTTACACCTGTCAGACGTCCCTTCCTCCTATAGACACTGGATTCCAAGCGATTCCACGGGAGGTTAGGCCACCGCACTGAGGAGTTCTCTTCCCACAGAGAACGCCGTGTGAGAGAGCTGCCCCAGCTCTAGCAGGAGAGGTGTTGGTTTGGGGCCAGAGAGGCGGGAGCAGCACGAGCACTGATGTAACTGTGTGCACACGTCTCCAGTTCAAGGGAACTTCCTTTCCCGTGTTGGAGCTAAACATACCTTTTTTTTTTTTTTTTTTAAAGATTTTACTTATTTTTAAGTAATCTTTACACCCGTGGCACCTGGGTGGCTCAGTCGGTTAAAGCGGCCGACTTTGGCTCAAGTCATGATCTCACAATTCATGGGTTCGAGCCCCCCCCACCCCGTCGAGCTGTGCTGACAGCTCAGAGCCTGGAGCCTGCTTCAGATTCTGTGTCTCTGTCTCTCTCTGCCCCTCCATCACTTGCACTCTGTCTCTCTCTCTCTCAAAAATAAACAAACATTTTTAAAAATGCTTCAAGTAATCTCTACACCCAACATAGGGCTCGAACTTACAACCCTGAGATCAAGAGTTACATGCTCCACTGACTGAACCAATCAAGTGCCCCAAAGCATACTTAAAGTAACTTGTCTTTCTGAAGAATTTTTTAAAAATCTTTAAGTATATACAGTGTTATTTCTAAAATCCCTGAAGGGCACCTGGCTGGGTCAGAGATTACTTAAAAGAGATTAAAGAGATTACTTAAGAATGAAATCTTTGTTTTTATTTTATTTATTTTTTAAGTAGGCTCCATGCTCAGCGTGAGCCCAGCATGAGCCTTGAACTCATGACGCTGAAATCAAGAGCTGGACGCACAACCCACTGAGCCACCCAGGCGCCCCCCCAAAAAATAAAATCTTAAAAAAGTAAAATAAAATCCCAACATTGAAAATACAGACCTTTTTGTAGCTTTTAATGAAAAAAAGTAATAGCCTGGTAATCTCTGAATTACCATCTTTGTCTTTCCATCAAGGACAAACTTCTGGGACACACGTAGCAGGAGCACACACAGAACCTTAGCTGCACTGATGTATTTGGCATTGATTATGCTGCCACTTAGCTTGACACCGTGGGGCAGAGCACCTCCTTTTGTGGAAATTGTGTTTATAAAACACTAAACTGATAATTCATAGTCAGACTGTACCCAAACCTTGAGAATAACTTTTTTTGCAGGTCAGTCTGTGACTGTGACTGTGGTACAAATGTCTTTATGCAATAAAAACAAAAAAAAAATTTTTTTTCAAGTAGTCGCACACTAAAAAGTCTTACGCTGAGGCCTAAGGCCCTAAATAAAAACAAGTTAAAACACTTTTATTGAGCTGGAATTCACATATATTAGAAAATAAAATTCACTACGTAACAGTGCACAGTTCAGTGGGTTTTATTATATCCACAAGGTTACACAGCCATCACCACTATCTAATCTCAGAACATGTCCACGCTCCATACTCCCCTGCAGTCAGTCCCCACTCCCTTTCCCTGCAGCTCCTGGCTCCGCTAATCCACTTGGTGTCTCTGTACATTGCCTGTTCTGAACGTTGTATATCAACAGAATCTTAACAGTATGTGTGTGGTCTTCATTTATGTCTGGCTTCTGTCCCCTAGCAGAGTGTTTTCAAGGCTTGTTCATGTTACAACATGTAATAAGGACAACTGGAGAAAATGAAACTAATACTAAACCAATCAAGTATTTAATAGGAGTGATTCTTTCTAAATTCAGGAAGTTGAAAAACACAGGAGGACCTGTTAGTCAAAGAAGAGTAGACAGCACTAGGAGAGAAAGAGGAAAGACTGGCAGATGAGCAGTGGGATATATTGACCATGAAGAGAGACCTAAACAAAGAAAGAAGGAGCAGAGTGATGTAGCTCTCTGTTCACTAAAATTAGTTTTAAGGATGAGGTTTTTCAAATGGACTTTTTCCTTAACTTGAAACATCAGTCTGGGGTAGAAACAGAGACCCTTTTTAAGTCGGCTCCCAGTAGAGACCCCTTTTGAAAGTTGGCAAAATTATTTTCTCCCAAATATCAGAAGATAGTTCCCTCTCCAGCACCTTCAATCCCAAGAACTCCCAGGGCCACGTGTTTATCCATCCTCTACCTCCTAATTGTTAACTTGGCGCCGGCCGCCCTTGAAGTTGGCTTTGTGGGTGGCATTTGTCTCACTTCTTTTAAACCTTCTTCTGCTTCTGCTAAGGCAGAGTTTCTCTGAGCAGAATAGGGAAAACGTGCAACTGGTTGGAATTTAAGATGACTGATAATGGCAGCGTTGTGTACTTGGTTAGCAGCCTTTGGTGCCTCTGTCCTTGGAGGGAAACAGTGAGACAGAGAATTAAATCTTTTGTTTGACTTTGGACTGCCTGACATATTATTTGCTTCTATTGCTCCTAAAGCCCGAGTTGTTTCCATTTCACGTATGGTGGGGCAAGGAAACACCAGCCTTAGGGGGAAAAAACGTGTCCAGGGATAACCCATAAACAGGTTGAATGGTCCCTGGGAGCTAAACGTTCTTTGAGCACAGATAATGTGACTGTGAGACTGGCTGCCGATCGATCATCGGATCAGAATAAGCAGCCTGATTCTGTTTTTTGTAGAAATCACAGGTGCTTTTACTGCTTTTAGTCTGCATTTTTCTGTGAGGCATCTGTCTTTACATCCTTTTTTTTTTTTAAGTTTGTTTATTTTGAGAGAGACAGAGACAATGTGAGTGGAGGAGGGGCAGAGAGAGAGGGAGAGCAAGAATCCCCAGCAGGTTTTGTGATGCCAGCATAGAGCCTGACATGGGGCTTGAGCTCAGGAAACCGTGAGATCATGACCTGAGTCGAAACCAAGTTGGACGCTTAACCAACTGAGCCACCCAGGTGCCCTTGTCTTTACATTCTTAAATTAGATGATTTACCCGACTGAAAGCTATTGCTTTTATGAAAATGTTATAACTGAGACAAAATAATAACAGTTACCACATTAAAAAGAAAAAAATATGTATTAAAACTATAGAAACCCTGTATCTGTCTTCCTGGAGCTTAGCTATGGCATCCTGTAGGGACTGTGAATTTTCAGCTCTTAGAGGTCCCAGGGGTAGAAACTAAAGCCTGGGCCCTTGGAGGGGAAATTATTTGTCACCACATGCCAGGTCCAGGCATCTTGCCAGCTAGAACTGAGTCTCTGCTACCCCAGTGTGCAGAAGCATTATCTGGGCCCCACCTTCCACAGATGCTCTGACTCCGTAAATCTGGGGGAGAGCCAGCATTTTCTAACAGGCTATCCAAATGATTCTGACAAAGGAGGCCTGGGTTCTAGGAAACATCAGCTTACGGAATGAGTGCTTGGGAATGGAGAAAGAGAGAGAGAGAGAGATGGGTCTGGTAATGCTGCCAGAAGGGAGAGGGGCAGGAGGGGGTGCAGACAGGAGACAGGGAGTCAGAGGAGTTCTTCAAAGGAAGTGAAGTGCACCAAAGACGAAATTTCTGTTTTTCAAGCTTGCCTTAAGGCTTTGAGATGGAGGTGTTATGTGGGAGGTAATTCCTCATTGTGCACCTTTGGCATGGTGCAAAGCCCTGAATAGAAATATCGGGGCTATTTTAAAGTGTGCAGAGTTCAGTCTCCACCTCAGCCCAGCCTCCCTTCTCTAGGACAAACTCTAGGTCGGTATCGTGGAGCCCACTCTGGAGTCCAGCAGCAAAAGAGGAAGAGAAAGAAGAAAGTCGTTCATTTGCTAACTGCCATCTCCTTCCACATTGACGTCACCCTGCTCACCTTTTCTTTCTCCCCTGAGTTCTTAGGAGGTTGAGGAGTATTTTGCATTGAGGGGAGGAGTGAAGTTCTGGAGCAAATGAGATCTCCCAAGGGAAAGGGAAAAAAAGAGGCCTGGACATTCAAACATTCAGTCAGGCAGTATTTACTAGATGCCCACGACTGTGTGCAAGGCGTTTGGCCTTGAGGATACACTGGGGATTGAGACCGGCATCGTTTTTGCCCTTACAGAGCTTAGAGTCTAATAGGAAAAACAGACACTCTACAGCTAGTTGTGCAACTAATTATGTAATAAAAAATGTTGGGGGCACCCGGGCGGCTCTATCTGTTAAGCGTTCACCTCTTGTTTTCACGTCAGGTCATGATCTCATGGTTCGTGGGTTCGAGCCCCGTGTCGGGCTCTGCTCTGACCGTGCAGAGCCTGCTTGAGATTCTCTCTCACTCTGCCCTACCCCCAAATAAGTAAATAAACTTTTAAAAAATTGTGGTAAAGACATCAGAGGAAATATATCAAGTCTATGAGATTATTTAACAGTGGTTTTACCTAGTTTAGGGGGATAAACTTCAGGGGTAAGAGGAAAGAAAGACTAGTGGAAAAAAAAAACAAAGGGATAGCAGCCAAGAGGTAGGTAGAGAAATAGATTTGTGGTGTGTTAGAGAAACCAAGGAGGAAGGGATTTCAAGGGAAGTTTGTGGTCCTCAAAGTGCAGTTCTGCAGAGATGTGAAGGGAGGTGGGAGGTGAGACTGGTCTGCTGCTTGGGGTGATTTGAACTGTTCTGGGGAAAGTTTCAGGACTAAGAAAGCCAGAGCCAGATTACAGGTGGTTAAAAAATGAGAGGGTGGTGAAATCTGAATTACCGCAGTGGAGCTCTTTCACGCTCTTTTTGGACACTTTACATGAAGTACCTTGTACCGATCTGGCTGTGTTTGCCTTGTCCGCCCAGCTCATGACCTCTCTCTGAAGTCGATGACAGCAAACCCAGCCCCAAGCACTGACTCCACACGTGGCATGAGCGTCACCGTCTTGCGGCCTAAGACGTTAGATCTGGTGCTGGTTCTTGGCCCCAGAAGCCATGGAGCTCAGGCACGAGCGTCTGTTTCCTCATCTATAAAATGGTGACATTCCTAACTTCCCTGTCACATGAGTGGTTGAAAGAATCTTCTAGGACAGTCTGTACGAGTGGACTTTGTGAACTGGAAATTAGTTTTCTATGGAAGATATTGAGAATATTTGGTAAATGAGAATGGTTACTTAGGAAGTCTGTGATGATCAGTTTTTTGTTTGTTTGTTTAGATTTGTTCCTTATATCGGGATTGTGACGATCCTCATGAATGACTACCCTAAATTTAAGGTAAGAGCCTGTACTGTGTTTCATTAAAAATGTGATCTTTTGGGGCTCCTGGGTGGCTCAGTTAGTTGAGCATCTGGCTCCTGATCTCGGCTCAGCTCATGATTCCTGAGTAGTGGGATGGAGCCCTGCGTTGGGCTCTGTGCTGAGCATAGAGCCTACTTGAGATTTTCTCTCACTTTTTCCCTCTGCTCCTCTCCCCACTCGCATTCTCTTTCTCGCTCTCAAATTAAAATACACACACACACACACACATATATATATGTGTGTGTGTGTGTATATATATATATATATATATGACCTTTTGCTTAATTTTGGAAAACTATTAAATGGATTACAGGCTAGTTGGATGATTTAGTCATTTATCGTGGCCACAAAGACCTGCTTATTCATCAACTCCGAGGACTTGTAAACTTTTAAAAGCTTCTCTGACTTGTGATGTTCTGTGTTTATTTTCCAGTACGCAGTACTCTTTTTGCTGGGTTTATTTGTGCTGGTCCATCGTGAGTAAGAAGTCTGCCTTGCTGTTCCTGGAAGATGCCCTACTTTTCGTTACTGAATGTTTGGAGTAGATACTGGTCTGTGATTGGTGGAGTGGAGAACGCTCCTGTCGGCGCTTCTGGGTAGCAATGGTTTGCATTAGCTTCTGTTTCCACGCCAGGGTATGTGTGGGCGGGTGCACGGGCACCACGGCGCGCACTCGAGGGGACTCTCAATCACAGGATTTCATATGTTGTCATTGTCACACTTTCACATTTTTGTACATCAGTGAATTTTTTATATTAAAAGGTTGAGCCAAAGCCCCCAGTGTTTGTATTTTGAAGCCAAGCTTCACTTCTAAAGTGCCTACAGAGTTCTGTAAACGAGAATGCACTCTGCTCGAGTCTGAACCGTCATTCCTCCCTATGAGTGGGAATGGCATATACTGAGGTGGTCATAAGTCTTAACTTTTCAAATTTTAAATAAAAGACTTTGCATATCGAACCCCTTATCCCTGACTTGTGTTTGTCGGGAAAGCTTTGCCTTCCTCGGCTTCTTCTTAGCACCCTCTGGGGAGATACAGACTTTAATGTGAACAGTTGTTCAGCCAAGAAGGTTGTCCTGATACTAACAACCGGTTTTTGTTTGTTTGTGTGTTTTGTTTTTGTGGAGCAGAGGTGCCCGTTGACATTCCTAGGAAATCTCTTAGCCATAAAATCGATGATTCTTCACTAGGGTGTGACTCAGATGTGTAGAGACACAGTTTGTGTTGCTGGAAGGTTCAGAAAACCCTCACTGTGCTGTGAAGGCTCTCGTCCGTTTCTGCACTCAAGACTCGCTCAGCGCGTTCTGCATGGTGGCAGTGCGTTTCAGTGTCTGGAGGAAGCCGGAGGGAGGGCTGGAGGCCAAGCACGCTACTTGCTCTTTAAAAACTCCTTTGCCTGAACCTGTTCTCTTAAGTGCCTGGCTTCGCTTTTCTCTGATGCAGACTTCAGGAAGGCAAGGTTTAGAGTGGTGAATGCCAGGCCCGGTTGTGTTTTTCTTTTTCTAACATGGAGGCAGTTGGGGAAGTGTCTAGTGTCGGGTAAGCCAGTGTGTTTTTAAGTACAGAGTACTCTTGGTTCTCTTTGTTCTCTTCTTGTATTAATGTGAAACCTGAAAGTAAGCAAATTTTCTGTGTTGGGCTAAATGAGCAGGTTTTATTGTTTGCTCAGCTGAGGTGGATCAGCCGAAGTAGGAATCCGTCCACACTTTAATGCTAATGGAATTACCATTAAAAAACAGAGAGAATTTAAAAATAAGAACAGTTAATCTGCTGAAGTTCTCCCGTATAGGGAGCAGCACCATCCTAAATCTATTACCTGGGCTTTAGCCTTTAGACTTTGGACGTAGGCTCTTAATGGTCTCAGCCGAGTATGAAATGGCAAATCCCTGCTAACAAGTGCTTCTTTGAATCTGCCTGTGAGGCTTATGTTGTGCTTACGTTTTCCCCTGCACCACAAGAGAGTGTGGCAGCAGTCTCCCGTGTGTAGAATGGTAGAAAGTTGCTATTCACTCCATTTCTTCCCTCCTGATCACCCGCAGAGGACCGGGGGTAACTGCTTGGCCTAACTGCCCAGGCTCCCTTCTGTAGCGTCCTTGCCGGGACCACCCTGGAGAAGTAGGGTGCTTCGCTGCCCGAGGTCGGGATCCTGCGTGCTTTGTGAACCTAGCATGCCTGGGTGTAAGCATCCTCATGCTTGTATCCTCAGCTCTAGATGTCTCCTGCACACACGCTTACACAGTTAAAACGTTAATATTTTCCTCATTTGCATATTTTCTCACCCAGTTTTGTTTTTCCTCCTTTGCTGGGTGCTCTTGTTGGAGGCAACAGCTGAATTTTTCTGAGAAGTAACCAAATCATTCAGGAATATTTGAATTACTCTACTAGCCAAAAATAAAGGTTATTCTGGGAGAGAGGTTTTATGTTGTCAGTTTTTATATTGTCTAGCGTAGTGCTAACACCTGCGACTTAAAGCTGGGCAATTGTATGAGTAGTCAGTGTGACATGTTGTAAAAGCTCTTTGAGAATGGCTGACACCAGCGATGTTCACTTTGGTGTTTTACGGAATGATAAGCTCTTTGAGATTTGGCTGGGCTAGGGCGCAGTTCGGAAGGCTCGCCCGTTGGGAGTGTCGGGGATCCGAGCCATGAAGATCAGTAAAACTTCAAGAGAGAATTTGATCTTGGGGTTGCCCCTCGGCTGTGACTCACCCACTGTCCCCAGCCCAGCGAGTAATTCTCTACAAGTTCTTCGCAAATACCTGTCCTCACTTCTAGTCCAGGCCTCTCTGTTCCCTCTGGATGCTTCCACTTGATTGTCCCCTCTTTAAACTTAAGCTCATAGCCGTTCCTGCAAACTCCCCCTCCAGATTTCACCTGTTCTTCGCAGGAGTAGTCACGTCGATTTTTCATCTTCCCACTGTGTTCAGTCACTTACAAGCCCTACATTTACTTACCCCTTTCATTCCACTTCTCATTGCCATCACCTGAATCCAGAAACATAGTCAGTGGTTCCCTTCGCTTGGTGACTATGTCTCTGTTTCCCTGCCGTGTGCCAGTCTGTGCCTATTCAAGATCATTTCCGCTTGTTCATTTATTTTAGTGCCCCGTTTAAGAAGTGTCTCTTTTCGGACCATAGATGATGTGTAAGTTTGTGGACAGGGCCGCAAGTTCCCCCATCAAATTGCAGGCTCCAGTGCAGGGGTGCTGTTTTATAGACACTGTACTGTGCTGTCCCAGTAGCGTCTAGGAGCTCATGCTAATCTAGGAGGTTAGGAGGTGTGCCAGTTGGTGGAACCAGAGACAGTAACTTAGGGCAGCGCTGTTGCTGAGCTGTGATTCTGGGGCAGAGCCTATGAATCACTGAAGTGATTTGCACCTTCCTGTTATTTAGGAAGTCTATTATCTTGGTCTTGCCCAATTTGAATCTGAAAACTTTCTCTCCCCATGGTTCCATTTAAACAGCATATTCCCTTTCTAGAATTTTTTATGTTAATCCTGTTTTCTTCCCTTTTGTGTTGTCCTTGGACTCCTGCATTTTCTTTCTCAGTGGGAGAAGCATTGGTGTTTGTCACCTTTTTTTAAAAAATTTTTTTAGTTTATTTATTTTTGAGAGAGAGAGAGAGAGAGAGAGCATGAGTGGGGGAGGAGCAGAGAGAGAGGGAGACACAGAATCCGAAGCAGGTCCAGGCTCTGAGCTGCCAGCACAGAGCCTGATGCGATACTTGAACCCACGAACCGTGAGATCATGACGTGAGCCAAAGTTGGACGCTCACCGACTGAGCTTCCCAGGCGCCCCTTGTCACCTTTCTGAAGGAGTCCGAGGCTTCTCCGAGAGCCGAGGTTGAGAGTAAGGGCTCTGTGACCCATAAGTGCATATCTTGGTCTTTGCTCTCGTGTGTTACCAAGTCCGTACAGTCTCTGAGGACAGTGTGTGGGGGCTGTCTCAGTGTCTCAGGGCACC
The DNA here is from genome assembly GCA_028646485.1 of Cryptoprocta ferox. Taxonomy (NCBI): domain Eukaryota; kingdom Metazoa; phylum Chordata; class Mammalia; order Carnivora; family Eupleridae; genus Cryptoprocta; species Cryptoprocta ferox. Next base: position 133,100,941 of record CM053560.1, on the reverse strand, counting down.
CTTCTTGTGATATTTATCTCCCTTGAGCTTCCAGAATGGCCCAGCTGATTCTAGCTGGTTAAATGGATGGTCCACCTTCTGCAAGATGCTCCTGTCAGTCGGGACGGCCGATTCAGACCGTTTTCTGGCAGAGTATATCTTTGTTAGCATTCTCCCATACTAGAACTAGAAGTAATATCAGACTTTTAAAAATAAACAACAAATATGACCCTTCACACACAAGTGTTGAGTGTGGGCATAGAAGGAATTCTGTGTAACCAAGAAAAGTTCATTAAAGACTAGAATATGCAGGAGTTACTTAAAAAAATAGTGAAGACGTTGCCTTCTGAGTGTCATGTAGCATTCTAGGCCCTCAGGACTTTTTCCAGTCTCAGCTCTTCTACCCTCGACATTGGTCTCAATGGATAGACATCTAGCCTTTGCTTATGCTGGTCTGTCCACCTGGAGCGCCTGCTCACTTCTCCACCTGCTAACAGCTTTCCCACTCAGCAGACACTTACTGAGCATCTAGTCTGTGCCAGATCCAGTCCTGCCCCCGGGGGTACAAAGGTGAGCAAGGCAAGGAACTACTAGGAACTCCGTGCCTTAACCGGAGCGACATGTGAACAGTTTTTTCCACATAGGATCGTAAGTGGATTTAAAGATGCAGTGGGAGCTCAAAAGAGGAGTGCGTTTTATTCTCAGTTAAGCTCTTAAGTGTATAGTGTTCCCTGCTCGGTGCTGTCGGGACTTTGTTCGTGCCGTCTTTTCTTCTTTTCTTTTTCTCTTGTTTTCCCAACCTGCCCCTCCCAGTTGTCCACGTCCTCTTCAACAGCGCGCTCAGAGTGGCGTGTTGTGTGCGTGTCCCATATCCCGACAGGCTCCTGAGAGGCGTGAAGACAAGGCCAGCCTCTGGCTCGTCCTTGTAGATCCTCTCCTCCCCGTCACAGTGTTTGCACGTTTTAGATTTACTGATTGATAAGTAAATAAATTGATCCAGAAGGATTTGTTCCAGGAAGGGTTTGGAGCAGCTCATAAAGAGAATCTGATACTGTGTGATTAGATGTAACATGACTGAAGAGTTCGCAGTGGAACCAAGTGTGGCGAGAGGACAGGACGAAATGAGAGGTGAGGTTAGTGCTTATAAGATACATCAGACGTTCTTCCGTCTGCCCCAGGAGACCCGTAGCCTTAGTTCGCAGCTCCTTCTGGCTCATGAAACGAGGGAGACGGTCATCTCTTTGCCTTATGGAATGGACATAAAATGGAATGAACAACAACAATAAAAAAAACCTCGTAATGATACTGGAGGACCAAGACCTCTGTGTTCTGGGACCCGCTGTGAGGGCACTGCTCAGAGAGCATGCTGTGTAGTGCAGGTGTGTTCAGCCGCCCTGCAGAGAGCCACCTCGCCCAACGCTGGCTACGCATCTAGCCAGTCAGGGACCCCAGGCACCTTTCCTGGAGAACGGTGTTCCTTAATCTTCCACAACTCACGGCCTCTTCTAAGAAACAGGAAATCCTGTCCTCGTACCTCTGGAATAGCTAATGAGACCTTTCATTTGGAGTAGATCCCACAACTGCAGGGCGCTGGGGGAATTCTTTAGAGGCTCTGGGCTGTCCTTCCGTGGGCTTGCTCAGATGAGCAAATCGGTTAGAAATAGTGAGGTTCTCAGGCAGATCTCCAAGCAGCTAAACCTCTCCGGACTTTAAGGAGTATTTCTATCAGTTACCGAGTGTCCCCCTGAAATACATGACCGTCCCACCCAAATAAATACTGATGAGTGCTGGGCCTGGGGCCGCTCACTTTCTCGGGTTTTCGGGACGTGCCTGGGCAGCAGCTCCTCTGACTCCTTAGCCACCATTTGGATTGTCCTCACTTTCTCGTCAGATGGAGGTATTTTCTCTTTTTCTGAATATTGCCTTAAACCATTCTGTGTTTTGGCAGTTTCAGTTTCCGAAGTATTTCCTTACTAATGCTTAATGTTCTGATTTTCTAGCTAATCCTTCTGTGCTCCCTCTGACTCTGAGAAATCGTATCCTTTAGCCTGATCCTCTTCTCCTCCTCTCTTAAGGATTCTGCTGTTTTCCCGGTAGTACAGGGCTTTCCCGTTCTGACGCTGAAGAGCAGGACCTGGGATAGCTCAGGATGGCCCGCACAGGCGGAGATCTGTGCTCAAGGGTTTGCCACCAGTGATCCCACAGCATCCTTTTCTGAGCAGCTCTGCGTTTGCTGTCCTTTTCACCGGTTTCGTGTGTGTCGTCTTTAAGTTTCTGTTTTTCGCTTCCTCTGTTGTCCTCTGCACCTTTCATATGCGTGAAGTCCTCTCTGGTTTTTTTCCATTTGTTTAGTTTCTCGATTTGTCCTTACGTTAACCCATCTATAAAATGGGCGTAATACCAGTCTTTGCTACGTCAAAATAGTATTGGTGACCAAAGGAGCGTGCATGTAAGTATTTTTGGAAAACACCAAAAAAGATTCAGTTGTGAAAAGATGTTACTTGTAATTGATCCTAATTTAATGATAATCTAGCGAAGAGTAATACACGTGTCCTTTATTTCAAGCCATCTTTGATTAAAAACCATGGTGCAGTTTAAATGTTTTGTCGGCATTGTTTGTGACAGGACTTGCCATGTATCTTTCACCCCTTCAATCATTTGGATTGTCTAATGAATCTTCTCTGCGGCTTCTGTGGCTGTCCTTGAATGTGGTAGAAACGTGGGAAGGGCCAAGTGTGAGCACTGAGGAGCTTCTCCATGAGCCTCCGTATGGTTCACTGTCAGTCATCCCAGTGGGATGGGGGCCCTGAAACTTCCCTTGCCGTCACAGTAGACTTGGGGAACAGGCAGCAGGCACTTGAGGTCCTCGTTCTAAACTCAAGAGCCTAGCACATTCCCTGGGGCATCGAGCTTGGAAGTGCTGTCTGGGGCAGGCCACCCTCTCTGCTGTGCCTAATGCTGCCCATTCCCGGGATGGGGTTTATGGCTGGCGGTGGAGCTGCTACCCTGCTGCTTTCTCCAGAGTCCTCAGGGCCCCTTGCTTGCTGTGCTAGCCTGACAGGTAAAATGATCCCACTGGGGCACCTGGGGACAGTCTTGGCACTGTGGTTGGAGCTGTGAACCCATGCCATGACAGAGGAGGCTTGAGTATAAATGAACCGGTCAGAGCAGAACCCACAGTCCCAGCGTCACCTGCAAAAGCGAGGGCAAACCCTAAATTCAGTGCCCGCTCCCTTTCTTCCCTGAGAATCTAAACCAACTTTTAGATGGGTTACACTTTGATGGTAAAATGGGAGCGGGTGTGGTTTAGGGAAATAGCATCTGCCCTGCATGACTTTGAGGACCTGATGGAGTAATCCAAGCAGACCCGAAGTCTGATTCTGGTGTGACATCTGGGCGAGTGACTCAACCTCTGAGCTTGTTTCCAGTTATAAGATGAGAGATAAACCTACCAAATAAGGTTCCTTCAAGCATTTAAGCAAAGCACTCAATACCAGCCTCGTGTTGTGTTCCCACTGATTTCTCCATCCGTGGGCCAGAGAGAGGGAGGGGGTCACAAAGGAATTGTTATGATGGGAAGGTGATAAGAGCTATATCTGTACACCACAGCTGAACAGTGACAAGAATGCAGAGAGGTGTAAATGCCAGGGTGGGGGGTGAGAAGCAAGGAGATTGCGGCGGGGGGAAAGCCAGGGCCTGAAATGGAGTGTCCCTGTCCTGTATGTCATGCTCCTGGGAACTCGGCATGACAGCCGGACTGTCATATATACTTCCCCGTGTAGGATGGAGGTCTCAGAGCTCGCAGCCCGTGCTGCGCTGGACACGTGTGAGAGCAGTAATACGAAGCACCATTACTGAGCCACACTGGGGGGTCGGTTCTGCCGCAGCCACGCGGTGCAGTGTTGCAGGGAAGAGCCCCAAAACGCGGGGTTGGTCTGCACCCCACACTCCCCCATCATTCACCATTCACTCCTTTGGTGCTCCGTTTCTCCAGTGAGATGGTAGACTCCCTCGGCAGCAGGGAGTTACCCTGTCTCCCCTCCTGGGCCCAGCTTGCTCCTGAACATTGGTGTTTAGTAAACCTTTAAGCAAAAATAAATGTATTATTGTGGAGCTCAGTGCCTTACCCATTAAGTGATGCCACTGACCCAAAAGTTCTTTCCGAGACAGGTGTGGACTTGGGAGGAGGAAAGGGCTGGCTGTGAGAGGGCCGTGTCTGCAGGACTGCTGCTTCCTGCCACAACGCGACTGTGCTAAAAAAATAAAATAAAATTATTAAAAACGGGGCAACATGGTTATTACTATTTTACAGCTGAAGAAAGTGAGGTTGGTGACACTTTCAACGAGGTGACACGGTTTGTATACGAACTCCTGGTCTGGTGCTCTTTCCACTTCCCTGACCCAGAGATCCGCCTCCCGCCGAAGCGATAGGCTGGTCTCCCCCCAGGTAGAACGTCCATTCCGCGGGGGGGGGGGGTGCTCACTATCCCCCCATCCCTCCATGTGTACCCCCCCCCCAGCACCTGCTGTGGTTTCTGCATCACCTTGGGCGTGCTGGCGGCGAGAGGGCCGAGAGCAGGGTGACCGCGGGTCATACTCCCTAAGAGGGGAGGGCTGGCAGGCATTTTATGGCGCCCCTGGTGCCTGGCACGTTGCTGGGCACTGCACGGCCAGTGTCCTCGCCCCCACTTCTACCCTTACAAGTGAGACTCGGAGGCCAAGTTACCGTTACTCGTGGGCCGAAAGCCAGTGGGGGCGGCCAGGGGGCGGCCAGGGGAACCGGCTTCGCCCCTCCGCGCGGGGCTCCCCCGCCTGAAGAGAGCGGGCTTGGGCGCCCGCCCTGCGGAAGCGGTACCCAGGCGGTGGCAGGAGCGCGGGGCCGCGGCCTCTAGGGTCTTGCGGGGGCGGGGCGTCCCGAGGGGGGCGGGGCCGGGGCGGCCGAGCGCGCACCAGGGGCGGGCTCCTCGGGGCAGGCCCCGCCCCCCCTGAAAGCGTGGCTATAAGAGAGGGGCTCTGGGCGCTCCGCCCTAGCTGCTGCGAGGCGCGCCGGGGCGGAGGCTCGGCGGGGGCTCAGCCATGACCCTGCGGGCGGGGGGCGCTTGGCTGCTCGGCGGCCTCCTGCTCTTCGCTCTGCTCGCTGAGGGCGCCGCGCCGCTCAGCTGGGATGCCCCGGAGCCCCGCAGCCGGGCGAGCAAGATCCGAGTGCACCCGCGGGGCAACCTCTGGGCCATCGGTAAGTCTTCGGGACCCGCGCAAGCGCCCCTCACCTTGCTCGGATCCCATTTCCCTTCTCAAGCCGTTCCTCGGCCACGGATACTGGTGTCCGCGCCGGGGAGGACCCTGGAACCCGTCTAACTTAACAGAGGGAAAAGTTGAGACCCAGATAGTTCAGGGGCTTGGCTGAGATCACTCAGCCAGTTAAAGCAGAGCTGGCTGGAGCCTGCCAGCCGGTGCCCCTGGCCTTAGACTAGAGTCTACTGAATCCTCTTTGTGACCTCTCGTGTGGCTTCTCTGCCCCTGCACCTTCCAGACACCTCTTCCCTCACTTTCCTCCTTGCCCTCGTCGCCTGGCCCTGGTAAGCAGGCAGCACAGCTGACAGAGGGACACCTACCCTCCTTCCAGCTGTACGGTCCTCTCCTGTTCAGGAAAAGCCGAGGTACAGGCTTTGCTACCAGCCAGGGGTGTTTGTGGCGCCCTGGTGAGGAGGAGGAGAAGAAAGGTTGCCCTCGGGTCTTCCTGCCATGAGAACTGAAAGTTGGGAGAGATGGGGAACTTTCCCACTGGCAAAGGATCCTTGCTCCCCGACTTCCTTGTGCCTTGGCACCCCCTTTCTAGGTCACTTCATGGGCAAGAAGAGTCTGGAAACCCTCAGCCCATTCCTCTTGGGGACAGCTCCCCACATCTCCCTGAGGGACCGGAGACGGCAGCTGAGTCACCGTCTGCCCAGGATCCTCCTGCTAAAGAAAGTTCTGGGCGTGAGCCTCAGCGGCCCAGCACCTCACCCTCAGGTGAGCCAGGCTCCCACCTCAGGCCCAGGAGAGGCCCGGCCAGGGCTGCCCCTGGCTCCAGCCTTGGGCTTAGGGTGTGACTGCCCCCCAAGGTGTGATGGGCCCCAGAAAGCTCTCCCCGTGATCCAGAACTCAAAGGGAGAAGACTTCAAAGAAAGGAAGCTGACCTTCCCAGTAGTTCCCCTCACCGAGTCCCCAGCCTAAAGTCACAGCCTAGGATTTGTTAGCCAGCCTCTTGCAGCAGGACCTTCCCCCCCACCCCCAGGCTTGCCCCACCCCAGCTGTCCACGTTTGCTGCACCTCGGGGGTACTTACGGCTGGACCCTGAGGCCCAGAGAGGAGAAGAGTCAGCATCCAAACAGAGTCCAGACCTTGTTCACCTTGACCAGTGCTCTTCCCAGTCACTCATCTGCCTCAGTGGCCCTCAGTGCAGGATTTCTCAACCTCAAGACCCTTGACATCCTGGCCTGGATACTTCTTTGTTGTGGGGGCTGTCCTGTGCATTGTAGGAAGTTTAGCAGTACCCCTTGTCTTTATTCACTGGAGCAGCCTTCTCCTGCCCCGCTTGTGACAACAGGAAAACATGCCTCCAGACACTGCCAGAGGCCTTCTTGTGAGGGGTCAGGGGAGGGAGCCAAATTACCCTTGGTTGTAAACCACTGACCTATGAGATCCAAGGCCGCAAAGCTAGAGCCAGGCCAGCTTTAGTCTCTGGCCTGGTAGAAGGGCAGCTCTTCCATTCCCTGCTCCTGAGGTGGCCCCCACCCCACACGACCTTCCCGGCACTTTGTACTGTGGGCAGAAGGCAGTGTAATGTGGTAGAATGTGGGTTCTGGGGACAGCGTGCTAGGCTCCTAACCTAACTAGTAGCTGTGTGACCTTAAAAATGTCATGTAACCCCTCTAAGCCTCACCTTCCTCATTTATAAAATGGGAATAGCGCCCATCGCATATTAAACGAGACCATTTGTGTCACCTGCTCAGCATGATGCCTGGCACATAGAAAGCACTTCGTAAACAGGAGCTATTAGTCCACGAGCTCCCTGGCAGCACCTCCTACAGACTCACCTTCCTTCCTGGCAGCATCTGTTACAGACTCACCTTCCTATCCCCCACTGTGCCCAGCATATAATGCATACTTTTTGAAGGAAGGGGGGGGGCATTCCCTAGAGAAGGTCCAACTCCAGTCCCTGCTAGCGTCCCTGGCCCTCCTCATGCACAGAAGAACCACCAGCCCCTGGGGACCTCAAATATAAGGGCTGGGAGCTTGGGCTGGCTGAGTCTGAAGGGACACGATGTCACCTCTGGGGCTGTTGGTCTTGAAGGCCTAAAGCATGCAGACCAACTAGTGAGTCTCAGAGGAAGCAGTACCTAGCACTGGGGGATGGGACTTCACAAGTGAGGTCTGGGCCAGAGCTGAGGGCAGGGGATGGAAAAACTGACACTGGCCCAGGGCCAGGCACACACATGGACTTCACGATCTCCTTGACTGTCGTGACCACTCTGAGGTTGGGGATGTCACTCTTAGAAAACCTCCGCCCCGACTCCTCCCAGGCTCTTCTGGGAGAAAGGTGCTAGGGGGAGGCTGCCTAAGCTAAGAGCCTGCCCCTGTCTGCCCCTGTCTGCCTCTGTGGACGCCTAGCACTTAGGCATGGCGGGATGCCCCTGTCATTTCCCCCGTCTGCCCAGGTCAGTTCTTCTGTGTGTTCCCCTTCATTACAGGAGGCTGCTGCTGCAAATGGTGCAGAAGTGACACCACTAATGAGGAAGATACGACAACACGGCTCAGACCGTGCCCACCCAGGGGAGGAGCTGAAAGGACCCCGGCAGTGACCCCATCTGGACGTAAAACCTGGGCTCAAACCTCTGTTACTCCAGTAGTGTGGTTTCTAGTTGTGTCGCCAGGAATATTGCCAATCAGACACAAATTATATCCCTGCTGTATTTCTTGCTTCTCTGTTGAAATCATGAATAAGGGGCACCTGGGTGGCTCAGTCGGTTAGCCTCCGACTTCAGCCCAGGTCATGATCTCACGGTTTGTGGGTTCGAGCCCTGCGTCGGGCTCTGTGCTGACAGCTCAGAGCCTGGAGCCTGCGTCAGATTCTGTGTTTCCCTCTCTCTCTGCGCCTCCCGCATTCATGTTCTGTTTCTCACTGTCTCAATAATAAATAAGCATCGAAAAAATTAAAAAAAAAAAAACAGAAATCGTGAATAAAACCCAGCCTTTTAGGAAGAATGGTCCTCTCCTTTCAGCCATGTTTGAGGGCATGGGAGGGAAAGGGGGCTTGGAGGACTGGAGGGCGGGACGTTCAGTAAGATGGAGCTGGCTCCAAAAGCCAAGAAAACTTCACGACACCAGCCTACTCAGGACTCCTAGGTCAGTCGCCCATTCAGCAAGCAGGTACTCAGCGCCTGTTCTACATGCCAGGTCCGCTGCCAGGCACTGGGTTCTTACTCACCTCTGCCACCTGCTGGCACAGGCAAGTCTTATGTTTCCTCACCTGTAAAAGGGAGCTGCCTACGCTACAAGATGGGGTTTTGCTTACCGCATTTCATCTCATCTCCACGCCAAGCTTTGAGGGGAGTGCGCAGAGCACGCAAGGGAGAGAGCCTAGCTAGGATCCAGCCCTCGCCGTCTGCTCACTCTCTTCTCTGGCCTTGGGTAGGGTTGCCAGAGTTGCCAAATAAAAATAGAGAGCACCCAGTTAAATCCTTATTTCATACAAACAATAATTTCTTCGTACGAGATGTCCTAAAGATTGAATGGGCATACTTATACGAAAAAAAAAAAATGTTTATCTAAAATTCGACTTTAACCGGGCTTCCTGTATTTTATCCGGCCTTGACTCTCCGCTCTGCAAATAGCCTGTCGTAAAACGAGCGGTTATTGGGTCCCTGAGGCCCCGCCGGGTACTGACACCCTGGGAACCCCGGGTTTTACGTCATTTTCCCCGGAGCTTTCGCCGGGGAGAATCCCGGACGCAGCGGGTCAAGGGCACTGCGCGCAGGTGGCGGCGATGGGACACCTCTCGGCCCCGCCCCGCTGGCGTGAGCCACGCCCCCCAGGCCGAGCGGGCCGTGCCCACTTCTCGCGAGAGGCCCGCGCCTGCCCCAGGAAAGTTCTCAGAGGCGGAACTGGGGTAGCGGAAGCGGCGTTGCCATGGAGCCCGCGGAGGACTGGCTGGTGGAATCCTTGCGCTTGTAAATCCTGTGGGCCTGGGCCGTGGGACCCGGGCCCGCAGCCGGCCGCGCGGGCGGACGGGCGCGGGGGGGGGAAGCGCGGGGGGAAGCCCGGGTGGGCGGGGCCACCCGGCCGTGGGGCGGGGCCGACACCGAGGACTCCGCCTGGAAGTCGGCCCCCGCGCCCGCCTGTGTGCGCCGTCGTGTGGGCTACCCGGTGTGCGCAGTGCTTGTGGAGGAGAGTAATCACACGAGCGACCAATTATTTTGCGCCAGCCTGAGTATAACTCTGGACAGGTCGTCTGTCTCATTGATTCCTCACATCAACCTTGGGAAGGAAGCCTGGGTTCTCTGGGAAGCCCATTTTACAGATGAGGACCGTGGGACTGGCCTGGTCCCAGCCACACGGGGGTTAAAATGTGCAACAAGACCTGCTCCCAGGTCTGCCTCCCTCCGGAGCCCGCGCCCCCTACCCACCGGGCCGGGCCCCCATCGCAGAGCTCTTGAACAGCTGAGGAGTGCTGTGCCCCGCGTGACATTGTGCCTTTATCACGCAGGTACCAAGATTTCCACGCTTTCGACCTCTCGGGAGCCACACGAGTCCTAGAATGGATTGGTGACAAAGGTGATATGCCCTTGCCTGGCCCTGGCCCTGAAGGAGATGGAATCTTCCTTCGCAGGCTGGGACTCCGATGCTCAGCCCAGAGGGACCCAAGCCACCCTTCTTGGGCTTGGAGCAATGTTGACACTCCGTCAGCACGGATATTCCTCTTATTAAGGTCTAAGTCCCTTCCGTTCCCCAGTACAAGGTTGCATACCAATGGCGGAGGAATTTATCTTTACTTTGGAGGATTTGGTGGCATTTCTAGACCCCCGGCCATGGCCCAGAATCTTCCTCGCACTTTGCCCCAGCTTCTCCTTCTTTTTCCAGGAGTCTGTGTTGCTGGCTACGAAAGCCTGAAGAAAAATGAGATTCTTCATCTGATACTACCTCTCAGACTTTCTGTCAAAGAAAACCAGGTAACTAGAAATACAAATGCTGAGCGTACGTGTCCACTTTTCTCCGTTTAGTAAACGTTTAGGGACTTCCTGTTGTCTACTAGGCGTGGCCCTGGTTACTAGGAAGAGAGAGGGACGAGCACCGCTCCTCCCCTTCTGGGCTAACAGAGGGAGGCATATGCGCACAGAGATGAGTGCGCAGAATGTCTGAGATCATCGAGGGCTCCCAGAGGAAGGGGGCAGTTTTACTTTATCAAAAATAGATCCACGGACTCCCGGTGTTTCAGTCGGTTGAGCGTCCGACTTTGGCTCGGGCCATGATCTCACAGTTCGTGGGTTCAAGCCCCACGTCGGGCTCTGCACTGACAGCATGGAGCCTGCTTCAAATTCTGTCTCCCACTCTCCCTGCCCCTCCCCTGCTCACCCTCTCAAAAATAAACGTTAAAAAATTTTTTTATTTTTTAAATAGATCTACGGAGGCTTTAGGGTCTCGAGGGTGGCGGAAGCCCTTAGGATGGTTGCGATCACCTAGGATGACTGCGTAGCGTTTAAGGAGTAAAAGCAGATGTCCACAGATAAAACTTTAGGGAAGGCATGTAAAGAATGGTTAGAGGAAGCTGACCCCACAGGAAACTCTTGGAAGGAATAATAGTCTTTGAAGTAGGACTAGTGTCAGGAAATGTCAGTGTTTCAGAAGCCACGAGAAGAGAACATGCGAAGAAGAAAGGAGGTGGTGGCTGCCCAGTGTTGCTATAAGATCACTCAGACTCCTCTCCTAGGGCAGCCTGGCCTTTGTTTCCCTGCCGGCATTTCCTGCCTTGGTGCTCTTGATGTCCCTGAACCCCACCACTCAAGCTTGAGCCAGGAGCTCACTCACCCCTGCTGAGCTTTGATGAGAGACCTTATTTACCTCCTACCTCACCCCTGGCTTTTCCCCCTTTCCCTCTGCTTCCACTTGCTCACGTGGAGGTAGTGGAGATAGTGGCTGAGAGCCTGAACGTTGGTTAGACAGACTTGGGTGCAGATCCACAACGTAATCCCTGTGTGTCCTTAGCCAAGTTGCCTCAGTGCCCCGTGCTCTAGTTTTGTCATTTTTCAAATAGGGATGATGGCAGTGGGATGATGGCAGTACCTACATGACAGGGTGGTTGTAAGAATTCAATGGGATAATGTAGCGAAAAGCACTAAACACAGTGCCTGACACAGTGAACGCTGGATAATTGGTGGCTGTTACATGTTTATTGTTAGAAGAACTGGGGCACCTGGGTGGCTCCGGTGGTTAAGTGCCCGACTTTGGCTCAGGGCATGATCTCACGGTTCATGGGTTCGAGCCCCGAGTTGGGCAGTCAGCGCAGAGCCTGCTTGGGATTCTCTCTCCCTGTCTCTTTCTGTCCCTCCCCCACTCTCGCTCTCTCTCAAGATAAATAAACTTTAAAAAAAAAAGAACCCACCTGACTTCCAGTCGGAGATGGTGGGGGGGCGGGACTGGGGATGGTTCGTTGGCTGACACAATCCAGCTCTCTTTTTTTTTTAAGAGACAGAGACACCAGCAGGAGAGGGGCAGAGAGAGGGGGAGACACAGAATCCAAAGCAGGCTCCAGGCTCTGAGCTGTCAGCACAGAGCCTGACGTAGGGCTTGAACCCACGAACCACGAGATCATGACCTGAGCCGAAGTCAGATGCTTAACTGACTGAGCCACCCAGGCACCCCTCCAGCTGTATTCGATAGAGCTGTTAAGCTTCTGTGACCCCTCTGGGGCTCCTGGGGGGCTCAGTCGGGTAAGCGTCCGACTTTGGCTCAGGTCATGATCTCACAGTCTGTGGGTTCGAGCCCTGTGTCAGGCTCTGTGCTGACAGCTCAGAGCCTGGAGCCTGTTTCCAGATTGTGTGTCTCCCTCTCTCTGCCCCTTCCCTGCTCACACTCTGTCTGTCTCAAAATAAAATAAAGACATAAAACAATTAAAAAAAAAAAAAAAAAAGCTTCTGTGACTCCTCTAAGAAGGCCTGGAGTATAACACCGGTGCTGGCGTGAAGGGGCCTGTGAAAGGTTAGGAGGAGGGTTTTGGATGTGCGAGAAGGAAAGGAAGCTGTGTAGACGGCTGGGACCAGCATTTACAAGCAGCAGCACACTGCGGCCCTGCACGGAGAGACCTCTGTTGCCAGCTGAGGGGTTGCCACGGCTTCCTGCCAGGCTGGGATCTGGCCTCTCACCCAGAGTTTGTCTGCAAGGTTCCTTGGGAAAGCAGGCTCCCTGATTGGCCTTCCCTTTTGCATTTCAGGGCTTATTCCCAGAAAGAGATTTCAAGGTTTGCCACGGAGGATTTTCAGACACCCCTGTCTTTGATCTGAAGCACGTGCCAGACACCAGGTACGGTCAGCTCTGTGACCCAGCCCTTCCCTTCGGGATGGAGCGGCTAGAAACGTCAGGGGCTTTTGATCGCCACCTCTGCCCCTACGCGCTCAGCACACAGGCGTGCACACACTTCCAGATTCGGAATATAAAAAACATCGTTCGGGTAGCTTTGTGTCCCTCACTGACCTCGGGACGAATGTACCCCACAGAGAGCGGAAGCTGTTCCGGGGAGTATAAGGTGGAAGGGTGCCCGTGGTTTGTCAAAGAGCAGGTGCTAGGTAGTGGGGACTAAGAGCCCCAGTCGGCGGGGGTGGAGAGTCTCTGGGTCAGGACTGTGTGTTCGGGCCCCATGCTGGTGTCCTCTCGGGATACATCAGGCCGTGTGGAAGCCGGGGCTCGATCCCGTGACTCTCCGTGAGCTCTGGAGCTGCCCCTCATCTCTTAAATGGGGGTGACTGGTCTTGTGGCCACTTCCTGCAGGAGGCTTTCCCGGTGTGGGGAATGTAGGGAGCCCAAGCTGAGGGGGTGGGGGAGGCGAAGGGAGGCGGGGGAGCTCCCCACTGTCTGGACTGATACTTCCTATCTGTTTCGAATAGGTTGCTGGTAACCAGTGGTCTTCCGGGTTGTAACCTGCGTGTGTGGCAGGTCACAGAGGACAGTGGTGAGTGAATTTGACGTGGTGGGGGCTGGGCTGTAAGAAAGCCTGCTACTCGTACACCCCTGCCCCCAATCTAAGCCAATTACGAAGAGTCTCAGGGGCGCCCGGGTGGCTCGGGCGGTTAAGCGTCCGACTTCGGCTCAGGTCAGGATCTCACAGCGCCGGGCCCACTTTGGATCCTCTGTCCCCCTCTCGCTGCCCCTCGCTCGCGCTCTGTCAAAAATAAATAAACATTAAAAAAGAAAAGCATTCTCGGAGCCAGGTGGGAATTAAAATACAGTATCTACTTCGAGAGCAAAGACGAATCGGCCACCACAGCCTGGCATACAGCTCCCCAGTGGGGCTTGCTGTAGCTCGCTTCAGGGACTGAGCTGCCCGGCCCCGTCCTGGGCAGGGCACCTAGTGGACTCGGCGTCTGTCCCCCAGGCAGCGCAAGGGCAGGGCCAGGGCCGCTCAGGTGAGCTCACCTGCTGGGCCGGGAGGTGGCGGCGGGGGGCAAGGTCCCTTCTCTCCGTGGGCATGCTGGTCTCCGGCGTGGGGACTAAGGAGTGAGCAAGAGCCTGGGCTGACCGGTGTCCCTCTTGGCGAGGTCAGTCTGCTCCCTGACCGGGGAGCAGGAGAAGGAGCTGGAGGTGCTGAGCCTGTTCCCTCACGCGGGGGCGGGCTCCCTCCGCAGGCGCCAAGAGCGGACCCAGCCCCTTCCATCCTTGCACCTTGGCCAGAGTGGAAGCGTGCCTCTGGGGCCCTGCGCCTGTGTGATCCTCTGTCCCCCGGTCCCCACGCCCCTCGCTTGGACGCCTCCCACAGACTGGCCGGCAGCTGCTGGCTTCTCCCCGAGTTTCACTGGTTCACAAAGGCCGCTCTTGTGCTCATTTGCCCTTCGAAGTCGCTGACTCCGAGGGCCTCGGCTTCGTTGTTTCTTCCTTGTCACTTGTCTGCTGCTGTAGCTGCCGGTTTCTGTCATTTCCTTGTAGTTGTGACGATGTTTTACTGACATTCACACCATGTTAAGTGCACAGTTCAGTGATCTGTGGTACATTTGAGAGTTGTGCCGCCATCGCTATGAATCCGTTTTAGGACATTTTCATAGCCCCAGTGACACCATTGTGCCATATACTGGCACTCCCCATGCCCACACCTGCCCCAGGAAACCACTCGTCTACTTTCGCCTTTTCTGAACACGTCCTCTCGATGGGATCCTGCACGATGCAGTCTGTCGTGTGTGGCTTCTTTCCCTTAGCGCAGTGCGTTGAGGTCTTCCGTGTCACGCCTGGTATGGCACCTGGCACCCCAGACACCGTCAGGACGAACGCCAGTGACACAGCGTACGTCAGTGGTTCCTTTCTGTGGCTGAATAGTATTGCACTGCTTGCCGTCCGCCACTTGATAGATCTAATTTTTGGCTATTAGGAATAATGCTGCTAAGAACATTCCTCAACGGGTCTCAGTGTGGACATGAGTTTTCATTTCTCTCGGATAGACAGGAGTGAAACTGCTGGGTCGCGTGGTAAATTTATGTTTGATTTTTTTAAGAAACTTCCAGACTGTTTTCCAAAATGGCTTCATCGTTTACATTCCCCCCAGCAGTGTATGAGGGTGTCTATTTTTCCATGTCCTCATCAACATTTGTTTTGGTCTTTTTTATTGAAGCCATCCTAATGAGCGTGGAATTGTTTCTCCTTGTGGCTTTCATTTACATCTTTTTTAATGACTAATAATATTGAGCATCTTTTCATGTGCTTATTAGCCATTCATATATCTTCTTTAGTGAAATGCCTATTCAGATCTTCATGAGAGAGTTTTGTTGGTTTTTCCCCCACCCCCAGCAGGCTGAGACCACATGCCGTCCCAGGCCCGTTGATGTTCTGGTTTCACCGTACATTTAATAGATACTTGCTCAGATTAACCAATAATCTGTACACAGTAACAGTAATACTAATACTAATAAGCATATATATTCCAGGCACTGTACCAAGTACTTCCCATGCGTAATATCATTAAATTCTCAGAAGTCTGAGAACAGAGTCTGTTCCAGGGAGGCTCACTTGTTGAAAGTTACAAAGATAGTCACACGACCTGGCCTTGGCTCTAGTCTAACTTCAGGGTCTGCTCAGAACCATGTCCGGTGGTAACTATAGTAAGATGATAATAACTGAGCTCAGTACAGGGCTAGGGGCTCTGACAAAAAGTGGTGGGGTACTTACTGAGCAGCACTGTGGTCCTTGCCTCCATTTTGCTTTGAGCTGGTTCCTAGAGGCAGATCTGTCAATGAAAGAGAACATTTATGGGGCAACAGCTGGCTCGGTTTGTGGAGTTTGTGACTCTTGATCTTGGGGGTGATGAGTCTGAGCCCCACGGTGGGTGTAGAGATTACTTAGAAAGAAAGAAGGAAAGGAAGAAAGGAAGAAAGAAAGTGGGGGTGCCTGGGTGTCTCAATCGGTTAAACGTCTAACTCTTGGTTTCAGGCTGGGTCATGATCTCACGGTTTGAGTTCGAGCCCATGTCGGGCTCTGTGCTGGCAGCATGGAGCCTGCTTGGGATTCTCTCCCCCTCTCTCTGCCCCTATCACGTCTCTCTCACTCTCAAATAAGTAAACTTTTAAAAAGGGAACATTTATGATCATTATTGTTCTTATTATTTGTAGCAGTCGCTAACGTCTCCTCATTCAATCAACAAACCCTCATTATGCGCGTCTCCTGTGTCCAGCCAGGGATACAGCAGCAAAGCACGGTCATAGATGCTTCTTTTTTTCTTGGTGCTCATTCTTGGTCATATGTTTTGCCCAGTTTTTGATTTACTTTTTTGTCTTCATTGAGTTAGAAGAGTCCCCTGTACATTCTAGACACAAATTATTTGCCTGGCACGTGTTTTGCTAATATTTTCACCCAGTCTGTTACTTGTCTTTGCATGTTCTTAAGAGTGTCTTTGAAGCCTGAAAGTTCTACATTTTAATGAGGTCCAGGTGGTCAGTGTTTTCTCTTAAGGGCTGTACTCTTGGTGTCGTATTTAAGAAATCTTTACCCACAGAGTGTCCCCTGTGCTTTATTTTCCCCCCAGAGTTTCACTGTTTCAGCACCAGCGATTTAAGCCTGTGATCGCTTTAGCGTTACCTTTTGTATGTGGCTTGAAGTAACGGTCTAGGTCCATCTTTTTGCATGGAAATACCCAGTTGTCTCTGCCCTGTTTGTCAAAAAGCCTAACCTTTCTCCACTGATTTGTCTTGATGCCTTTGTTGAAAGTTGCTTAACCATAAATACGAGCATTTATTTCTGGACTCTCAGTTCTGTTCCACTCATCTTTATGTCTGTCCTTATGCCAGTAACTTGTAGTGGTTTCTTTATCTTTGCCTAAAAATAGGCCATGTGGGATGGCACTTGCTTAAAGATGAGTGGGGGAGGGGTCACCATGTGGAGGGGCCTGGAGCCCCAGGCCCAGGGGGGCTAATGGCCCAAGGGGGCTTGCTTTGACGCTCACGTGGGAACAGGAAATCAGAGAAAGACTTATCTTTCTCTAGATATTAGTGCAGAATATTCCGGACCCTAGGGAAGATTGGCCAGCTGTTTTCCTAGAAGCCTAAAAGCGTAGCGTTATCTATGTGACTGTTCCAAGATCCAGGTTTGGACCCACAGCTTTGTTGTCTCAAAAACTTGATATTCTTACCACGCCCTAAACTCATCTGTTTATAGAGGCAGACGCGCTCACCAGACTCACAAGACTGCCGTAAGTTTCCCTAAACGTGGAATATTCCAGGCCCCTCTTCTTTGCCCACAGAAGACCTAACGGAATCAAAGACTACATGATAAATGAAACCGTAACAAGAGGAGTCAGCTGAGAAGTTTCCAGGTGGTGTTTTTGCAAGCTGTCTTAGGCAGAAAGTGTACAACTTGAGAAGGCTCTGCTGGCCAGGCCTTGCTGCCGTCCGCGCCCTTGGTGAGCGCCCGAGGCCTCTTCTCTCCCTAGGGCTGGGGAGACCTTTGAGTTGGATGAATACATTTCTAAAGGTCTCTGCTGAATTTCACCTGCTGTATCTGCTCTGAAGTTCAATACTCAGTCTGGTGTGGCCCCTTCTGCCCCGGACAGGCCCCTGTCATGGACACCACCGTCCTTTAGATGTGTTCATCCATTTGCTCAGAATTGCAGGTGTGGGCGCCATTCTGACTCCTTAAGGAGTGTGCCTACCTCTGCTCTGACCTACTCTGTGTTGGGTTAATCCTCAGACACAACCTTCTTTTATTGCCAAGTTCTTGGAGGTGCCTCGCTGTGTCTTTTGCTTTGATTTTCTAGTCAGTTCTCTTTTCTGTTTGGGGCTGGTTGGCTAAATGAGGTGTGGATTCCCTGGAGGAGAGCATTTTGCCACTGACTAGAGAGAGGAAGAGGAGGAAGCCTGCACTTCTTTCTGAATAATTATAAAACAGTTCTCCAGTCAGGAGGCTCCGAAGCCTTTGTTTCCCATCGCATCACTGGGTCTTTCTAGGCTTTCCCGTGGCCACCTCCTTTCCCCCATCAGAGGACAGCTCACATCTGAGCAGTAGGTCCTGGGGAATCTGTCCCAGGCTCCTCAGAGGGTGCCGAAAGGGCAGCGGGGCTCACGTGTGGCCCAGGAGAGGCAGGCAGGCTCTCCGGAGGCTGGTTTGAGTCCCAACCTCATCGGCGCTTCCCCAGAGACACACTCCGGTCCTGAGGCTCAGCTGTTGTGTCTGCTCCGAGCCTCCGCAGCTCCTGTGGAAGGAGTGATTACGTTCAGCAAGTCTGGGTTAAGGCCACCTGGAGTCCGAGGGCCTGAGGAGTGACACACAAGGGCCTCTGATTCTAGCCCGGCCCGGGCACGGCCCGTGCCCTGCTTGGATGGGAGCGACCTCAGGGGCACTTGCTGCCAAGTGCTCGCTTGACAAGCCATGCCAGCGTTCCCTCTCACCCGTTCCTTCCTCATTCTGGCCTTTACCTAGCCTGTAGGATTTAAAGAATAGTTAGGTCTGCGTTTGCTTCAGAGAACATGGAGCCCAAGTAATGAGCCCGTCTTGGAGCAAGAAAATATAAAAGGGAGAATCTGCGTCTCCATTAAGTAGTTTGCACAGCGAGCGAGCTGTTCTGAGCCGAGTGAAACACGGCCGCCTTCCAGCATCAGATGCAGCAGGCCGCGGTGAGAACGAAGCAGGCTGAGCCAAACACAACCCAAATGTCATTCAGCTTGAGGGCAGGCGGGTCTTTCTGCTGTTCAGTGGAACAGCGTCGGGGACCCTCCTGCTCCGTTTACGCGTGAAGACCACATCCGTGTTGTGACCATTGCCTGCCGGGCTTCGGATCGCTTTTGGTCACGGAACACGTGTCTGAAGAAATACTATGAGACCGTGACCTCTGTACCCGTTATTTTCACCTAAGGTGTAAATGACATCATCACTGTGTTCTTTGCTTTCTTCTGTCTTTATTTGTTCTTTGCGAAACTATAAAAAGCCCACCTGCTTTTGGGGTTTTGCGATGGCGGCTCTGATTCATCATCTCCCGTTCGCAGACCTGTGTGTAAGACACACTGGCAAGAGACTAGAGCACCTCTGACAGTTTCAGAAATGGGAGCGTAGCACCGAGTGCTTGTGTCTCACATCCTCTCTTGCCAGCTGTCAGCTCCCTTTCTTCCTTGACCTTCTGAAGGTAGGAGGGAAGACTGCTGGCCGGCCCTCTCCTCGCAAGGTCTCGAGCCCTCCTCACCGTCCTGGATTTCAGCCTCTCTCCTTTCTTTCCCCCAGACGTCATCCGGGCTGTCGGCAGCATTGCGGTGCAGGAGGAGGAGGGGAGTCTCTGGCCTAGGATGGCCATCTTCTCTTCGATGGCCCCGGGGGTCCTGCACGGGGCGAGGCTCCGCAGCCTGAAGGTTGTGGATCTGGAATCCCAGAAGACCACGTACTCCTCAGGTACCGCAGCAGCTCGGCCCTCGCCGGCCTCTCCCGCCAGCGCCCCTCAGCCGTGTGAAAACGGAGTCCAGCCGCACATGCCAGGAGCTGGGGAAACCCCACGGAGGCGAGGCGGCCTTGGCCTCGAGGGGCTCCCGCTCGGGGGCTGGAGGGAAGCTTCCAGAGGAAGGGGCCTGTGACCAGCCAAACACTCCTGTGACTCCAGCAGCTTTTCTGTGTCGCTGTCTGTCTTCCAGGGGTCAGCGACAGTGACGAGCTGAGCAGCCTGCAGGTGCTGGATGCAGACACCTTTGCTTTCTGCTGTGCCTCGGGCCGTCTGGGGCTCGTCGACATCCGCCAGAAGTGGGCACCATCAGAGAATGTCAGCCCCGGGCCCGGGTCTGCTGGAGGGAGGTGGTGTGCTGAAGTGGGGCGCAGATGCCGGGGCCCCGGGCCCAGCATTGCCAGCCTTGGCTCAGACGGGCAGCTGTGTCTCCTCGATCCCCGGGATCTCTGCCACCCCGTGGCCGCGGTGCGGTGCCCCATGTCTGCACCTAGCCCCGACCCAGAACTGCTGCGGGTGACTTGGGCCCCAGGCCTGGACAACTGCCTGGCCGTCTCAGGTACTGCTGAGCGCCGTTTTGTGTCTGTACCTGATCCGTCTCTTCAAGGAGACTTTATGGTGCTCAGGAAGGAGCCTGCAGCCCCATGATACATCTCACCCCAGAGGTGAAAGTTCCAGATCGACTCTCCAGGTGCTTCTGTGGCAGGCCCTTCCCCGTGTGGCTACTAAGCTTTCACATTGGTAGCAGGCCTTTTCCTGCCTGGGCGGGAGCTCGGAGCTGAGGTTGGCTGCAAGGCCTGCAGAGTGAGGCAGCAGCACGGCCCCGGGGCCGCTCCAGGAGGAGCTGGGCGCATCACAGAGTGCTTCTCAGTCTGCTTGCTTTTCGAATGTTAGCAGGCCACCAGGTCCAGCTGGGTCTGCCCTGGCAGTTTCTAGCTGAATAAGGGTGTTAATGAGCATATCTAAAAGCCAGTGGGAAGGATCTATTGAAGGGGAGAGGTTGAAAGAATAGTCGAGAGATTAAGAAAAGGTCGTTGATAGTGGCAGGATCCAGAAAGCGCAGAAGGAAAGAACGGAGCTTGGTGGAGGAATTGGCTTTCTAGTAACGACAAGACCTCAGGCTGGAGTGAGTGTGGGTCCAGCTAAGTCGTGGGGGACATGAGGATGCTCCTCCCTAAAGCCTTCTATTGCCCCCATCGGGCAGGAAGGAGGCAAGGCCATGTGCTGAGAGGGATCAGATGTGGCAGGATTAGAATTTGAGGCAAGTGGAAAAGGTTCGAAAGAGTCTCTTAACCCTCATTTCCTTGGATCCCCAGGGAATAAGAGTACCTATTTCATACAGTTGTGAGGATTAAAAGAATTCATGTCTAGGATTGGCCTCACGCCTGGCACGTAATAGACGAACACAGAAATACACCATCACGTGCCCTGCGGAGCCGTCAGCTGCCGACATCGAGGGCAGAGCATACATGCCGTTCAGTTGGCTTTTTTAGAGTAATTTCCACTCGGTGTGGGACTCCAAGTCATGACCTTGAGATCAAAGAGTTAGATGCTGTACCGACTGAGCCAGCCAGGCGCCCCTGGCCTTACGCATCTTGCTATTTGACTTTTTATCCTATAGCCTGTTTTGGTATGAGAGAGCAAACTATACAAATTACTTCAGGCCTGGGGCGCCTGGGTAGCTCAGCCGGCTCTTGGTTTCTGCTCAGGTCATGATCTCGTGGTTCTGTGAGTTCAAGCCACACGTGAGGCTCTGCGCTGACAGTGTGGAGCCTGCTTGGGATTCTCTCTCTCCCTCTCTCTCTGCCCCTCCCCACACATTCACTCAATAGATAAATAGATATATAGATAAATAAACAAACTTAAAAAATTACTTTAGGGGTGCTGGCTGATTCAGTCAGTAGAGGATGCAACTCTTGATCTCAGAGTCATGAGTTCAAGCCCCATGTTGGGCATAGAGATAATTTTTTAAAAAAATGAAAAATTAGAGTTTTAGTGTCAATTCTCTTCTTGCTCTTCCTCAGGTTTTGATGGGACAGTCCAGGTCTACGAAGCCACATCTTGGGACGGAACGGGGGGCGAAGTAGAACCGCTCTTCACTCACCGAGGTCACATCTTCCTAGAAGACAATCAGACATACAGTGCACCGCTGGTCACCACCCACACCTGGCACCCCCACAAGCCGAGGACTTTGTTATCGGCAGCAAGTGACGCCTCTCTGCACGTATGGGACTGGGTGGAGCGCCGTGCGGCCTGCTGACTCCCGCCTCTCCCTGCCCAGGCCTCAGAGAAGGGGAGCTGCTGGAGAGCCAAGGTACTGCCTTAGGACTCAGGTGACCCCAGGCCCCTGTTCCCAGCCCTGCGGCCTTGGGCTAATGAACCGGCTTCTCTTAGCCCCAGTTTCTTTACTTGTAAAATGAGAGTAGTAATAGCCGCTCCCAGGGCTGTGGGGAAGGTTAGAAGTAATGTATTAAAAAATAATTGGTAAGATGCATGGTGCAATAAACACTTAGCAGCAACCGCCCCCCTCTCCCCTGCGGTGTTTCTTCCCTGCTGTATTCACAGAGTCACAGAACCAAACAACGACGAATGTTGGGAACCGGTTTTGTGAACTTTCTTACAGAACTCAAAATGTATAAGGGCCAATAAACATGAAAAAAAGAGTCCACCCCAGGGGCACCTGGGCGGCTCAATCGGTTAAGTGTCCGACTTCGGCTCAGGTCATGATCTCATGGTTCGTGGGTTCGAGCCCCGCGTCGGGCTCTATGCTGACAGCTCAGAGCCTGGAGCCTGCTTTGGATCCTGTGTCTCCCTCTCTCTGCCCCTCCCCTGTCTGTGCATGTGCTCTCACTCTCTCTCTCTCTTTCTCTCTCTCAAAAATAAATAACATTAAAAAAAAAAAAAAAGAGTCAATCCCAGTAGCAATGAAGGAAATAACAACACAAGATTATGCCCCCCCTTTTTAATTATGTCTTTTTTTTTTTTGCCTACTTGCCAAATTATGGAACATTATTGCTTTGACAGCTGATAAAGGTTACAGGATAACCAAGGTCAGGAAGCACAGAGCAGCAGGCGGCATGGTTCTTAGCCCAGCTGTATAAGGGTCTGTTGCTCAGTTGAGCCAAAATTTGTATTTCCAGTCTCCTGTTCAGTGATCATTAAAATTTTCTAATCTTTTGCAGTTACAAATAGTATGAACAACTTCTGTACCTATGAACAAAATGTCTGTAGGATACATTTCTAAAACTAGGGGCTCCTGGATGGCTCAGTCGGTTAAGCTTCCGACTTCTGCTCAGGTCATGATCTCACAGTTTGTGAGTTCGAGCCCCGCGTCGGGCTCTGTGCTGACAGCTCAGAGCCTGGAGCCTGCTTCAGAGTCTGTGCCTCCCTCTCTCTCTGCCCCTCCCCCACTCACACTCTGTCTTTCTCTCAAAAATAAATAAAACATTGTTAAAAATTTAAAAAAAAGTTTGGGGCAAATAGTTCTAAGGGTGCTGAGAGCCAGGGCGGGGAAACAGGCCTTCTCACCGGTCCTACCTGCAGCCCCCGAGTTCAGGCAGGCTGCCCGGTCCACAATGGAACACAGCCTTCGCCAGGGTGGTGCTCCGCCAGACCAGCCCCCACCCTCCCAGGGGAGCAGGCCTAAGAGACATTTCTTTTTGGTGGTCCATAGCAGATTTTAAAGTGTCGCTGCATCCCCATTACATATAATTTCTCACTGTCACACTTGTTAAAGAATTTTAAGCAATTTTGTTTTTGAAATTAGTTGATTACTAGTCACTGTTTGGGCTCTGAATTCTTAGAAAATCGCTTTATTGACGTATAATTCACATACCATACATACAGTTCACACACTGTACAATTCACCCATTGAAAGTGTATGACTTAGTGGTTTGGTATGTTATTAAATCTTAAAGATTGTGGGAGGTGCCTGGGCGGTTCAGTCGGTTAAGCATCTGACTTTGGCTCAGGTCATGATGTCACGGTTTGTGAGTTCGAGCCCTGCTGGGTGAGCTTGAGCGCTGCTTTGTGTGAGCCTGTTTCTCTCTGTCTCCCTCCCTCTCCCTCAGTCTGCCCCTCCTGTCTGCCCCTCACTCACTTGCACCCTCTCTCTCAAAAAATACAATTGCACAGAGTGAGGTACATCCACAGTGTTGCACAAGCATCACCACATCTAATTCCAGAACTTTCATCACCCCGGACAAACTGTGACCATCACGGCTCTGGTTTTACGGCTCTTGGGGCGGCATACTTGTATTCCTCAGCTCGGGCTGCCATAACAGAACCCCACAGACTGGGGGGCTCAAGCAACAGACACTCACTGCTCCCAGTTCTGGAGGCTGGACGTCCAAGATCCGGTGGCAGCAACTGTCATCCTGTCGCCTCTTCTCCTGGCTTGTGGGGTCAGCATCTCTGTGTGCTCACATGGCCTCTTTATGTCCCTGCAGAGACGGCTCTGGCCTCCATTCTTCTTGGAAGGACACCAGTTCTTTCAGATCAGGGCCCCACCCTTATGACCTCATTTAACCTTATTTACCTCTCTCTCTCTCTCTTTTTTTTTAATGTTTATTTATTTACTTTTGAGAGAGTGTACACGCAGGAGGGCCAGAGAGGGAGAGAGAGAATCCCAAGCAGGCTCTTCAGTGTCCACGCAGAGCCCTACCCGGGGCTCAATCTCACAAACCTTGAGATCATGACCTGAGCTGAAATCAAGTGTCGGAAGCCCAACGGATTGAGCCCACCCAGGCGCCCCCTCCTTAATTACCTTTTAAAGGCTTCATCTCCAAATACAGTCACATTGATGGTTAGGGTCTCAACATAGAAATTTGGGGCGGGGGGCAGTATTCAATTCACAGCACTTAGGGATTCTTTTGAAGTGAGAAAAACCTAATTTTCAAGTGAAATGTTTTTTTTTTAATTTAACATTGAAGTCGAGGGAACATTACATTTTGGAGTTTAAGATATACAGTTTCAAGATGTGATCATTTTTATGATTTTCTGAAGTCTTCTTTCTAATCATTTCCCCCAGGAGAGCAGCCTCTATTGATCTCTTCTCAGCCCTGTTCGGTTATGTCACATCAATAGTTTGAAAATGGCCATAATGGAAATATTTAACCCCACAGAAATTGGCAAATACTATAGCATTCCACTGTCTAAGCTCTATTATTTCACTAAATAAAAGCAGAAATGAGTGCTTTCATTTAGAAAATAATAGAGTTAATGCATGAATTGAAAAGCTGCTTTGCTGAAAATATTGATAAAATGCATTAAAAAAAATGCATATCAATCAGTCATCGTCCAGCCAGAAAGCCAAGCTCACACCGAGTAATTTGGTGGTGGGAATTTAGTTATGAAGCATCTGAAAGAGGATGTGAGGGAAGGTGGGTCCTGAGACGTGAGCAGCAGCAGGAAGTTACAGGGAGGGATGAAGCGGTGGAGGGGGGGCAGGTGACCAATGCTGAACCATTGGGCCTCCCAGTGGGGAGGGGAGCTCAGGAATCCTGCTGGCGGGGGCTGGAACCGTGGAGCAGGAGCTGGGTCTACAGCTGGGACTGGAGCTGGGACTGCTGAGAGCACTGGAAAGTACCGGAAGTACAGACACAGGACAAGTCCCGTGGCTTCTCTCCTTCCGCCACCCAGCGTCCTGCCTGTGCCAAGGACCACATGTGACAAGAGCTCGTCAGTAGGGGAGCCCAGAGGGGTAGTGAGCAGGAGTCTGCACCTGCAGCACAGACGGGACGGAACCAGGATGGATCTGAGAACAGAAGACTGGCACCACGTCTAAACCCCTACGAATTAAGCAAGAAAAAGGGAAAAAAAGGATAAAATAGGACAAAGATTGTAAAAGAACACAGTGTACAATTATATGTTAATTTGAAAATCTCAAGATACTGTTAATTTTCTGTTTTATGTTTATTTATTTAGAGAGAGCATAAGTAGGGGAGGGGCATAAAGAAGGGGACAGAGGATCCAAAGTGGGCTCCGGTGCTAACAGCAGCGAGCCCAATGTGGGGCTTGAATTCACAAATCATGAGATCATGACCTGAGCGGAAGTCAGACGCTCAACAACCGACTGAGCCACCCAGGCATCCTAATACTGTTAATTTTCTTAAAGACATTGATATTCATAAACTACTATTTTAGTAGAAAATTTAAAATTACCCAATACTCAAGAAGGAAAAACTGGGACGCCTGGGTGGGTCAGTTGGTTAAGTGTCCTAGCTCTTGATCTTGGCTCAGGTCAAGATCTCACGGTTTATGAGATCAAGCCCCACATTGGGCTCTGTGCTGACAGCATGGAGATTGCTTGGGATTCTCTCTGTCCCTTTCCCATTCTCTGTCTTTCTTTCTCTATATATAAATATATATTTTTTAAAAGTTTAAATAAATAAACATTTAAAAAATAAAAAAAAACTTCAAAAAGGATGTTGGGGGTAGGGCAATTTTGTGGGTACATTTTTTAAAACTTTTATTTATTTTTTAATATTTATTTCTGAGAAAGAGAGAGAGAGACAGTGTGAGTAGGGGAGGGACAGAGAGAGGGAGACTCAGAATCCAAAGCAGGCTCTAGGCTCCAACCTGTCAGCACAGAGCCCGACTCAGAGCTCGAGCTCATGAACTGTGAGATCATGACCTGAGCCGAAGTCAGATGCTTAACCGACTGACCCACCCAGGTGCCTCCATTTTTTTTTAACTTTTAAAAAACAGCAAGTTCCCATGCTATAGAGACATTTCTCATTAAAAAAAAAAAAAAAAAAAAAAAAAAACCTGGGGCACTAGCCGATTCCTTTTATGAAGGTACTATAATCACATAATACCACATATAATCATATGTACCAGCACATGGCCCAGAAACCATGTGTGCTCACAGACACGCACACACAGACACACTCGCTCAAGCTCAGTCATTAATACTAGACAGTGGCCCTCAACACCATCAGCCCCAACACGCCTTCTGTGAATACCCCTTTACTGTCCTGAAATAAAATTTTACAGGGAAAATGGATTACTTAAAATTTCAAAACCAGTGTAAATACAAAAGAATATGTATTTCAATACATAAATGTTCATACTTCCCCAGCAATGTAATCAGATGCTTGCACTGTATGCAAAATCATCGAGTACAGGTGTGCCATTTTTGTGACTCACGCACCAAAGAGTCGATGAACATGATTCTTCTCAACTGGTGAAAACCTCTTTGGAAAGTTCTGAACAAAAGAATGTACTTTTTAAAGTTTGTTTGTTTTGAGAGAGAGCGCATGTGCATGTACAGGGAGGAACAGAGAGAGGGAGAAAGAGAGAATCCCAGGCAGGCTCCATGCTGTCAGTGAGATGCAGGGCTCGATCCCACGAACCGTGAGATCGTGATCTGAGCCGAAATCGAGTCAGACACTTAACCGACTGAGCCACCCAGGTGCCCCTATTTTCCCCAATTTTATATAGTAGTCGAGTTTCTGGGAAATTTGGATTCTGTGAAAACCGTGCAAAGCTGTCCTCACGCAGATGTAAAAAGTTAGGTTCTAGGCCCACGTGAAAGGTTCCCTCCATCACTGGTTCTCAAACTTTCCCACATGTCAGAATCACCGAGAGAACTGGTTCAGTTGCTGGGCTCCACTGCTGGAGTTGCTGACCAGGGATTAGTGAGAGAGGCAGGCCAGCAGGGGCTACCTCACACACGCACACACGCACTTGACCTTACGTACCTGGGGGGGCTGGGCCGGCCGTCCCTGTGAGGCTGTTGTCTTCGGGTCCGCTGCTGGGCCTGGGCCCTTGGGCAGGCAGCTGGGAAGGGAAGGTGGATGTGGGGGGGGGGGGGAGCCAGGACCACCTGGAACGGGTCAATTCTAGCTGCCTCCAGTGTTGATGACGTGGGTCTCCTGCAGGAGGAGCTGACACCTTCACCACGGAGCTAAACACACCTGTGGCTGAGGAGTGGGAGACGCTGAAGACAGAGCAGCTGCGTGCAGATGGGCGCCAGTGTGAGCCGCAAAGGCACCTGCCCCACGGCCCAAGCACAAAACCAAAATGGCAGCCACTTCACTTCCTCCAAATCTCACCCCAAAATGACTCTCGTGGCTCACTCTACCTGGAAACATACAAGGAAGGGAATTCTGGCAGATGTGCTTCTACCTGACCAAGTCACCACATTATAAAGCCACCTCAAGTTTGGGGGTGCAGCTGGAGAATTTGCATTTCTAGTAGGTTCCCAGGTGATGCGCCTGCCACACGTATGTGAGCCATCCTGAGTCCCTGCACGTCCGGCAGCACATTTGTTGTGCAGGACTGTCTCAACAGCTGCGTTACGTCTGTGTGGCCCTGGCCACCTAATGCCAGCTGAGCTTCCGATTTGTGGGACAACTACAAATCCTCACCTCCAGTTTCCAGAACTTCCCTTTGGGAACCTACACAGTCCCCAGGAAGGAATTCCTGGGGTTCTCTCAGCAATTCTAGGAAGATGCCCCAGGGAATCCCTAGAGGGACCTGAAGACAACCATCATTCACATTGACATCAGCACAGGACCCACTCCAGTTCAGCTCTGGGCAAGGAGAGCGGAGACTCAGCAGCATGGAAGCGAGAGAATGTTCGGGAACCGTGTTGGCCTCACAGAAATTCAAGATCTAAGAGAAAGACTAAGCAGCAAAATGGAGAGAAGCCGGAACTACAGCCAGTCGCCCTGCGGAGAAGGTGAGTAATTCAGTTTGGGGCCGCTGTTGCTCATGCATGGGGCTGGGTTTGGGGGGAAGGGGAATAGGAGTCTGTGGAAGGAGCCCTGGCCCGGAGCGCGGAGCACCTGTGCAGGGGAGAGCAGGGGCGAGAAGGAAACCGCAGCCTGAGACAGGTGCACAGGGAGGGCACAGAAAGGGAGACAGACAGAGGGCACAATAAAGTTTGCACAGCTGAAGGAGACACGAACGGTCCCTCCCCTACGTCGTTGCCGTGACTGGTGACTATGAACGGGTCTGGCCAGCGGGGCTCGCAGGGGCCCGCAGGGGCCTGCAGCTGTGGGGGGAGGCGGCTGTAGGGGGGAGGCGGCGATACTGCAGGTTCTGGTTCTCTCCACCTCGTTTTCTGAGCATCGCACCGCGCTGGCGGCTGGGATAGGAGACACAGAGATGTGCAAACCTGGCCCCACTGGTGGGGGACTTGAAGGACCCACTTGTAGGGGGGAGGGGTCATGTGTTCTGAGGGCACCGAGGGCCGAGTATCCACCCCTGCTTGGTGAGAGAGCAGGTGTGAGCAGGAAAGAGGATATTTGAGTTGTATCCTTCCTTCAGGCCAAGGAGAGGGTGGGGTGTTCCAGGCAGAGGGAAGAGCATGGGAAGCGACAGAAGTGAGAAGAGCCACAGGCCCTTTGCCCTGGGGGGCAAAGCATGTTGGAAATACGACTGAGAAAATGGGCTGTGGCCAGTCAGTAATGGCCCTGTGTGCCGGCCGGAGAGCGGAGCCTGGAGTGCTGGAGGCTTCCGAGTGAGCAGATCGGGACAGTGACTCTGCGATTATCTGGACGAGGGGACGTAGGCCTCCTCCAGGCCGCGACATGTGTGACCAGTTGCCCACGTGTGTGGCAGGCCACCTTTATATGCTCGTTTATCGTTTTGGATACACTTTCTCGGTGAAGTATACCCAGTCAGTGAAGCGATTGAGGTTTTCTGTGCCCGGCACTACCCGTGGGCTTGGGCAGAACGGGTGCCAGGAAGTAAGCAGACACAAAGGACGGATATATGAACCTGCTCACATGAGGGACCTGACACAGGCCGATTCCTGGAGACACAAAGTAGAATCGTGGTTGCCAGGGGCTGGGGGGAGGGGAACGGGAGTCAGGGGTGAGTGGGTGGACTTTCAGTGTGGGATGATGAAAAAGTCTTGGTGTCAGATGGCGGTGATCATTGCACAGAAATGCAAATGTATTTAATGCCCTGAATTGTACATTTAAACATGGTAAAATGGTAAATTGAATGTTGTGCATGTTTCACCACAGTTTTTTTTAGCTTGAGTTTAAAATTTTTATTTTATTATTTTATTTTTTGAGAGAGAGGGTGCAAGTGAGGAAGGGGCAGAGAGAGAGAGAGAGAGAGAAAGTGGGGCTCACCCAAAGCAGGGCTCGAACTAATGAACAGTGAGACCATGAGCTGAGCCGAAGTCAGATGCTTAATGACTGAGCCACCCAGGCGTCCCCCCAAAAGTTGTTTTAATGTTTGGTTATTCATTTATTTTGAGAAAGAGACACAGAGCACGAGTCGGGGGCGTGGGGTGGGCAGAGAGAGAGGGAGACAGAGAATCGGAAGCAGGCTCCATGCTGTCAGTGCAGCAGAGCCCAGGAACCATGAGATCATGACCTGATCTGAAATTAAGAGTTGGACACACAACCAACGGAGCCAGCCAGGCACTCCTGTTCTACCACAACTTTTAAACGTGGATGCCAGGGTCCACTGCTTTGGAGGCCCAGCCCTCCTCTAGCTGTGCCCTTCTCTGGGGCGAGAACTCCGCATGGCCAAGGCTGTGTGCCCACAGATCCCACGTGCCTCCTCCAGGCCATCTTTCAGGTGCCCGGGACCCAGAACGTCCAGTCCAAATGGCCAGAGCCTGCTTCCAGGGCCTGCACAGCCTCTTTTCCAGTCCATCCTCTCAAGGGCAGGCTCGGCAGTTGGCGTGTGCACTCTGGGCCTGAGAGGTGGCGAGAGCGGCTGCGGGTGGGAGCGTGGACCGAGCCCGCGGCACAGACAGACCAGGGCGCCTGCGCACTTGCGGAGGAGGCCTCACCGCTCAGAGCGGGCGGGGCAGGGAAGGCCCCTCCCACCGCGCCGGCTCCTCCCACCGCGCCAGGTTCCACCCTGGACCTTGCAGGAGTTCTCAGTTCTTTCTTTCTTTCTTTTTTTAATATTTATTTATTGGGAGAGCGCAAGCGGGGAGGGGCAGGGAGGGGCAGAGAGAAGGGGCCAGAGGATCTGAAGCAGGTTTTGCTCTGACAGGCTGACAGCAGCGAGCCGATGTGGGGCTTGAACTCCTGAACTGGGAGATCAGGACCTGAGCCAAAGTCGGGCGTTCAACCAACTGAGCCACGCAGGTGCCCCAGGAGTCCACAGTTCTAAATTCAGAGTCTGGCTTCATTGCCTCACACCCTCCAGGATGGCTAGAACCAAAAAGCCAGAACAGGGATGCCTGGCTGGCTCAGTCAGTAGAGCATGCAACTTTTGAGCTCGGGATTGTGAGTTCGAGCCCCACATTTGGGTGTAGAGATTACTTAAAAATAAAATCTTAAAAAAAAAAAAGAAAGAAAGAAAAGACTATACCCAGTTTGGGGGGAGGATGTGGAGAAATGAGAACCCTCACATGCTGCCAGTGTCATCGTAAAATGGTGCAGTCTCTTTGGAAAGTAAGTCTGGCAGTTCCTCCGAGGCTTAAACCTCGAGTTACTAGATGACCTAGCGATTCCACTCCTAACTGGGAATGTGTCCACACAAAACTTGTGAAAACGTGCACATGAATGTTCACGGCAACGTGATTCACAACAGCCAAAGGTGCTACTAGCCAATGTCCACCCGCTGACGAAGGGTTAACAAAATGGGGTGTGTCCAGAGGACTGAATGCTTCTAGGCTGGACCAGGGAGTGAAGTACTCACACCTGGTGCCCCATGGATGAGCCCGGAAAACATGGAGCTGAGGGAAAGAAGCCAGTCACAAAAGGCCACTTACTGTAGGATCCCATTTATGTGGCATGTTCACAACAGGCAAATCCGCAGAGACAGAAAGTGGATGAGTGGCTGCCGGCAGGTGCGGGGCCGAGGGACTGGGGGGTGACTGCTAATGGATACGGGGTTTTCTGGGGTGATGAACATGTCCTAACATTAGATAGTGGTGACACCTGCAGAATTTTCTGAATATCCTAAAAACAACTGCATTTTAAACTTAAAAAAAAAAACAAAACACTCACACAGATCTCATGTTCCACGTCGTACTGAAGCATACTTGTTAAGGGGAGACGCTTAAGAATATCAGTTTGTTAGCTCGACTTAGAACCCTCAGTTTTTAGACAAGTGTTACAGCCTGTACTCTGGCCAGCGTCTCACAATGTTGGGGTCCGGCCCCAGGGCTGCAGCTACAGTTCTGTGTTTTAAATGATGGCAGTGTGTTTGGGGAATCAGACCCC
This sequence comes from Cryptoprocta ferox, assembly GCA_028646485.1. Classification (NCBI taxonomy): domain Eukaryota; kingdom Metazoa; phylum Chordata; class Mammalia; order Carnivora; family Eupleridae; genus Cryptoprocta; species Cryptoprocta ferox. Next base: position 133,069,666 of record CM053560.1, on the reverse strand, counting down.
AGAACCAGGAGTGACAGTTCTGCAGATGAGAACACGAGGCACAGAGAGGGGCTGTGGCCTGGACGGGAGGGCAGACATTAAAGGGATCAGCTGTCCAGAGCGGTTTTGGGAGACAGGATCCTGCAGCTACTTCCTGCAGGTTTTGCCCCCCACCCTTGGGGCCTTCAGCACATCAGCATCTCACAGGCCTGACAGAGACGCTGTCCTTGCTAAGGAGCTATGGAAGGGACTCTCAAAGAGTCATTCTGAGCACACACAATCATTCCCTTATGTGCACCCCCCAAAGAAGCTGTGGCCCCCATCAGTGCACAGCTGGGGGCTGATACAACAGGGTGATCAAGGCCCCCTTCCCCAGTCCCCCCATGGTGGAGGCAGACAGATCAGGGCCGCAGTCCCAGCTCGGGAGGGGAGCGGCTAAGATGGTTACGTGACACCCTGTGACACCCTGCAATAAAGGACTTATCGAGGGGCCTGCCTCACCGAATATGTGGGGAAGGGGGCTGGTGTTGATTTGCTCTGCCTTCCCTTGGACTGGAGGACTGGCCCAGCTGTGCAGAAGGCCTGGGGAGCCGGGGAGAGAAGTAAAGGGAGAGGGTCCTGTTCTCTGCGGGAGAAGCAGAGCTATCAGAGCCAGTGAGTGGGGCCCCCATTCTGGGCTGAACAGGAGGGGAGAAGGGGTCACACACACCTCAGCAGGCCATGGCTGTTAGAGTCTCTCTGACTCTCTGCCCTGGGGCTGAGTCTGTGATAACGTGATGAAAACGGCTCACCCTTTGACCATCCACTCACAGGATTCACTTGGAATTCACTTATTTAATGGGTTAATATACTTGCATCAGCGTCGGCTCTTAGGATCAGTGTCCTGAAACCCAACTCTTACTTACTCTCTGTACTTGAGAATAAGAACAGGTATTTCTGCTATGTGCCTCTTCAATTAAAATTTTGCAATGCATAATTTGATTGTCATCTATTGCAACTTTTATAATAGAGGTGAATTTCATGCAGTCCCAGTTATCACTTTATTATTTTTATCTTGAGGGATTTCCAAGTGAACAGCTTCCAAAAGCCGCCCTGCTTGCCTGGTTCAGAAACTTTGAAGCCACGATTAAGAGCTGGAGCTGGAGGTGAGCTAAAAACTAAAGCCCCCAGAGCTCTGCTCATGCCACGTACCGAGGTAGCCAGAAAGGTAAATCACAACACTCTTGACAAGGTAATAGATGACTAGTTTCAAATCAAAATCCAGGCCCTGTAAAAAGTACATATTGCATGTGGTTCACTGGGAAACCTCTCCATGTGATAGTCAACTGGCGAAACTCACTGCTGCAGTCTTCCACCCAGAACTCACAGGAACCGTCCCACAGGTCCTAGGGCTTCGCGGAGTGGAAGGTCCGTATGAAATATCTACAGTCTCCAGCTCAGTGTTCCCATTGCTTTATAAGGGGAAAATACACGTGAGAGGAAACTACGGATATTATATTTGAATCTCCGTGTTCCATTCCCAAAGTTTCCGAAAGGGCATCTGGTTATTTCCAAACTCTTTTTATAATGCATAGCTACGTTAATTTTAGTGTCTTGAATTTCCACCCAAGTAAAGACTTTCTCACTCAAAAGAGTAAAATGATTTAAAGTAATAAAGATCATAATACATATCAGGTTTATTTCCTGGCTATTCAAAAAAAGGCAGAACTCAGATTTCTGGGCTACCTCTTTGAAAACCATCTCCAAAAAAAGGCTCTTTGAAATGTCCTCAATGGCAGCAAATTGATGTCCTTTGAAGGGATTCGGTTTTCAGAGAGCAGATAGTGGGTAGAGACAAGTCTCATGGATAAGAGAGATGATCGGGCTAGATAATAAGCATGGTGTTCATCCTGTCAGTGTTTATTAAGACTTTCGTACGTGCAAGACACTACTCTGTGCTGGAAATACATTGATAGGAGGCCTTTAAGGTGGTTTGAAGACAATTCTCAAAAGAAAACTCAATGTCTTCAATAACGGCAACAACATAGAAAGTCCACAGCCCATTGGAATGGCTGCTTTCGACAGACAACACTTATTTGAATAAGTTCTTTTATGTTCATTAAAAAAGACTCCTTACTTAATCATATTCTATAAATCTAAGGATAGGAAATTGTTATAGGTGTAGACTGTGCTTTGTTTTATAATTGGTGGGTTTCTGGAAAGCTGGGGGGAAATATTTTCAAGTCAAATGCATGAAGGAAACTATTTCAAGAGGAAGAAACTGTATTCCATTTATTTCTAAGCACCGTTTTCTGTGTGTGGCAGAGTCCCTCCTCCCAGGGGCTGTGCTCTGCTCGCTCAGAGACCCGCCCCGATCTCCAGGACCCGCGCACCTGCACACGGCCTCCCCTGTGGGAACCAGCAGGCTTGGCAGATGCCAGTGGTACAGAGGCAGCTCCTCCAGCCCAGCCTCCTCCTTAACCCCTGCCAAGGTTAGCAGTCGTTGCTCCGGACATACAGACGGAAAAGTCTTTCCCCACTTCATCATCCTATTCGTGGTCTCCTAGACCCAGGGAGCTGTTAGGCTCGCCAGGAGGACTGCTGGCGACTTGGGAGTGACTACCCTGCGAGACGTCTCCTTAGGTCGAATCCTGATAATTGCTAGTTTTGCACCTCAAAAATGCCAGTCTCCCGTGGTTGAACCTAACATGCCGAGAGGAAGCGTAGGTCATGGTTTAGAAAGCCAGCCTGGAGCACCAACCTTTCCTCCTCCAAATGATATGATAGAGTGCTTTCCTCTCGGATAAGAAGAGGACCGAGGAGAAATGTAGACAGTTCCCGGGCCCCCGTCCTCCCACAGGGAGGACCGTGGAAGACCTGGGAAGATGTACTGAGTTAATAAATCCCTGTCTAGCTGCCCAGCGGTGAGAAGAAAGAGCCCAGCAATTACTGGCCCCGTGGCGGAGCCGGCCACCGTTAATGCCATGAGTACGGCGGGGCACACCTCCTCTGTCCTTGAAGGGGGGTCTTGGGGACACGAGACCCACCCTCATATTACCAAGCTATGGAAATTAAGGCACAGAATCCGAATGGAGGCCTATTGTGATGGTGATCCAGTCTGATCCGGAACCAGTCTCTGAATTCTCTGGAAATTAGCTTCCATGTCAACAGCACGGAGAAGAGAGCCTGAGTAGTATTTCATAAGCCAGCTGAGTCTTCAGTGAGAGAAACAATGACCTCTATTGAACTGTGACCTAAATCCCTTCTCCTGCCTCTCCTGGGGGTCGTGGTACAGAACCAAGGACCATACGGGCCTTTCTTGGAACAGATTCTGTGGTGCTTCTAGATTTGATGCTTTAAAGACATTCTACTGCATTTAGAGTCTCTCGCCCACACGGGCTCACCGATGCGCGCTAAAATGCGAACTGTTGTTACATCGCCTCCCACAGGCACCGCATTCACAGGGTTTTTCTCCTGTGTGGGTTCTCTGGTGTATGATGAGACTGGAGCTCTGGCTGAAGCTTTTCCCACACTCGCCACACTTGTAGGGCCTCTCTCCGGTGCGAATTCGCCGGTGGGTGAGGAGGTTTGAGCGGTCACTGAAACTCTTCCGACACTTGAGACACTCATAGGGTTTCTCTCCTGTGTGGCTCCGCTGGTGGCTGGTGAGCGTGGAACTCTTACTGAACTTCTTCCCACACTCAGGGCACTGGTAGGGCTTTTCGCCGGTGTGTGTTCGCCAGTGCGCACTGAAGTGCGAGCTATCGGTGAAACTCCTTCCACACTCACTGCACAGGGTTTCTCTCCTGTGGGGACTCTCCGGTGCATTAGAAGGCTTGAGCTCTGGTTGAAGCTTTTCCAGCACTCTCCACATTTATAGGGCTTTTCTTCAAACCACCTTAAAGGCCTCCTATCAATGTATTTCCAGCACAGAGTAGTGTCTTGCACGTACGAAAGGCTTAATAAACACTGACAGGAGAACAGTGGTGTGCTGCCAGGCTAGAATGATCACTGAAGTCTTTCCCACATCCGGGGCATTTGTAGGGCTTCTCCCTAGTGTGAGTTCTCTGGTGGCAGGCCAGACGTGAGCTTCGGCCAAAGCCTTTCCCACACTGGCCACACTGAAAAGGTTTCTTTTCTCCAAGGTGGGCTAACCTGTAGACGGCTAAGTGGGAGCTCTGGCTGAAATTTTCCCCATATTCACAGCATGGATAGGATTCTTCTCCTATGTAGGTTCCCTGAAGACCTATGAATTTCCCTGCGTCTCTTTCTGGAGGGGAGAGTGACTCTCGTCCATCTTCTAAGGGCAGTTCCCATTGTTTTTCTGCCCTATATTTGCCTTCCCAGTCTTTCCTCCAGTCAAGGTACTGGGAAACATCCTCTTTGGGTCTTTCTAATAATGCCCCTGGGAGTTCTGCTGCCTCTGAAATGTTCTGGCTTGAATTTTCCTCATTCTCCATCCTTGTTTCCAGATCTGAAAGAATGAGATGAAACTGCAAATGTACCCTGTTTTCTGAGCTCAGAAGAATGGAACCAATGCGAAAGAGGCCCTACTGGACACTGGGGAATAAACTCTTGACGGTGACAGAGAGAACACAGTCAACTTGCCATTAACCAGGAAGCAGTCATCAAGACAGCAGACTTCCAGATCTCACTCCCTCCCCCAGCTTCTAAACAAGAGGGTCCTGTGGAGAAAGGCTGAGGAAAGGGAGGAGGGCAGGGTCCAGGCCCATTTCGTCCTCTCCCCACCAGTCCCCAGGCATGGCCCCTCCCCTCCTCCCCACCCACCTGTGGGCTGGCGATCCATACTAAAAGGCAACGTTCTCTTCCAGGTAGAGGGACAAGCCTGAGAATGATTCTGGCCTCTCTCTGTCCCCTTCCTTACAACTGGGAGGAAGGACTTTTTTGATGAACAAGGAGCTGGGCCCCGTGGCTCTGAAGAGCAGCAGTGAAGGCTCTGTCCCTGCGGGGCGAGGCTGTGGCCGACCCGTGCTGCCTGTGGCTCAACGTGGGTTTCAGTGTGAGGAAGCCCACTGTGGCCACACGTCTAAGCCACGCTGTCCAACGGCTCTACAGTTGGAAAGCTGCCATTCGCTCTCAATGTCTTACTCTTATGTTTCTTGGTTGGTCTGGAAGCTGAGTGGGGGAAGAACAGTATATTTCTTGGATCTCCTAAAATTCCAACAAAAGGACTGAGCCCCACCAAGGAGGAAGGCTCATCGAAACCATGAGAAAGTCACCCTCCAATAATCCAAGGCTGACTGCAGTTTAATGTGGGGTTGCCAAGGCTCGCTTTTCCTATTAATCTACGTAAGTGAGAGTTAATTATAGTTAAAACTCTGATAGAAATTTAAGAGGGAGGAGTACCTGGCTGGCTCAGTTGGTAGAGCATGTGACTCTTGATCTTGGGGTCATGAGTTCAAGCCCCACATTGGGAGTAGATGTTTACTTAAAAAAGAAAATAAAGGGGGCATTTAATAAGAAAGACATTTAGGGGCGCCTGGGTGGCTCAGTCGGTTAAGTGTCCGACTTCAGCTCAGGTCATGATCTCATAGTTGATGGGTTCGAGCCCCATGTCGGGTTCTGTGCTGACAGCTCAGAGCCTGAAGCCTGCTTGGGATTTTGTGTCTCCCTCCCTCTCTGCCCCTTTCCCACTCGCATTCTGTCTCTGTCTCTCTCTCTCTCTCAAAAGTAAACATTAAAAAAAAGAAAGAAAGAAATTGAAGAGAGAAATCATCAACACTAAGAATCTGTTTATATCTATAAGCCACAGTAACTCAGGAGGGCAGGCTTTCCTAGCTGCCACCTGCTTTTCTGTTCTCCCACAGCCTGTGGTTTCAGCATCTCCGCATAATAAACCGGGAAGGCCAAGTGAGAGGGTTCCTCTCCCAGCCCTTGCCCAGTGCTGCCTTGTCCGTGGTCAGAATTCGGGTCTGACTTCCTTGTTGGTGCAATACTAGCTTTTGCTTGTTTTCATTCATGTCCCACCAGCAGAGGACGTTTTCCAAAAGTCCCAGAGACCGTCAGTCCAGAGCTCTTCGCTTCTCTCCAGCCTCGAGACCTCGTCCGGCCGGCAGACTGGAAGTCCTGCTCAAGGAAAATCAAGAAGGGACATGAAGTGCTTACGCAATTTGCTTTCTGATCTCATCTGGAAGTGGTGGGTGAAATGACAATGGAAATACCTCCCAGAAAGATCTGGTTTTCAGAAGAGAACATTTAGTTAATGACTCAGGAATTGTGCCCCCTTACGTGAGAACAGGGCAAGGTGTTCATCTAAATAATTACAACGATGATGACAATGAAAACAAACATCTGCTGAGGGCCAGCAATGTGCCGGGATCCTCATAACAGCCCAGTGAGGTAGATACTATCACTCTGTCCATTTTACAGATGAGGAAATGGAGGCCTAGGGTGTGTAACCAGCTTGCCCAAGAACAGACAGGACTTTCCGTGGGAGGCTGTTGTATGTAATACGCGCAGGGCACGTTACATGGAGACAAACTGCTGGAACTTTAACTCTCTCCAACCTCTCTTTCCTCCTAGAAAGTTACTAAGTAAATACTGTTTCTGTAACATTACTAAAAGCAGACAGGGAGCAGGGCAAGACCCTCAAAGTTTGTGTGTGAGTCACCCTGGGGCTACTGGTTAAGAAATCAGCAATTTCCCTCCCGAGGAGCTCATTGCAGAGCGATGGACAATAAGCATCTCTCCCGCTTCACGGTCCCTAATGCTTCCGCGAGACTTCATCCCCCCACTGTCTGCGGGCCACTGCGGGAGGAGAGCTTACCACTGGGGTTCCCCCTGGGAGCCGGGGGGCCACGGCCAGTTCACTGCCGTCTCCCGCCACACCTTCCAGCGAGGCCTCCCAGTTCTCTTCGGAGCCGCCTCTATTCCGCAGGAGGCCTCCCGCCACCTCCACCGCATCAAAGGTGCGGGGCGAGGGTCCAGGGGCTCATCAGAGCGTCCGTCTCACGGTAGAAGGGGCAGGTGCCCGGGCCGTGCGTGCTCCTGGCTTTGTGGTAATGGGTCTGGAGGTTTTTGAACCGGTAGCGACACTGCTCCAGGGTCCGAGGGAAGCCGCGCTCCCGCAGCCACTTGGCCACCAGCCGGTGCACCTGGCCGTTGGCCATGGCAGGCGCGCAGTTTCTCGTGGATCCAAGACTCACTGAGAATCCCCCAAAAACTCTTGGTTTCCTCGTAGCCCCAGTGCACCCCTGCCACCTTCTCATCCTCCAGGCTCTGCAATGCCAGCTCGGCCCACATCGTGGCTTTTCTCAGGACAGGCACGTGGCCAGGCTGGCGTCTCCCCCCGCCGGCCGGGGAGTCGCTGGCGCTCTCCTCTCCGGGACGCTGAACATCTCGCCTCTGCAGGTCTTCCTCCTGCTCCACCCGGGAGCCGACCCTGGGTACGGAGGTTGGCAAATCTGTTTGCAGGGAGACGCACAGAAGACACAGTGGTTGGGTGAATCTTTATAGGCCAGGGAGGGGACATACTATTAATTTTTTTTTTAAGTCTAAGGGGATTCTTGGGAAGCCTCGGTAAAAGTAGTATTCAGGCTGCGAGGCAACAGTACGAAAAAAATCCATGCCCCAATCGAGAACTACACACGCACGTTCATCTGTCCTGAAACAAAATTCAGGTTCCCACCAGAGGCTTTACTGATCATCTTCCTAAGATGAACTTCAATACAATATCCTCTCTGGGTTCTAGAATCTCATCCTTGATAGCACTGACTTTGGTATTAGATTAACGGATCTCTTTTCAAGCAGGATTGAGAGCTTTGAACAATTTGATCCCAAAAGGGTCTGGAATAGCAAACACTGAAGATAACGTCACAGCCACTTTTGTACAGGAAAACGGAGCTCTTACCCAACGAGACCTCACTTGCAGATTTCTCCCAACTTCTTTCCAGGTGGTTCCTCCATCCAGGTTTTGGCTGCCTCCGTGCCTCCTGAGAGATGTCGCTGAATGTCACCAACTCCTGGGAAAACATAACACCCTGTTCAAAATGTGCTGCCTTGGGACAAAATACCTCTCTATACGGCATTCGTCAGAGGGCAGGTGACTTTTACTCACTTAGTAAAAAGTGAGTTTTTGTTGGCTTTTAAAGGCAATAAGGGGAAGGGGAAGGGAGCAGGGGGAGAGAAAGAAAAGAAAGAAGCTAACATTTACTGAACGCCGGTGAGCTGTGCTGGCAGTTTTCACACTTGCTCAGGTATAGTCAGTACGTGGCAGAACCGGGATGTGAACGTGGGGCTCTGACCCTGAGGCTTTGTCCCCTCCACCCCTCCCCAGCCCTGCACACCATGTGGGCAAGATTCAGATACGGAGAAAAAGAAGTAACCATTCCTTTTAAGGCAGACACGCAAATCAGCATGATCTTACAATCTCGTGTTCAAGAAAAAGAACGACTTAGTACCATTCCTCCCTGCTTCAGCTGTGGTGCTGCCTTGCATAAGGAGGGGGGCGTTGGACAACATTTTTCTGGCTGGAGCCTAATCTATAAAGTTACTGACCACTCCCCCCCCCCCACTGGCTAAAATTCCCTTGGCATTTCTGGTAAGCAAAAGAGTTGCTGGCAAAGGGCCCCCACTCAAGTAGTAAAAAGTGTCCTAAGTCAGAGAAAGATCTGGTTCACCTGGGAGCTGCTCATCATCCCCTGGTCACCACCACTCTCCTCCAGAGAAAGACCTCGAGTCCCAGGATCAGGCAGGGCTGTGGGGAAGAGGAAGGAGCTGTTAGAAGACCATGTTTCTCAACTCCTCCTGAGGACAGGCCCAAGTCAGCTCTGAAACAGAAGAGTCTTCCCCCTTCTCTTGGTGTCTGCTCGCTCCCAACAGAGAAAGTTGATAAAAAACCAAAATGACGCACTTCTAAGAGGAGAGTTGCCGATTTTTCCCTTCCGTATCCATCCAGGTTACTGACGCAGTTTCAGGATTTTCTTCTTCCGTTCTGATAACACATTTGGACCGAATGGGTCCAGGGACACATGTACCTGTCCTGAGAATGACTGCACTTTGGTTTCACCCCACCTTGTGCTTTTCCCACCAGCCAGCCCTAAAATCTGTGCCCACACCTGACCTACTGGGCCAGTAACCTCTCACTTGTGCAGGGAAGGGTGCCGCAGGCCCCGCTGTGTAGTTTTACAAAACATGCCAACCAAGGCCCTTCCCCCCTTCGGAGGCGCCTGTCGAGGATCCCCCAGGCCTCATTTCACATGCCCCATCCTCCCACCTTCTGCACTCTGAAGGAACGTACCCGCCCCTCCCCAGACGGCTGCTTCTTACCGCTCCTGTGCAAGGCTGGGAGTTCAACTTTGGGACTGTGATTCCACAGTTCTTCCGGTTCTGGCTGTGAGTTCTTCACCACTGCCTGTAGCAGACACACGGATCCTGTCTGTGCTGGCTTCGGATGGATGTTTTGGGAACCCAGTACTGACCCTAAGTGTTCCTTCTCATCTGAGCACACCCCCTGTCCCTGCTCAAGGACTAGAGGGGTTGAAATTCTGTAGGCACTAAAACTTAACTACCCCAAGATACAAAGAAGCAAAGGAGGAAATCAGTGGCCTGCAAATCACCACAGGCCAGTAAGGACTGTGGATGTGCGGAAGGCTAACAGATAAGGTCCGGGACCCACGCTCACTGCAGTCTGCCCACCAGCTCTCCTGAGGCAAGACTCAACCCCCTTGGCAAGACTCAGCCAACCAAAAATAGAGCTATTTTTCAATAGGACCCAAAGGTTCAATATTGTCAATAAAGACCAGTGCAGCCACTTGCGTCAGGCTGGGTGCTGACGAATGAGAGTTGTTCTCCAAAAAGGAACCAAAAACCAACCAACCCACAAAACCTAGCTTTTATGTTCTTCTGTGTGCTTCTACTCACCTGGAGCCTTCCTGTTCTCCCCTTCCCATGTCCTGGTGCCCGGGGAGACTGGCCCTCTGTCACTGGGGAAGCAGCTCGGAAGGTTTAGGAGGAGGGTCAAGAAGAAGCTGTGTTTGCAAAGCAATTTACTCGAGGCGGAGAAAATGTCAGTCATCCATACTGACGAATGAGTCTGGACTGGAGAAGACAATGGGGACGATAAGCCGCCCACCCTCCCAAGCCACTGGTCTTCAGAGCTAGTTACGACGTCAATGCGGCAGGACAAGGTAGCAGCACCTTGGAGAGCAGCACCCGGGTGGAGTTGGCTCTAAGCTTTCAGAGATTCAAAGGGTCCAACCTCTGAACTGCCCTCACCTCGGGCTGGGTTCTCGCCTTTGGGCACCCCGCTCGGGATTCCTCAGCCCTGGAATAACTCTCCCAGACAGGGAGACTCACCCTGGCTAAGGTTACGAGCTCTAAGAGCAGGGATACTAAACACAGACCCCCCGCGGGATGTCAGAGCAGGCAGGAAAGTGAAGAAATACTTGGACTTCAGCTCCCTCAAAGCTGGGCAATCGTGGCTCAGAGGCCCCCAGGGACTTGCCCAGGGTCACTTGGCTGGTGTGTGGCAGGAAATAAACAGGGGCTCAGCCCCCTGACCGTGGACTAGGGGACTGGCCCGCAGAGCGTGACTTGCACTGGAAGGCTACTCCGCTCCTCGGGAGACCTCTGGAAGCCTTACGCGGTAAACGCGGGCCCTGGGGACGGGGTCGTCCCCGCCGAGTCCGGTGGGCGGCGCGACGGAGGGCGCCGCCAGCACGAGGGCCGCATCCCGCCCGGGGGGCCGCGGGGCCTGGGCCAGAGGCGGCGGGACCCTGGGTGTCGGTCCGGCCACCGCCACCCGGCGAGGGCGGCCAGGGCCCTAGGTGACAGCCGCACGCGCCCGCCGAGGCCCTGCGACTCCAGGGGCCGGGGCCCGCGGCCCCTTCTCCGCGGCCGCGCAACGTCCCCAAACGACCCTCGAACCCTTAGCCCCGACCCGGAGTCCGGGCATTCGGACGTCTACTTAGCACCGGAAGCGGAAACGCGATCCCCAGACGGACTCGGCTTTGCCAGACTCCATTTCCCATAGGCCTCCGCCGGTGCCCGCAGACTGACAGCAGCAGTAGCCAATAAAATGAGGGGTGGCCTAGGCGGCTCTGCGTTTCAGACGAATCGTTGATGAGGGGTGGGACTTTGCCGCCCGCTGGCGCGGGGAGTTCAGAGCCGGAACTAAAAGAGACCCAGCGGAGGAGGCTGCCCGGGCCCTGAGAGAGCGCGAGAGGCTTTGGGGACAGGAGGTCTGCGACTGCGCAGCCGAGACTCCAATTCAGATTTTTCGCCACTTAAGAAAGTCCTTTCCCGGCATGGTTGTCCACTATGGTAATGCTTTACCGCCACACACACACACTCACACACACACACACACACACACACGACCACCACCACCGCACACCCACCACACGTCCACCACATACCCTCATTTCCTGCGTGCACACTCCTGGGAGACTTAAGGTGAATACTTTGACAAGATGAGTACTATTGACGCTTATTCATTCGACAATCAGTCGCGGAACATCAACTTTGGCCCAAGCCAAACACTCCCTCCTCCTAAGGAATGTAGGCCAGCCGAGGATGCATTTTTATTTTTAATTTTTATTTATTTTTAGTCTCTCTAGGCCCCCCGTGGGGCTCGAACTCACGACCGGAGATCAAGAGTGGCGTGCTCCAACGACTGAGCCAGCCGGGTGCGTCTGGAGGACGCATTTTTTAAAATGCTGCCCTGAACAACCCGTGTATCTCCAATGCAGTGTGGCAAGTGCTAAAAGGTGCCTTCAAAGTATGTGCTTGGAAAGAGTTACAGGAGAGCAACTGGGAGAGCCCAAGAGGGAAGAAGCGTGGCCTCAGGGGAAGGGGGCAGGAAACTGCATTTTATTGAGCACCTACATTGCATATTTTCTCTGGTTGGGATTTGACAACGAATCCTGCAGAGTAGGCCTCGCTCCCTGTTTAACAGATGAAAGGTCCAAAATTCAACTGAAGGTGGGTGAAGCTTCCCACAGGAGGGGCAGCCTTGGGGCCCGGGGTTGGGGGGGGGCGGGGAGGCAAGGGAAGGACAGGATGACAGAAGGGGCTTTCCAGAAAGCCCCAAGTCCACTTGTGAATCTGGGCCAGGAGAAGGCTTTGGGTGCCCACCATCAAGTCACAGAGAAGCTTTGCTTTTACACATGTTTTTAGTTTAAGATTTCCCTTGAAAAGAGTTTCCGCTGTGGAAGGATGTGGAAGGGAGGGAGGAAGGAAGGAAAAAGAAAAAGAAAATTGAAAATTCCTAATCCACGTCCCTGCCCTATTACGTTAATTCAGGGAGGTCCTGAGCAAGTGTAACTTTCACTGGAAGCAAAATCAAGCAGGGAGAGGGTAGCCCCAAACACAGGTTATATCCACCATCAGCACCACATCCAGTACTCGTAGGGAGAAGACATGCATACATGTCCTCAAGCGGTGGGCCACACCCCTCAAAGAATGGGACTAAAGGACCCCCAAAAGTCTACACACATGAGATGCTTTCCCACTCATGGCCTCCTGGTCCCTCAGAGGTTGTCCTCAGAAACGTAGACAGGTCCAGTTTTTGGTGAAAGCAGGCTGCATCTAGGTCAGAGTTAGCAATATTACCACGGAGAAGAGGATTACGGTGTTGTCTGCCGCACAGAGTGACCTCCTCCCAGCAGCCTTCTGGAGTGGGGACAGCAAGCGCTGTGATCGGTTTTGCAGATGTGGAAAATGAGGCCTCCGGAAGTGATTTGCCCACATCGTACTGCTACTTAGTGGCACAGGTGTGTCTAGAACCAGGTCTGTCAGGTCCTTTTTTTTTTTTTAAGTTTATTTATTTTGAGAGAGAGAGCATGCTTTGGGGGGAAGGGCGGAGAGAGAGGGAGAGAGAGAGAACCCCAAGCAGGCTCCACGCTGTCGGCACAGAATCAGAAGCAGGGCCTGATCCCGAGAACCGAGAGATCATGACCTGAGCCGAAATCGACTGAGCCACCCAGACGTGCGACAGGTCTCTTTGGCTCACAACCCGCCATCCAGTACAGCACAGATGTCAGGACAGGAGTGAGAGGGACACACACAGGAGCCAGTAACTCTGAAGGGCAGCGCCGTTTGGGACAGCCGGGAGAGGCAAATGTCTGTACGTCAGCTTCAGCAAGAGTTTGGTTTCTAGATCATTGACGTATTTAGAAAAACATTGTGCAGCGGTGCTTAGAAGCAGTGCGTAAGGAGACACGGATTTCCAGATGAAGGAGACAAAAGCTTATCCTCCAGGAATCCGACCGATGACAGCCACGTGTAATGCGTGGAGACTAGTGCTCCCTGGGCCCCGGATCATCCGTTTGACTCCAGTTTAACCCATGATGCTAAGTTACCTGCACAAGGGGGCCTGTCCAACAGGGAAACCTGGAAGAGTTAACAAGGCCATCTTGGACACTGAGCAGACAGCACTGGGGGGGGGGGGCGGGGGGACACGGCAAACAAGTGGCATTTGAAGCACAGCATCTGTCCCTGGAGGGGGTTCATGGCTGCTGTCTGCCTGTCCCTCACATGACTACTTCCTTTCATTCCCTGCTGCTCAAGCACTCTCTGATCACAAAGCCACCATTTCAGTCACTCAAGACCAGGAACAAGGGATGCTCTGAAGGTGGCTTGTGATAGGAGATGCCCCGCTATACATTAATAACTGGAGTTCTAGATTCTATTGGTCTCTTGGAAATTGAATTAGCAGGAGCCTGCTACCCGGGGGCTGGTCATCTCTGGGTATACCAGGGAAATCCAGTCCCTGCACCGGAAAGGCGGGGGACCGGAACTTTGTGGTAAATTGGCCAAGATGTGCCCCCGCTGAGGCCTCCTGGCAGGCCCGCCTGCCCGCAGACGCCAACAGTGTACACAGGCAGCAGAGAGGCTGTGCCTGCCAGGGCCTGGGAGCTCGAGGGGCCTGGTGCTGTTTCCTTGGAGCCAGACTCCCCACCCCACAGCCGTTCCACAGCTGGCTCAGGCCTGTGAAGGGATGGAAAGTTCTCCGAGTTGGGACACTGGGAAGAGCCAGCAGGAGGGGGAGCCAGGGGCAAGAAGGCCCTAGAGCCACAGCCCCTGCTGACACCAGAGGCATGAGCTCAGTTGCACCAATGACTGGGTGGAAAGCCAAAGGGAATTCGCCCCCAGCCCTTAGTCCCCACCAGGCTAGGAAATCCTCTGTCTCAAAATCTGACCATTGTCCATGCAATTCTACTTCCACTTCCTCTGCGACCTGGGGCTGTTTTATTAAATCAAGAAGGTAGAAAAAGGAAGGACCCTAATATTCTGTCCAGAAATTTGAAATAGCTTAACAGAGCCGGGCAACAGGGGAGGTTCAAATGGCCGTGCATTTGAAAAACCTCCAGGGCTGTCTGGGAGGGACTGTGAGTGCAAGCCCAGCACGCCGGGTCCCTGCTGAGCTCCCTGTGAGGAGGAAGGACTCCAAACTAAGGGATAAAAGCCTGGGAAGAGCCACCACCGGTCGCATGGTCCCGTGCGAGGCAGGGCCAACTACAGCCGTGGATCTTCTTGATTCCAGCTACGTGGAAGCCTAGTGGCCAGTGTTGTTCGTATTTAAGTGGTTGGTTCTTTTCTCCATTTTGTCCCATAGGCACTTCTCAGGGCTTTGCTAACACAGCGAAATAAAGCCGCAGGTGCTGGGCAGGTTATGCACCGAAGCTCCCCTCTGAGCCTCCGCATCCTCAGCCCTGAAGTGGGGATACGGACCTGCCGCACGGGGTTGTCCACATGAAGGGAGGCGTACGTGCAGGGCTTAGCACAGAGCCCGTGCACCGTAGCTGCTGCGTGAGCTGTGATTGTAGGCCATTCTGGCGTATCATAAACTATAAAAACGCAACCCAAAGGGAAGAAAAATTCCATGAAAAAAAAGAAGCCTCATTATGATTTGCCTCATATTGTAACATCTCTAATAAGAGCGGGGGAGTGTGGTTAGTGGCCCAAGTGTCCAGAACCAGGTCTGTCCAGCTCCCAACGCTCCCTCTACTATGTGCTGCCTGGGCGCGGACCTGAGGGGACTTCTGGGATGTGGCCGAGCTGTTTCTTGATCTGTTTCTTGATCTTGAGCTGTTTCTTGATTCATGGGTGTGTTGAGTTTGTAAAAGTGCCATGAACTTACACTGCTGTGCACTTATCTGTGTTGTATTTTAAAATATTTATATTAAAACAAGGGGGGCGCGTCTCAGGATATAGTCATATGAATCCACTAGGATCAAAGGGTAAGAGTAAGATAAGATACAGTCTCCAAGCCCCATTGCTTGTCCAGACAGAAGAGAAACAGACTGTGTACTAGACTCGGCTACAAGAAAGAACATGCCTAGTTTTCCACTGGCTTCTGACATCTGTGACATTTCAAAAATGTAAGTTGTTTCATTAGGGTACCGGTTAGTATTTTTGTTTTTTAGTTTTAGATTATTTGTTTTTATTTTTTAAATATTTATTTATTTATTTGTTGGTTTATTTTTAGAGAGCATGCGCTCGTGAGTGTGAGTAGGGGAGGAGCAGAGAGAGAGGAAGAGAGAACAATCTGTGCAGAGCCTGATGCAGGGCTTGATCTCATGACCGGGAAATCATGATCTGAGCTGAAGTCAAGAGTTGGAGGCTTAACCGACTGAGCCATCCAGACGCCCATTTTTTTTTTAAGGATTTTTAAAAAAGAATTTTTTTTTTAAGAGAGAAAGTGCACAAGCGAGGAACAGTGGCAGAGAGAGAGAGAAAAAGAGAGAGAATCTTTGGCTCCACACCCAGCGGGAAGCCTGATGCAGGGCTTGATCTCATGACCTGAGCCAAAAATCAAGAGTTGGACACTCAACCGACTGAGCCACCCAGGCACCCCAAGGTTGCACTTTTTAAAAATTTTTTTTAATGTTTATTTTTGAGAGAGAGAGAGAGAGATCAAGCAGAGGAGGAGCAGAGAGAGAGAGGGAGACACAGAATCCGAAGCAGGCTCCAGCTCCGAGCTTTCAGCACCAGAGCCTGACATGGGGCTCGAACCCACGAACTGCAAGATCATGACCTGAGTCGAAGTTGGATGCTCAACCGAGCCACCCAGGCGCCCCAAGATTTTTTTTAAGTAATCTCGACACCCAATGTGGGGCTCGAACTTACAACCCTGAGATCAAGAGTGGCATGCTCCCCTGACTGAGGCAGCCAGGCGACCTGGTTAGTAGGTTTTTATAAATGTCTTCGGCTGTGACCACTACCAGTCACTCGTAGCTTAGGCGAGAGGCTCTGAGGTTAACAAGCTCACTCATCCTCCTGCCAGAGGGCGGTGTGGGGGACTGAATCCGTGGTCCAGGGCAGAGTTGTGAGTTCCACCTGCCGCTTGCATTTCTGTGTATCTCCGTGAAGGAACTCAATTAGCAAAAAGTAACTGAGTTCCTACCACACACCGCGTCCTGACCTGAGTGCCAGCGGTCAGTACGGGTGTGATCATAACACGGAGGAGGCGGGGGGTCGGGGGTGGGCAGAATCCTGCCTCAGCCTCTGAGGTTGGACAGTGTTCAGACACAGGGAGGCCCCATGAAGGAGACGGTGTCCCGGCTGAGTTTTCAGAGATGTGCAGGTGTGCCCTCGGGAGGCCACGCATTCCAGGCCAGGGGCCAGCGTGAGGACAAGACAGGCCCTGGGGAGCACGTTCAGGGGGAGCGGCCAGGGGGCGAGGATGGTCAGCGTGTAGAGGTCCCACAGAGGCCCCATCGGGGGGGGCTTCATCTGCGCTCCAGGGAACACGGCCTTTCCGTAGGATGGGGAGCCCTGGGGGGTTGGAACTGGGTAGTGAAGGGCTTGCACTCAAGCTGGCTGCAGTCTGGAGGATGGAGGAGGAGGCAGGGAGGGAGCATGGGGGCTGCTGCAGGTGTAAGGGGGACTAAGCCCTGGGGGTGGGGTGAGGTGGGAGCTGGCAGATGTTGAATAGGAGGCAGGACTTGTAGGGCTCGGGTCCTGAATGGCTGTGGGGGAGGCGAGGGAGGAAGGAGTCTTGGATGACTCCCCAGTTTGGGTTTGAGTGAGGCCAGGCTATGGCAGTGCTACCCACAGAGCAAACCAAGGGAGGCCGGCAGGGAGGGGAACCCTGGACACGCTGAGTCTGAGGCTCTAGGAGACTGGAAAGCAGGGGGGAAGTGGCTGAGGGGGCGAGGCCCTGACCCTGGAGGGAAGCGGCCGCTAGCACAGGTGGAGATGGGTTCCGGCTACCCTGAAAGCAGGTCTCTCTCGGCTGAGCCTGGAGGAAGCGAGCGGCGCCACGGAGAAGTTCGTTGCTCTGGGGCTGGGACGCCGAGGGAGGCCACACCTGACAGGTTTGGGGTTCTCGGAGGAGGGGAGCCAGGCCTGGGAGTTGGCCGGGTCTGAGAACGGCCCAAGGGTGCAAGGCGGCCACTGTGGGCCCAGGAGAGGGAAGTGATCAAGTCACAGAGAAGACCTGCCGAGACATGGGGGCCTCGGCGAGGGTGAAGCAATTGCTTTTTTTCTTTCTTTTCACCAGTTATTATAAACGTGTAATTGCCCCAAGGCTGTTCCCATGAACTTAGAAACAAACCGATGACAAATCCTCAGTCCCTAAATGCATGTACATTTAGGGGGAATGGCCTTTGTTACACATACACAGGTGTAACTGAATCACAAGCAAAGACGCGGCCGAAGGAGATCTGCCCCAGGGGACTGGGGCTTCCTGAGGTCTTCTAGGGGAGAGGGCCGAGCCGTGCCTCCCCCGGAGCCGCACGGAGGTCAGTGCCGAGCCCTCGCTGCCTCACAGGCCCCCTCCAGGGGCAGGCAGGACAGGAAGCGCCCGCCTCTCAACCTTTCTAGGACCACAGTCTTGTCATTTCCCAGCCTGATTTTCCGTCCCGTTTTCCTAAGGTATTTTGTGTCCCTGCCAGGTGGAGAGGAGTAAAGAAAAGAAAGTTTTGCAGAGCTTACTACCAGCTCTTTTCTTAAGTTGCAACCGAGAGAGGAAGAGAGAGCTAGTATCTCCTCCAACTCAAATCCCAGAACTTAGTATCAGCTGGGAAACCACCCTATCCATCCAGACAGGTGGGATTCCTCTTCCTAGGAAAACTTCATGGAGTTTTCCTAGTACCTAGTACCCAGTACCCAGCACCACGACGGTACCCAAGTCCTCAAATGTTTGCCAAGTAAGCGAATGATGGGGATTTCACAGCCTACGTGGCTTGGTTGAGCCACCATCACTGCCTAGCTGAGAAACATCCTCCTCGTGCCTGATCGAGTTGATTCCGGATAGAGAGGATTCCCAACGGCCTCCTTAGGAGGCCACTGGCTCCTTAGCCAAAGCTGCCACTCCAAATCTTGGTTGACAGACCGGACGCGGAGCTGGCAAAGGGTGGTGAACAGGTATGTGCACTGGTTAAGCACACGATCTCGGTTCACCCAGAGGTGTGTTCTTTGAAGCCACTGACTTTTACTCCCCGCAGGTTTCGGGCCACTTTCGGCCTAGGGCAGGAGGTGAGTGGGTGGGAAGTGAGGTGTGTGGGTTTGCTAATCGTCGAGTCCACATTAGGAGGCAGACACAGGAAAAGAATGAGACTCTATTTTATTAGGCAGTATTGAGCATCCATTCTCTCAGAACCAAGGCCCGTTGTGAGCCCCGGCTCCAGGCGCTGGGGGAGGTGGTCTCCTATCTCCCAGAAACACCTGATCTGCTCTCCTCTTCCTTAGAACAAACCCCTTGACCTGCCATCATCCCCTGGTCTCTACGTTTTCCAGGCTCAAGGACCCAACCACAAAGCCCTGGTAGCATCCCCAGATCAAGGAGGACACCTGTTAGAACAGCCCCTGAATCAAGCCCGCATCTCTCCAGGGGACAGACGGTGTGTCCTCAAAATCTCCTTAAAAATACGAAAGTACACAAAAGCTACCAGTCAGAATTCTCTCTGCACGAGTAACATAGAACATAAAAAACAGAAGAACAGGGGAATGGCCAGTGCAGAGAGATGATCTGGGGCTGGGGGGGGGTGTGAAGACACGGGCCCCCCTGAAGAGTGCAGGGCTGTTCCACCCTGGACGGAAACCACCATCCGCCAGGGGGAGGCGGCTGGCGGTCCCCGACTGCGCTTCCCGCTCAAAAAACAAAACTCCACCCAACCCGGTGCGTTCCCCCGGAGCCGGCTTCCCACGGGACAGTGAGCAGGACACAGGACACAGACCTCCGCCGACACCCTTCCTGGCGAGCCCTGTTCCACTCCTCCCAACGGCAAGGCTGCTGGGACGCTGCTTCCAGCCCCACGGCCTCGCGTCTAGCTGTTCCCGACGCTTTCTGCAAGTAGAAAAGGCTGGACAAGCCCATCCACCCTGACCCGAAATCAAAGCCCAGGCCGCCGCGCCGGGCGGAGCGGGTTCGGACGGGGCGCCCCGGCGCGCCAGCAGCTCGGGGCGAAGGCACCTTAACCCAGCGAGGCGGCGGCGGGCCCACCGGCACCTGTGGATTGCGAGGGTTTCCGAGGGCTCAGCCTGGGAGGGGGGACGCTCGGTCGTCTGTTCCACGTGGGAACCCCAGCCCCACCCCGCTCTACCCGAGAGGAGCCCGCGGCACGGAGCACCGGCAGGCGGGGCGCCGGTCGCGCCGCCCAGTGAGACCGTGCAAAGACCCAGCCTTCCTTCGGTCCCCCCTCCGTCCCCGGGCTCTGTTCCGGGGCTCCGACGGCGACCGCCGCGGCGTGGGAGAGCCCAGGCCGCGCGGCGGGCGGGGGGCGAGGCTCCCCCGGAGGGGCCGCCGCCTCAGCCCAGCTTGTCCTTGGCGTGCGTCCGCTGGTGCGTGATGAAGTTGGAGCTGTTGCTGAAGCCCTTGCCGCACTCGGGGCACTTGTAGGGCTTCTCCCCGGTGTGGATGCGCTGGTGGATGATGAGCACCGAGTTCCAGCTGAAGCCCTTGCCGCACTCGGGGCAGCGGTACGGCTTGTCGCCGCGGTGCGCGCGCTGGTGCATGACGAGCACCGAGCCGCGGCTGAAGCTCTTGCCGCACAGCGCGCACTGGTGCGGCCGCTCGCCCGTGTGCGTGCGCCGGTGCGCCGCCAGCTGCGAGCGCTGCCCGAAGGCCTTGCCGCAGTCGCCGCAGCGGTGCGGCCGCTCGCCCGTGTGCGTGCGCTGGTGCTTGACGAGGTTGGAGCTCCAGCTGAAGCTCTCGCCGCACGTGCGGCACTCGTAGGGCTTCTCGCCCGTGTGCGTGCCCTGGTGCGCGAGCAGGCTGGAGCTCTGGCTGAAGCTCTTGCCGCACTCGCCGCACTTGTACGGCTTCTCCAGCAGGTGCGTCCGCCGGTGCGTGGCCAGGTTGGAGCTGCGGCTGAAGCTCTTGCCGCACTCGGCGCAGCGGTACGGCTTCTCCCCGGTGTGCGTGCGCCGGTGCGTGATGAGCGCCGAGCTCTGGCTGAAGCTCTGGCCGCACTCGGGGCACTTGTAGGGCTTCTCGCCCGTGTGCACGCGCTGGTGGCGGATGAGGTTGGAGTTGTAGCTGAAGCTCTCCCCGCACTCCCGGCACTCGTACGGCTTCTCGCCCGTGTGGATGCCCTGGTGCGTGTTCAGGCTCGAGCGGTTGCCGAAGCTCTTGCCGCACTCGGGGCACGAGTAGGGCTTCTCGCCCGTGTGCGTCCGCTGGTGCGCGATGAGGTTGGGGCTGCGGCTGAAGCTCTTGCCGCACTCGGCGCACTGGAAGGGCTTCTCGCCCGTGTGGATGCGCTGGTGCGTGACGAGGTTGGCGCTGCGGCTGAAGCTCTTGCCGCAGTCGCGGCACCGGTAAGGCTTCTCCCCCGTGTGGGTGGTCTGGTGTCGGCTGAAGTTGGAGCCGTCGCTGAAGCTCTTGCCGCACTCGCTGCACTTGTAGTACTTCTCGCCCGTGTGGGTGCGCCCGTGCGTGACCAGGTGGGACTTGCGGCTGAAGGTCTTCCCGCACTGCGGACACTCGTAGGGCTTCTCGCCCAGGTAGGTGCCCTGAAGGCCTATGAGCCGGCCCACCTCCCGGCCCGGGGCGCGCACCTGCCCGCCGCCCTCGGCCGGGGCCCCTCGGCGCCGCCCCGCGGGGCCACAGTCTCTCTCCGGGTCACTTTCCCAGTCCGACTGCTGCGCGCCCTCCCCGTCGGGCATCTCCGAGAACAGCTCGCGGGCCTCCCCGTCCTCGAATGGGTCTTGACCGGAGTTCTCCCCATTCTCACTCTGGATCTCGAAATCTGCAATGGTGAAGGAAAACACACCATTTACACTCCATCTCCTGTAACGACGACGAAAGGAAAGGAAACCAAAATGAACCTTTTTTTTTAAACAAACTAAACGTTGTGTTTAAAGTAGGCCCCATGCTCGGGGGCGCCTGGGTGGCTCGGCGGTTAGGCGTCCAACTTGGGCTCGGGTCACGGCCTCCCCGGTCTGTGAGTTCGAGCCCCACGTGCGGGTCTGCGCTGACAGCTCAGAGCCTGGAGCCTGCTTCGGATTCTGTGTCTCTCCCTCTTTCTCTGTCCCTCCCCTGCCCCTCCCCTGCTCATGCGCTCTCTCTCTCTGTCTCTCAAAAAATAAATAAACGTTAAAAAAATATAGTCGGCTCCATGCTCAAGTGGAGCTCCAACTCACAACCCTGAGATCAGGAGTCACACGCTCTGCTGACTAAGCCAGGCTCCCCTAAAAATTAAACTAATGAAAATAAAGAGGCCAAGGAATACTCAAAACCTTTAAAAACCAGGTTGCCGGGGTGCCTGGGGGCTCAGTCGGTTAGGCCTCCGACTTCAGCTCAGGTCATGATCTCACGGTTTGTGGGTTGGAGCCCCTGCTTGGGCTCTGTGCTTGGAGCCTGGAGGCTGCTCCAGATTCTGTGTCTCCATCTCTTTCTGCCCCTCCCCTGCTCGTGGGCGCGCTCTCTCTCTCTGTCTCACAAATATACATGTTAAAAAAAAAAAAAAAAAAAAGAAAAGAAAAGAACCAGGTTGATTTCCTTCTACGTATATACCACAGACCCATGTGGTAATCACCCAGAATTTCTAAGTCTTAAAGATACGTCTGTACCTGTTTCTCCACTGGGAAATGAAGTCAGGTGGGGATGTGAAAATCCTAATCAAGGGAAAGCAACTGGGAACACGATGACCCCCAAAACTCACCAAGATGCCGTATGGCTAATAGGTGCTCGATTAAATTTGGTGAATGAATGAATAAGTTTTTCATTGGTACTGGAGAAATCTCCCGAAAACTCAATCTCCTTCCAGGGACGGGGTGGTTCAGTCAGATAAGCATCCAACTCTTGGTTTTGGCTCAGGTCATGATCTCATGGTTTCGTGAGTTCGAGCCCCATGTCCGGATATTCTCTCTCCCTCCCTCTCTCTCTCTCTGCCCTTCCCACACTCACACTGTCTCTGTCTCTCTCTCAAAAATAAATAAAAAAAGCTTTAAGAAAAGGAACTTATATAATAATCTCATGCATTACAGTATGTCTGGTGTTTATAATCTTATTAGATTATAAGTAAGACACAGCCAAGAAAACAGGGCCTCAGCAAAAAGGACTTCTAGGGGCCTACACAGACGACTGGAAACAAGTGGGCAGTTAAAAGAGCCCTAAAATTTCTCTGCACTAGAATGGACCGGACCTCCCATCGGTAATACAAAATATCTACCTTCCAGAAACTTGTCAAACTCTACTGCCCAATACTTATCAAACATTTGGGTGAAAGAAATTATGACGGAGGATCGCTGAAAAGACATCCTTAACTGAGAGACTCTGCAGTCTATCCCAGGATCAAACCAGAATAGCGGAGAGCCATTAGCCTGGATCTCACCGCTCTGATCCCCGCAGAACTGAACTGTGTGTTGATTTAATGGCTCTGGCCGACAGTTACCAACAGTCTGAGAAGTGTCAGTAGAAATTAATGGCTGTCAGGAACATGAACACTGCCAGGAAGTTGTTGACAACACTGTTTATACCACACAGTGTCCTCTCGATGAGTGAGAAGGAAACTCCCCTGTAACCGAAATCCCCCGAAGAACCACTCTTCTGATCAACGCATTTGTGTTTGCCTCGCACCTCTGGTTGTGGCTCCCCTCTCTGCCTTGCCTGCTTGGAAATCTGGGGCCAAAAGCTCAGAGAAAGAATATACTGAATGTTTGTACAGCCCGCAACCTGTGTTCTTTCATTTTTCCCTCCCATTATTTTCTTTTTTGCTATCATTTCCTTGTGCCTTTCTTTCTTTTCTTTTCCTTCCAACCTTCCTTCCTTCCTTCCTTCCTTCCTTCTTCCTTCCCTCCCCCCCCCCCCGGCCTTTCTTTCTCTCCCTCTTTCTTTTTGGTTAATCTCCATAACATTCCAATTTTAGCATATGTTCTATGGAAGCGAGCACCCTCGTGCAGTTTCCATAAGCTGTCTTTAATTCTTTATGGAATTCTGTAGGGTACAGAAACAAATCAGTGGTTTATTGATAAGGATGACAGCCTGATTATTCCTAACACCTAACATGAGAGCTCCAGAAAAAGCAGATCCATCCAGAGCAGGGAAGACCATTAGTCAAGTAATTACACAAAGTCCTAGTGACGGAAGCTAAGAAATTATTTAAGGTTAGATGCTTGATTCCGTGGCTGTGACTTTCTGTAAGGTAAGGCAGAGTTCCGTACGTGCACGTGGCATCCCTCAGGGAGACCCCGGGTTCCAGCTGTGCCATCAGTATTGGCTGAGACTGTATTTAAACTTACAAGCAGACATAAGGGTACATCTCATGCTCACTAACACACACTCGCTGGTAATGTGTGGGCCCCGGGGGACCAGCGCAGGCGTGAGGGGCACCACGCATGTTCCTGCGAGGCCCAGACCAGGAGCTCTGCGCGTCCTCGGCTTCCTGCAGTGGTTTCCCAAGTCTCTAGCACAGAGGCCTGCGGTCATCGCTCTTCTACAAGGTCCTCCAGGCAGACGCCCTGGTTTATTTTCGGCAAGCCAACCCTACCCAAAACATGTTTTTAAAGTGATTTTAGTAGTTGTTCCCTTCTGAACAGGGACACTAGCTAATAAGGTTTTCCACTGCCTTAAAAATCCGAAGAACTGGTGGGTGTGCTCTGGAATGAGCTCAGAAGCAACAGGGAAAATAAACAGAACTCCAACTCCATTTGCAGTGAGATTAGGGAGATTAACTTGCAGACACCAAAATACATATAAGGGCTTCCAAAAACAGCCGAGACTGGGCAGAGGCCGATGAGGCAGGAAGTGAAGAGAATAGGCATGGAAAGCAGGGTGGCGGGTGTAGGGGGGACTGAGGGCAGCTGATCTCGATAAGCTCAGAAAATCGCTTCCTCAAGGTAAGGGACTCGCCCTCAAGAGCAACCGTGCGTGTGGGAACTGGGGGAGCGGGATGGCTTCGGGGGGTCAGGCCACCCAGGACCACCCAGATGAGCCGTGTTCGCAGGCAGCGCCCGGTTTCTGGGACCAGAGGAGAGACTCTGACCCCCACACATTAATCATGGGACTTATTCCCGAGAACGCGACATATGTCATGCGTAAAAAAAAATAAATAAATAAAACACTAAGCAAAGCAACTGCCTGTAGGAAGAATGGCCGCGAAGTAAACGGTTGAGAAGAGACCGTGAGACAAGAGGAAGAGACAGAGCGGCGGCCCAGGACTCAGGGAAGCAGAGGAAGTCGGCGGTGCGAGGACAGAACGGGGACACGAAGGAAAAGAGGCACATGGGAAAGCTCGGGAAGGGGGACCGAAATGAGAAAAGCAGTAGAAAGAAGGGGGCAGAGAGCACAAGGGGATTAAAGAGGACAGAAACAGACAAAAGGAGAGTCCACGCGCACAGAACCGGCGTCACCGAGAAGAGGGAACTAAACCAAAGGAAGAGAACAAACCCCCGACGTACAACCTTTGAAGCTACAAGGACCCTTGAAAGGTGCAGTGTGTCAGGAAAAGAACCCCCAGTGGTCAGCGACGAGCCGGGGGCCAACAAGGCGGAAGGCTCAAATCACGTACGGGGCGGGGGGCCACCCAGCTGGGCTCCGACTTCTCCACGGACACGTTCAACGCCGCAGACCGGCAGCAAGAGCCGCGAGGCAGCAAGGAAAGCAGAGGTGGGCCGGGGACCTCGTGTGCAACAAACCTGCCCCCCAAGTATCAGGCGTGCAGGCAACCGGCGCTGAATCTGCACAAAGTCGCAGAATATGGTTCCTAGGAGCCCTTCGGGAAGAAACTACTAGGAGGTGAGCCTCGGTCCACCAAGAGATGAAGGGGACTCTAGAGCCAAAGGGCTGGGGATGAACACCGGATAGAAAGTCTCAAACTCCCGTGGTGATTACAATGAGAAAACAGAATGTCAAGGTTATAGATCGATGCAGAAAGGATACTCTAGCCAAAGTCGGAGCTGAGCGAAGGTGGGTGGGAGACAGGGCATGTTCACGGACTGTCTCGTCTGGATACCCAGGAATTCAAAGCATCTCGCGTAAAACTGGCAAATCACATACCCGAAGTGTGGCTTTATCAGTACAAAACTAGGGGCGCCTGGGTGGCTCAGTAGGTTAAGCATCTGACTTGAGCGCAGGTCATAATCTCACAGTTCGTGAGTCAGGCTTTGTCCTGACAGCTGAGACTAGAGCCCGGAGCCTGCTTCGGAGTCTGTGTCTCCCTCTTTCTCTGCCCCTCCCCTGCTTGCCCTCTGTCTCTGTCTCTCTCAAAAATAAACAAACATTTAAAAAAACTTTTTAAATAAATAAGTGTTAAGGAGCGCCTGGCTGGCCCAGTCAGTGGAGCGTACGACTCTTGATCTCCGTGTTGTGAGTTCGGGCCCCACGTTGGATGTAGAGATGACTAAAAAGAAATAAACTTGAAAAAAAATCTTAAGGGTGCTGACTAAAATCAGGGGTGGGGAGGAGAGGGACGATCTTTGCCAGATGTTAAAACCTATTACAGAATCTCAAGAAGGAAAACATAAATTGACAATAGGAGCAACAAAATAACACAGCAACCCTAGAAATAGACTCAAATGATATGTGAATTCAGAGTTTGATACAGGCGTCACATGAAAAAGACAGATGCATGGAAGGGAAACAAGAATCTGTATAATGACTCTGGGACTTTAACGTATGATAAAGGCAGCCTCTCAAATCCATAGAGAAGAGACACGACATTGAGTAAATGAGGCTGGACTGACTGGTTAGGCCAAATGGAAAAATCTCAGTTGGATCCCGTACTAGGAAAAATCCCAAACAGATCAAAGATTTAAATGTAAGCAAGACAAAAACAGTATCAAACAATTAGATGAAAATATGAGAGAATTCCCTTATAATAGGAAAGACTTTAAAGGTGATACTTATGTGATTATCTTCTATCACCTCATTACACCCCCTCACCCCATCTGCAGCTTAAGAACCAGTCCCACCCTCCTTTACTAGACCAAGAGGCGAGACTGTGATATTCCAGGAAAGGCCAGGGGAGGGTTGGGAGTTCTTTACAAGCTGCTCTCTGACAGCAGAGAGGCACAGGAACCATTCTGCAGGACAGAGGGGTGGCCCCTCGAGTGATCTGCCTTCACAAGGGCCTTCATGGGAAACACATCACCGAGGCGGGAAGGATGAAGGATCCTGGCCCCTTCCAAGGCTCTCCTCAAGAAAGATGAACCCTGGTGAAATCAGAAGAGTACAAAGTAGGGACGCCTGGGTGGCTGTCAGTTAAGCATCCAACTCTTGATCTCAGCTCAGGTCTGGATCTCAGGATCTAGATCTCAGGGTCGTGAGTTCAAGCCCCACATTGGGTTCCATGCTGGGCATGGAGCCTTCTTCAAAAAAGAAAAAAAAAAAAAAAAAGAATACAAAACAGAGTGCATTCAAGCTCAGGCAGTTCCCTCCTTTTTTTATTGGTGGCCAATGAAGAGCATCAAGATTCAGAAACTGGCCAGGTCACATGCGAGGGGAAGGTCTTCACCAGCATGTGACGAGTGGAGCCAGGAAGAAGTGGCATGGGCTGGGAAGTTTCTTTCAAACGGAACATCATGAGTCGATGTCGTATTTGCTATTTCAAGATGCCAAAAGGAGCATATCCTGTGGATGTGACTGCATACGGGGAGGCCGGCTTCTGAGGATGTGGTAGGAAGGCCCAGATCTCCGGGAGAGAAAACTCAAGGGATGAGTCAGGCGTTAAGGAAATAAGGAAGAGAGGGTCACGTTGTCCAAATAATTTCTCTCCCCCAAAACTACTGAAGTGGCGAAGAAGTCACTGTATCTATGTGGAGACTTTAAAACGAAGGTTTTGGACGGTCCTGTGCAGTTTAAGAACTGATCAACCTCACATAACATACACTAGTCAGATTACGCTATTTTCAGACAGTGTGAAGTATTGTGAAAGCAATAAAATAGGGTAATGTGAAAGCCAACGACCAGAGGGCCCCTCTGAGAAGCTGACATCTGGCCAAGATGGGAACATTGGTCTAACTGACTTTTTCTTTTTTAAATTTTATTTATTTATGTTAGGGGGGACAGAGGATCTGAAGCTGGCTCTGTGCTGACAGCAGAGACCCCAACATGGGGCTCGAACTCAGAAACCATGAGATCATAACCTGAGCTGAAGTGTCTCGGACACTTAACCGACTGAGTCACCCAGGCGCTCCTCTGACTTTTTCTTAGGTAAACTCTACGCACAATGTGGGACTCGAACTCATGACCTTGAGATCAAGAGTTGCACACTTTACCGACTGAGCCAGCCCTGTGCCCCTGCTCTAACTGACCTTAACAGTTATCTGTACAATCCCGATCCATTTGACTGATTCATATGCTTCACTGTAAACACAATTAGCAAGCTTGTTCCTCTGAATATACTGCTTAATCACCCACTTACTAACAGAGCTATATGTATATTTGTCTGTGACTAACTTCAGGTTTTAGAAAGTATAAACATATTGTCAAAAATGCATCCCTGAGAGGTGTCTGGCTGGCTCAGTCAGTTAACCGTCCGACTTTGGCTCAGGTCATGATCTCACAGTTCGCGAGTTCCAGCCCCGCGTCGGGCTCTGTGCTGACAGCTAGGAACCTGGAGCCTGCTCTGGATTCTGTGTCTCCCTCTCTCTCTCTGACCCTCCCCGACTTGTGCACACTTGCTCTTTCTCTCTTCCTCAAAAATAAATAATAAAAAACTTTTTTAAAAATGCATCCCTGAGACAGACTTCAAAGAATGTATGGTTCTCCCCTCGCGCACTGCTGCTGGGAATGTAAAGTGGTGCGCCCACTGTGGAAAACAGCATGGCGGTTCCTCAAAAAATTAAACATAGAATCACCATATGATCTAATAATTCCACATCTGGATCTTTATCCAAAAGAACTGAAAGCAGGAACTCAAACAGGTATTTTTACATCCATGTTCATGCATTACTCGTAATAACCAAATGTTGAAAACAACCCAAACGTCTATCAACAAATGAGTGAATGAAATATCATTCGGCCTCCTAAGGAATACAATTCTGACCCATGCTTCTACACGGATGAACCTTGAGGACATTGTGCTGAATGAAATAATAAGCCAGACACAAAAAGATAAATGTTGTGTGATTCCTCTATGTGAGGTTCCTGGAGCAGTCAAGTTGATCATAGCGATAGAAAGGAGAATGGTTGCCAGGGGCCGCGGTGGGGGGAGAAGGAAAGGAGTGTTCAACGGGCACAGAGTTTCAGCTTGAGAAAAGGAAAAAGTTCTGAAGATGATGGTGGTGACAGGTGTACACCAATATGAATACAGTTAATGTCACTGAATGTGTACACATACAAATGATTACAATGGCAAATTTTATACTATGTAAATTTTATCACACTAAAAAAAGAATATGTGGCTCACCTATTAAATTTAAAATAGGAGATGTTACCAACTAATTCTGAAGTTAGTTTTAAAAGATTAAATAAATGCTCAGAAAGGCAGAGGATTGTCAGAAACATGCTAATAAGTTTCTGATGGTCCAGTAGGCAAAAGAATAGTATCGTGTTGTAATGAGTATTTCCCTGACCACTGGTAAGGCTCAACATATGGTTTCATTAAGGTACAATTTACTTTTCTTCATTTCTAAATTGCCCATTCGTATCTTTTATTTATTTTGAGAGAGAGAGAGAGAAAGAGAGCTCACATGCATGAGTTGGGGAGGGGCAGAGAGAAGGAGAGAGAGTCCCAAGCAGGCTCCAAGCTGATAGCTCGATTGGGGGTGTGTGGTGGGGACCTCGATCCCACGAACCGTGAGATCATGACCTGAGCCAAAATCAAGAGTCGGAAGCTCAACTGACTGAGTCACCCATGCGCCCCCCGCCCCCGTTGTTGTTCGTATCTTTTAATTACCTTTCATTCCACTTTGCTTATGGATGACATCACCTCTCACAGACCAAGGACTTTTGGCGCTTATCTGCTACCCTGCAGGCTTTGTTGCAGATATTTCCAGTTGGTGCACTGTCTTTTAACTTTGCGCACAGTACCTTTTTTATACAAAGGACTTTTCTGTTTTCCTGAGTCCAATCCATCTTTGAAGATTGCTGTCTTGCTTAAGAAGTCCTTCTCCACCCAAGATTACAAAAATATTCTCCTACGTGTCATGCCAGGTCTTTTGGAGTAGAGAGCTAGAATCCATCTGGAATTTATTTTTGTCACTTGTGAGGCAGTATCTATTTCTGTGTAAGTTATGAAATAAAGATCCAATGTTAGTTTTTTCAAAATGGTGAGACCACTGTCCAAATACCATTCAGTAAACAGTTCTTGAATTGCCTCAGGACCTCTTTCTTCCCTTCTGGGGAACTACGCAAAAGCTGCAGGCCAGGCTCAAGGCCAAAGCAGTGGTTCCTGGATTTTCCCACGCTGGACACAGGCTCTAGACCCATGTGCACGGCGCATCGCCGCTGCGGTTCACGGGGCCGTGCTTGACCCCTGCCTGGCCAGACGCCTCCTCTTTCCCTCTCACACTAGAAAGCCTATCACAGCGAGTGTGAGGAAAATAGCTATCAATAGGGAGGTAAACCTGAATTTACTGTGATTTATTTCCAACGATGAAATAAATTAGTCGCAGACTTTGGCGCTTTCATGTGGGTTAGGCTCCAAACTCTGGTAAAGCCCGCCCCACCTGACTGCGATACACCACTGTGTGTCAACACCCCGGTCGGAGCCACTGGTCTACAACGCAGGCTTTGACTCGGAGACAGCTTCCCATCCGGCCGGGCCGTCCCCGTCGCAGCGCTGCCCCGGCGAGCCTCGTTCGGCCTGCACTCTGGCTGCGTGAAAGACGAACCGCCGATGAAACCGGCAGTGAGCTCTGTTAGCAGCTTCACGGAATGCCGGCCGAACCCGGCCGAACATCCATCCTACGGCTAGAACGTTACAGCTCTCTAAGAGCTCTGTGTGGTACACGTTTCCACTCTTTAAGTGAATTGAAGGTGATGTTTGTTTTGAAGCTGAGAATCGTAGCTTTAAAAAGACCTTTACAACCTCCCAACGCTCTCCGCTCTCCTTCTTAAGAAAAATGAATGTATTTGCTCTCTGTTGTCACTGAGGGCGCATCTTGCTGGGGCAGAAAATTCAGAATAGGTCACCTGTTGCCTGTGCTCAAAGGCCAGGTGATGCTAAAGATAGCGGGAGGTCAGCTGTGACTCTGGCTCGACTGGTGGACAAGAGCAGCCTTGAAGCTGACCTCATTCCCCTCTAAGCCACAGCAGGGCTTCTCGAACTTCAGAGCGCCGACGAGCCACCTGGAGATCCTGAATGCAGACCCAGCTTCACTTGGGTTGGAGCGAGACCGAGTGTACCTTTCCAACAAGCTCCGGGTGACGCCAGTATCGTCGGTCCACGGACCACACTTTGAGTAACCAGCCTCTAAGCAGTGGTTTTGAAACTCTGCTGCATCTGACCACCCGGGAGCTTTCAAAACCTCCTTGCCTGGGCCACACCTCATGCCAACTAAATCAGAAAATCAGAATCCCCGGGGGTGGGCCCTCGGACCCCAAGTGATTCTGAGGTGCGGCCAAGTTTGAGAACCAGAGGTGGCTCGCAAAGTGGAGATCGAATCGGGATCGCTTGGAGGGCTTGTTAAACCCCAGGGTGCTGGGCCCCATGCTCAAAGTTTCCGGTTCGGTAGGCCTGGGGTAGGGCCCAGGAATTTCATTTCTAACACATTTCCAGGTGATGCTGATGCTGCTGGTCCAGGGATCACACACGGCACTAATGGTCAGAGGATTTATCTATCAGGAATGTATCCATTTTGAGGCCAATGATTTCCCTTTGCTCCCCTCTGATGTCAGCAGTCTCTTGTCTGGGTGACGGAGCTTCTGTGAGATAAAATCTATGTATCAGGAGAGAAGCATTTCCCCTTTCCTCTGATGTAGCACCAACACGGGTGTGGGGTGTCCGGGGAAGGCCACCTTGGCATGAGTCCGCTGGTCTGCAGGCTCCAACAGTGTCTGCTTACCTCTTACAGAAAGTTGGATGGGACCTCGGAAGAGCAATTAGAGAACAGTCCGAAGTCAAGCTGTCTCAATTCTACAATGACTGTAGGCGCCTGGGTGGCTCGGTCGGTTGAATGTCCAACTCTGGTTCAGGTCATGATCTCATAGTTCATGAGTTCGAGCCCTGAGTTGGGCTCGCTGCCGTCAGCACAGAGCCTGCTTTGGATTCTCTCTCTCTCTCTCTGCTCCTTACCCCACTTGTGCACTCTCAAAAATAAATAAACATTTAAAAAAATAAAAATTAAACAAAAGCTTAGCATGGCTTCCTCAAGGAAAGGCAGAGAAGCCTGGAATGAAGCAGCTGTCTGTCTACCTCCTTCATGGACTGAGGAGAGAGTCTCTCCACACCTGCAGGCGGGCAAGAAGGATTCACTTATTCACACCAATAACACTTCCTGAGTTCCCACCGTGAGTGAGGCACTGTGCGCAGGGCTGAGAAAGAAGAAAGGAAAGGAAAGAAGGGAGGAAGGGAGGGAAAGGAAGGAAGGAAGGAAGGAAGGGTGGGAAGGAGGGAGGGTGGGAAAGGAAAGGAAAGGAAAGGAAAGGAAAGGAAAGGAAAGGAAAGGAAAGGAAAGGAAAGGAAAAAGAGGTTCCATGCCTTCTGGGGATTTTATAGGTTCCTAGAAGAACTAAGTCAACCCTTCACATAACTAGAAAACAACATGGAACATAATCAAAAGCTAAAGAACAAGGTGACTCCAAACGCCCCGAGAGAGATAGCTTCTGGAAAAGGTGATCAGAGATGCTCTTGGTGGGACCTGGGGACAGGGAAGAGGGACCAGAAGCAAGGACAGCTTTATGGAGAGTGTCTCCAAGGGTATGCATTCAGAGGATTCCTGGGCTTTCCTCACACAGGGACAGGACAAAGCCATTCCAATTCAAAATTCAGGAGCACAGATGAGCACTACAGAGCCTCGGCTACGTGCAAGGAACAGCAAGATCTGGTGTGAAAGGAGCAGGAGCAGTGAGGAGACGACTGAGGGCAGCCGCAGGGCACGTCACACAAGGCCCCGGCTCCAGGCCGAAGAAGGAGGTCCTGCTGGATTTGAGACACTGGGGACCTCACGAAGAGGTTTAAGCAGGCGAGCACCCGATCACTCAGGTGAGAGTGGAGCAGGTGCACCGTCGGGGAAGGGGCGGTGCCTGCCACAGGAGTTCCGGTGTGCAACACCAAGAGCCTGGCTGAGCGCTGTGGATGGGGCCAAAATGTGCTCGGGAAACACTCACAAGGAGAGAGGAACGTTACCACTTCAACTATTCACACAGGTCCTGTCTTCACTGGACTTGGAAGAACCTTTAAATGTCACTACCTAGATGTGCCTGGTAGGGAAATATTAAATAACCACTGTGTAACCAGGCCTTGAAATGTCCAATGCTGGGGAAACGTGCCCAAAGGTCCCGAGCTGGACAAACGGAATGGAGGTCAAGTGGTCTTATGGTGAACAAATGACAAGGAACGGAGAGACCACAGATGTTCCTCTGAGGAGTCACGGAGAAGGTCGGGAGACTTTGTTAAATGAATGGGACAAAGCCGATCTCAAGGGCAGAAGACAGGACTGAAGAACCCATCTTGGATGTTCTGGGGGCAATAAAAGGCACAAAGCCCCCTCGCAGCAAGCGGAGGCGGGGGAAGGGGCGGGGGGGGGGGGAGGAGGGTACCTGTAACCACCTCAGACATCTGCCGAGACCTGACCCTCTGCTGTGACTTCCCCAACTAAACAGCCCAGAGGTCACTCCTCGGCATCAGACTGAAGACCCTGAAGTTCATTATAGGCTGCCCATCATCCATCAGGAGGCAAGTAGATTAAGTTCTTAGGATACAATGAGAGATTTTGGTTTTGGTTTTTTTAAACGGGGAGTAAAATTAAAAATCGTTTTTCAGGGCCAAAGAAAATCAAGTACCTTGCTTCAAATAAAACCTACCGGACACACGGGTATTCACATGCCGCCTCTCTGTGAAGCGAGCTCTCACACTATTCTTCCTTTCTGGTCTTTGACTCTAATAAACTTTGCCTGCTGCTCAAAAAACAAAAACAAAAAACAAAACAAAACACTACGAAACACACACGGAAGCAAACAGATCAGAGTTTGAATCCTGGCCCCACCACTTAGCAGCCATGTGCAACGCTGAGTTCGGCCTTGACCTTGCTGAACTTCCATTTCCTCATCTGTAAAATGACAGCCGCACCCACCTCCCAGGATTGCCAGTGAGATGGCCGTGTAAGGTGACCAGGGCAGGGTTGGGCTCACAGTAGGCCCTCAACATCAGTCCCTTTCTCCAAAAGACAACTTTACTCATACTCCCGAGTCCCTGGGCACTGTCCCAACCTCCACTCCCAAATCACCTTCCTTTCCTTCTCTTCTCCTCTAGTCTTCTGAATCCTCCAGACTAGACGCCTCTGCGTCGGCCACCTTTGTCTTAAGTCTTCACCTTTCCAAGTTCTCGCCATTTCCTTAGCCCTCTTTCCAACCCCCCACTGAGAACTGTCGCTTTGCCATCACAGGCGTGATGAAGTGCTTAAGAGTATGGACCATGTCTTCAGACCCATGAGTTCGAATCCTGGTTCAGCCTTGTACTCGCTGCGTGATCTTCAGGGAGTCACTTAATTTCTCTGATGATAACCATCTCGCTTATTTCCCAAGATGCTGGAGGGTGTGTGAGTTTTGCAGAGTAGATGCTCGGCACAGGGCCTGGACCAGAAAGGACTCCATGAACGCTAACTAGTGTCACTATCAGTTCATCTTAGGTGTGTCCAATCTCCTCCCCTTCTCCAGCTGTCCCCACCACAGCCCAACCAACGCCTGGGTGGCCGCTTCCTGGCTGTTCTCCCGTCGCTAGCCTCTCCTACTCGAATCAAACCTACATCCTGTTGCCAAACTCCGCTTCCTCCCATGCCCCTTGGGCTCTAGTTCAAGAACCTGCTGAGGCCAATGACATCCAGTCCAAGCCCACCCTTCCCCCACGCTCCACATCCTACCACTTCCTAAAAACACACTTTCTACTCTAACCAGCGGGCCTCCCTTACTGTCACCTGAACCAGTGAGCTTCATGCCACCCCCTTCCTGCCGCCCTGCACCTTTTCCAAATTCAACTCCAGCCTACGACCTCCTGTTCCATCCAGTCCCACATCCTCCCGGACCTCTCCTGTCCTCTCCTCTCTCTGAACTTCTGCGGTTCTCGTCAGTGCAAAGGCAGCCATGATCCACGGGTCCTGAAACAGCCTAAAGGAAGCATCTGGTAAGCAGGGGAGTCCACAACTGAAGCCCAGAACGGAGGCGGAGTAGTGAAGCGGCATGTCTCCATCCCAGACAGTATTGCTAACACGGGAGGCAAGTACGGGAACCTTTGCAAAGAGCCCAGGATGACTATACCACAGACAAGGCCTAGGTGTCAGCTGGCTTACTTGTCACTGACCTTGGTTTCATAAACAGAATCACTCTTTCAAAATAGGGTTATCTGCTTTTTCTAATTGCCGGAAATTCAAATATTTGAACATTTATTGCACAACCAAGGGAAGGTGCCAAGGGGTGGCTGACTCGGTCTTCAGCCGCCCCACCTTCCCCCGCCCCCATCAGCTTCCCACCCTCTCCAAATAAGCACAGGCATAAACACTGCGCTTACTACACCGCCAGAGCTCCAAGCGTGGTCCTGTAAAGCCTCTCCCATCCTGAAACTCTGGAACCGCCACTGCACCCAACAAGGGCGTTAAACGGGGTAACGGTGCCCTGACTGCCTGCAGAGAGAGCAGGAGAAGGGGCTACCCCGGGCTCCACCCTGGATCCTACGTTCTCCATGTTGGAGGCATGTGCCCACCCTCTCCCCGTGAGGTTCAGCGTCTTACCACCGCCCCGAAGGGTCTGGGTCAGGTCTTCCACCAGGGCCACGGCCTCCTCGCTGCTTTCGGGCCGGTGTTCTTGCAGCCAGGCCTGGATTTCTCTTGGGAGCACTGTCAGCATCTGTTCCTTGGTGTGCACCTCCGGCCTCAGCCAGCGCCGGCAGAGCTCCCGAAGGCGGCCAAGCGCACCCTGCGGTCCTCCAGCAGCCTCTCCGGGGGGGCTGCCTTTGCCAGAGCTCTGGGGAAAGGACTCAGGGCCATCCTCCTGAAGTACAGCTTCCTGCACCCAAGAGTCGTCCTCCAGGATCATGGTGGTGACCTCCTCCTGTTCATCTTCGTCTTGAGGTCCCTGGACCAAGGGGCTCAGGGGAGCAGTTCCTCTTGGCCCCTCTGCAGCCATCATCCACCTTCCCAGGGCAATCACGCAGGCCTCTAGCCTTGAACTTAAGTCTTCTAGAGCCAGGCTCGCTGAGAAGACACCTCCCTCCTCAAATTTCAACAAGTAGTCTGGCTGAGAAATGAGAAAAGAGAACCACAATCAATAAATAGACTGCCCTACAGGGATCTAACTCCCAGAAGCCCAGGTCAGGCCACCAAGTGATTCTTGCATCTGCAAATCAACAGAAGTTTCCTGCCTCTCTTAAAGGAAAAAAATGGCTTATTCCTGAAAACCTTTCTATGGCAAAAGAATCACAAGCACAAAAAATACAGCACTTTTCTTTCCAAAAGCATGAGTGTCAGAAATTCAAAACCCTCCTGAGAACCCAGGACTGAGTTATTCTGCCCTAACTCAGTTCAGACTTGCTGCAGAGTGACCCTGACCATTAACATACAACTCAGTCACTTAACTTCAGCGACCATCCTTCTTATGGGGACATCTTCAGAATTGGCAATGGATCCGATGTCAAGACACTTTGAGCTTTGCTGGAAGGCAATACCTTAAGTTCATTATTACCGTAGAAGTATGAAGTTTTAAAATGTTCTGAGCCTTCAATGCAGACTCGGCCCCTTAGGAATTTATCTTTAAAAATAACCATCTTTGTAAAGAAAAATTTATTTGCAAGGAAACAAAACCATATTAGACATGATTGTTTCTAATTGCAAAACAGACCTGACTTTTTAAAAATCCAGCAGCAGAGGAATGGCTAGTGAATTATGGCACATCCAAACAGTAAAATATATTTATTTTATGCTGATTAAAAAAAAAAACTATGCTGATTTAATAACGGCTACCTTGGGGTGGGGATACTGACTGAGAAGGGGCTCAAAAAAGCCTTTGGAGTGCTGGAAACGTTCTATGTCTTGATTTGATGACGGTTGCACAAAGCATACATATGAATTTTCAGATTTGTGCATTCTGCAGTTTTAAATATTTTTAAGAATTATGTTGACAAAGATTATTAACCACTAATAATCTGAGATAATCTTCACAAATATGAAAATTATGGATAAAAATGCACCTAGCAAAACAGAAACACTAGACAAAGTATGACCCCAAATCCCTTTAAAAATGAACACGTACACAAAGCAAAAAACAAAAACAGAAACAAAAAAAACTTGGGACGTTAATTGCACAAGACGTTGGGAGCAGTCAAATTACGACTCAAAGACTATAAAAGCAATGGAAACTTATTCTTTAAAAATCATTACTACATCGTACAGACTCAGATAACAACCCCCCCCCCAAAAAAAATAAGGGAAAAGGGGGAAAACTGGGAAGGAAAAACTAAAAAAAGACGGAGAAGAAGACGAAGAAGAAAAAGAGGAAAGAAGAAAACTGTTGGGAACACTGAAGCTCTCAACGTGTTATTTACCAAAGGGCTAGAAGAGGCACGGGTGGAACACAAGTCCTGCTTGGGAGCCCGGGAAAACTGCACCCGGCGAGCCCATTCGCTGGCTGACCTGGGGCAAGACACGCCCCCTCGGAAGCTCAGTTTCCCCATCCGTAAAACCGGGAGCCGCGCGGGATGCCGTCCAGCGTGCCTTCCAGTCCCAATCCCGCGCCCCTGGCTGGACGTGCGGGCAGCTCACCGCCTGGGAGCAGGGTCCGGGTGCGTTCGCCGAGCGGACGCGGCGCGTCCCACCCGGGGACCCCGGCCCGCTGTCGCGGACAGCGCCCCCGACGCCCCTCCCCCAGCAGGACTGCCCGCACTGGCTCCAGGCCCGTTATTCCCTCGCCGCGGGCTACTCCCCTGGCCGGCGCCGCTCCCGGCCCTTCTGTCCGGGCTCACCTCTCGGGAGACCAGGTCCGGCTTCCGCAGCCACTCCGCACGCGTAAGCGCCCCCGGGCACGACACGGCCCCTCCGGATCCACCGCGGCTCAAGCCCGAGGGGCACCGAGAACAATGGACGGGAGAGGCCCGCCCCCCGCCGCGCTTATTGGCCGCCGAGAACGGCCCCTGGAAACCCTGCTCTCCTACTGGCTCTCCTGAGGCGGCCGGGGAGGGAGGCTGGGCCGAGGCATTGTGGGAGTTGTAGTCCACCGCGGCGGCCCGGCCCGCGGGCTTGGGAGAGCCGCGCAGGGTGGACTGTCCCGGCCGTCCCGCAGGCAAATCCGCGGACCGGCCCTCAGGACCCCAGGGTTGGCCAGAGCTGTGACCTGGTACAGGCCATTTCACTTCCCTAAGGCCTCCGTGTACTTGCCTATAAAAAATGAAACTTGTGTGGAGGGGACTGCGTGGCAAGGCAGGTTTTAGGCGCCCCCGAAGACTGTGCCCAGAGCAGGCAGGAGTCAGCCCGGGAGAAGCACCCCCCTCCCCCCGGGTGCTCCAGCCCGGCGCCCCCTCCCCCAACCTGCAGGTCCACGGTCGCACCTGGCCTCGGCACACCCCTTTGTTTCCGCACGTGGCGTTCCTGCCGCTGCAGGCGAGTCCCCGCCTCTTGTGCCTTCTTTCGTCCGCCTGGTCTTCTCGGAGCCTGACCCATCATGACCTCCCCGGGCGCGGACGCCGCTCCCAGCGCACCTGTTCCACCGCTCGGTGTCAGTCACCGACCCCAGCCTCGCTCACCGTGGGTCTCGGCACTGAGAGGTGAGAGTGGGAGATCGGCCTCTGTCCTTCGCACAGATGGCGCCCTCGAAGACATGGCTTCCCCAACGCCGCAGGCCAACAGGTGAGAAACCGTCTGGAAACCCAAGGGGGAGGTTATGAGGATGGAAACAAACATGCTCTCAGGGGTCTGCGATCCGGTCATCGTGAGTGCTTTCATTACGCAGAGCAGTCATTGGAGGCACACAAGCAAATGACTCCATTGCTGCTTTAATTTTTTTATTCATATTTCAATTCATTTTCATGAAAATTTCATGAGTATTTGAGAGATGTGTTATATTTATTTGGATCATTTTAATCTCCTTTTCTGTGAACTGAGATACCAGTGAGTATCTTCCCATGTTTTTGGTTTTTGGTTTTTTGGGTTTTTTTTTTTTTTTTGATCCCACAGTTAACCTACAGTGTTCTATGTTTCAGGTGTACAATATATGGCTTTAGCAATTCCATACCTTCCTCAGCACTCATCACGACAAAGCACACCCTTTTTCTTAGAATAATTTTTTTAAGCTTATTTATTTTGAGAGAGAGAGAGAGGAGAGGAAAGGCAGAGAGGGCGGGGAGAGAATCCCAAACAGGCTCCATGCTGTCAGCGCACAGCCCAACTCCAGGCTTGAACTTGGTTGAACTCACCGGCCATGAGATCATGACCTGAGTCAAAATCAGGAGTCGGGCACTTAACCAAGGCGCCCCACAGCAAGTGCACTCTTAATCCCCATCACCTATTTCACCCACCTTCTCTCTGGTAACCATCTGTTCTTTCTAGTTAAGAGTCTGTTTCTTGGTTTGTCTCTCTTTTTTCCTTTGTTCGTTTGTTTCTTAAATTCCACATATGAGTGAGACCATATGGTATTTGTCTTTGACTGACTTATTTCTCTTAGCATCAAACCCCCTAGATCCATCCACGTCGTTTCAAATGGCAAGCTGTTTTTCTTCTTCCTTATGCTTTAATCGAATTTATTTGTAAGAGCTCTAAGTTTATTTATTAGTTTGTCACGGAAGTTGCTATTTTTCTGTTTGCTGTTCTTTTTTTTTTTTTTTTTGGCTGTTTTTTTAGCATAGAAATTTTTATGCTGCCCACCTTGTCTTTTTATAGCTCCTGGGTTTTACGTCATT
The DNA here is from genome assembly GCA_028646485.1 of Cryptoprocta ferox. NCBI lineage: Eukaryota > Metazoa > Chordata > Mammalia > Carnivora > Eupleridae > Cryptoprocta > Cryptoprocta ferox. The sequence goes on along the minus strand of CM053560.1, from coordinate 133,030,316 downwards.
CTTACAAAGTTCTCTGCACCACTCCCAAAATTATTTTGAGTTTCACCTGTCTTTCACTAATCCCTTTAATTACTGCAAGTATAAAGATGCAGAGGTGTCTGGGTGGCTCAGTCAGTTGAGCATCTGACTTCGGCTTAGGTCCTGATCTCACGGTTTGTGGGTTCGAGCCCCACATCGGGCTCCGTGCTGACAGCTCAGAGCCTGGAGTCTACTTCAGATTCTGTGTCTCCCTCTCTCTCTGCTCCTCCCCTTGCTCTCTCTCTCTCTCTCTCTCTCTCTCAAAAATGAATAAACGTTAAAAAAAAAAAAGATGCAAAGTGAGGTTCAGCTATTGACTACAACATGACCACATGCAAATAGCACCACCTGCAGGCCGGCTTGAGAAGTTTGCACCACGTGCCTGGAGGCCGAACTCCCAGCCTCCCCTCTAGTGGTCGGCATTCCTAGAGAGCCAGCTACGCAAAATAATTGAGGATGATAATTCTTAGGGATGATCTCGGAATTACAAAGATGTGTTTCTCCCCATTAGGAATGGGAATTTACACAAAAGGGAAAAGATTAGTTTGGGTGTGGGGGGGGAGCTGCACTGCTGAAGTTTTCTAACAGCCTAAGAGTGCATCTGCCTCTGCTCCTTTCCCGAGCCAACCCAACCCTGCACCACAAGAAACTGGCACTGTCTTGTCACAGGAGAATCTGGAGCCGGCCGTCTCTTCCCTGTGCCTGCTTCTCCGGGAAGTTGGTCCTGGCCAGTGTCAACTGTCCTGGGTTTAGATAGAAGGCAACTCACATTTAAGACCAGTTTATGGCATACTGGGACTGGTGCCCAAGCCAGAGCCCCCAGAGCATACTGGAAGAGCCAGCAAACCTAAAAACACAACCGTGTTCCGTGAGTAGGATTGCTCCTCCCAGTGAATCTCTTCTCCATCACCCAAACCACAGGGGTCACAACGCTCTGTTCTACCAATGGACATTTCCTGGCTAAAAGCTTCAGAGAACTACTCTGCCTAAGTTAAGTCAAAGGGACTTAGGGAAAGAATAGTAGGGAGCTCACAGAGTAAATGGGAGCTAAAGAATCAGGCTTAATTAAGAACAGTTGGGATCCGAGAAACAGGCTACGTAAGGCCCCAAGAACCACAACAACCATCTCTTAGCAGAAGCAGGTCAGGGTGCCCTCCTGGCGATCCCACAGCCCTCTCTGTTAGCCTGCCTTCCAGGTTCCGAGACCAGGGGAAGCCCTTGGGGTTGGCTGAGTCTGTCACCCACCCCACCCTCCACCGAACCCACCAGGGTGACAGGGGATTAGATCCGGCCCCTAGTTTTCCTTACTAGGAAAGGGGGTTATGAAACCCCACGCAAAGGCAGGTTCTCCCCTCCAGAGATGGAAGGCCCATTAGGGAAAAGTGAACAGGCAGAAACATGTGTCACCACTTATTTTTAGGTGCTGAGCCAGAAGAGACCTGGCCCCAGGGATTGCTCAGCCTAAGGCTTTGGGGGGGGGGGGGAGCTCCCAGGTCGGCTAGAAGTGATGAGATGGTGAGGGTGGGGATGGGCCGAACTTGATTTCTATAACACTTGGTCAGGCTCTGGGCCCCTGACCTCTGAGTGGCTCAGGCATTGAGGCCAAGGGGCCTTTGGGCCCTGAGGATGCAGGAAATCTCTCCCCCTGCCTAAGACCCCGCCATTGCTTAATCCTCCATGCATAGGAAGGGAGCCTCTTCATTTGTGTGAAGAACGGGTGTCTCATTTTTGCTGGGTATGCCACAGAGCCAGCCTTGCTACGTGTGGCTGGGAAAAGATCATTAAGTGAACAGTGTTGTAGGATGCTGTAAGACTGGCCTAAAAAGAGAAAAAAATCTAAAGGGAGGCACATAGCAGGAATGCCCAGGGAGAAAGAGAAATTAGGAAATGATCAGGGAAGCACCGATTTGATTTGATTTGATTTTTAAATGTGTATTTATTTATTTTTGAGAAAGACAGAGAGACAAAATTCCAAGCAGGCTCTGTGCTGTCATCGACGCGGGGCTCAAACTTCCGAACCGTGAGACCTTGACCTGAACGGAAACCAAGAGTCAGATGCTTAACTGACTGAGCCATCCAGGCGCCCCCCCACCCACCTTTAAAAAAAATTTTTTTTAATTATTTTGTAATGTGTATTTATTTTTGAGAGAGAGTGAGTGTGAGCAGGGTCGGGGGAGGGGCAGAGAGAGATGGAGACACAGAATCCGAAACAGGCTCCAGGCTCCCAGAGCCTGACGCGGGGCTCGAACTCAGGAACTGTGAGATCATGACCTGAGCCAAAGTTGGATGCTTAACAACGGAGCCACCCAGGCGCCCCACCCCTCTCCCCTTTTTTAAATGAATGGTTTGTAGTTAGTGTGACAGAGAGGAGGCCCTCTGGTCCTTGTCTTTCTCTTCCTATGATGCTGGTTTCTCTCTCTCTCTGTCTCTCTCTCTGTCTCTCTCTCTCTCAGTTGTCCCGTGTTGGCCTGGGCTTCTCTAGCCCCTTTGTGCCAAGAAGGAAGAGCATGGCCTTAGAGCCTCCGGCCAGTTCCCATGCCCTATTCTGAACTGCTCCAGTCAAGGACATTTCTCAGAAGATGCACCGGTGCTCTGGGCTGGACAGAGTGACTCAGGAGGCGGCCTCGTGCCGGTTGGTGCTTGCCAAACACAGAGGCAGGAGTGGGGCCAGGAATGCTGTGACCTAAAGCGGGCTTTACGGGGGATTTAGCTCTATGATCGCCAGTGTCCCCTCAGGTTATTATAAGTAAAGACTAATTATAAAGATAGGAAGAAAAGGGGCTCCTGGGTGGCTCAGTTGGTTAAGCGTCCGACTCGGGCTCAGGTCATGATCTCGTGTTGGCGAGTTTGAGCCTTACATCAGGGTCTTTGCTTGGGAGCCTGCTTGGAATTCTCTGTCTCCCTCTCTCTCTGCCCCTCTCCTGTCCCCACTCACACACTCTCTCTCTCTAAATAAAAATTTTTAAAAAATGAAATCATAAGAGAAAATACATTTACCATACGGTAAATGTACCATATGCTATTTATTGAAAAAAATCCATATCAGGGGCACCTGAGTGGCTCAGTTGGTGGAGCAGTGACTCTTGATCTCTGGGTCATGGGTTCAAGCCCCACGTTGAGCATAGAGCTTTTTTTTTTTTTCTTAATTCCACATAAGGGGCTCCTGGGTGGCTCAGTCAGTTGAGCATCCGACTTCAGCTCAGGTCATAATCTCGTGGTTCGTGAGTTCGAGCCCTGTGTTGGGCTCTGTGGTGACAGCTCGGAGCCTGGAGCCTGCTTCAGATTCTGTGTCTCCCTCTCTGCCCCTCCCCCACTTATGTCTGTCTCTCTCTCGAAAAATAAATAAATATTAAAAAAATTATTTCTAAAAAATCCACGTAGAAGTAGACCTGCACAGTTCAAACCCACATTGTTCAAGAGTCAACTGTATGTATAATCCCTAGGCTGCTCAGTTCATAGGAAGAAAAATCATTACTGGAATAGTTAGTTAACCATTGGGAAGAGAAAAAAAGTCTTGTAACCTGCAGTAAAGGCTTGCAAGGCACTTGGCATGCACAAGAGACTTCAGGACAAGTTCCCCAACCGGCTTGTCAAACCTGACTGCTGCTCCTTGGCAAATATTGAAGCCACTGACAGATTGACTGAGTCCCATGGCGTGGGAGGTAGACACGTCCCCAGGGAATGGTTTGGCCATAGACTTTCCTCTAATGGCCGTTTACCATTGTGTATTTAATTTGTTTCTCTGTCTCTCTATCTCACACATACACATAAGCACTTGAATTTTTTTTTTTTAATTATAAAACAAATGCACAGGGACGCCTGGGTAGCTCAGTCGGTTAAGTGTCTGACTTCAGCTCAGGTCATGGTCTCGCGGTTCGTGAGTTTGAGCCCTGCGTCAGGCCCTGTGCTGACAGCTCAGAGCCCGGAGCCTGCTTTGGATTCGGAGTCTCTCTCTGTGTCTCTCTCTTTCTCTGCCCCTCCCCCACTTGCACTCTCTTTCAAAATAAATAAATTAAAATTGTTTTTTAAATGCACTCAGATATAGGAAGAAAGAGAAATAAATTTGAACACAAAAAATTGAAAACATCTGTGTAGCATAAAAGGTTAAAAATGAAGCCACATGACAAAGTAGGGGAAATATTTGTAGCATGTAACAAAGGACTAATTTATAATTTACTATGAATTGATACAGCCGAGCTTGAGAAAGACCAACAGCTGTATAGGAAAAGGGTCAAAGGAAGGAGTCCTGGGTGGCTTAGTCCGTTAAGCATCCGACTTTAGCTCGGGTCATGATCTTACAGTTTATGAGTTCAAGCCCCACATCAGGCTCTGTGCTGACAGCTCAGAGCCTGGAGTCTGCTTCCGATTCTGTGTCTCCCTCTCTCTCTGTCCCTCCCCTGCTCACACTTTGTGTGTGTTTGTGTGTGTCTCTCTCTCCCTCAAAAATAAACATTTTTTAAAAAATAAACATAAATATAAAAAGTTTTCCAAAATAAATGAAACTAAAACCTAGCCCTAGACTCTGACTACTAAATTAGCCATTTACCTCCTTCTTGGAGCTCCCATTCCCCTGGACTCCCCAGGAGTTTATGTAACACACACAGGAGTCCCGGGGACACTCCCAGCTATGGGAGAAAAGTGTGTCCTAAGGTCCGGACTGTGGCTGTTTCTGCAATTGCTCTTAGCCACCACAAGGTGTCACTCTCTGGTGTTCCTGCTTGTTCCCACCCAGGGGACTGCTGGCCAGGCTGTTGGACACAGGGCCTGTTAGGTTCTAGGGAGGAGGAATTCCACTCTCAGCATCAGCTAGTCCAGAGTCCTTTACCGGTTCCCAAGGCCTCGTTCTTGGTGTCCAGCGCTTTCAGCCCTCCGCGCCCAGCACTGTCTCAGGATTGGCTCCAGTGAACACCTGTTTAATTCTACCAACCCCTTTCTCTTTCTTGCATAGGTGTTTTTGACCCTTAAAACAGATTGGGCTTGGGGCGCCTGGGTGGCTCAGTCAGTTAAGCCTCTGACTCTTGATTTCAGCTCAGATCATGATCTCGAGGTTAGTGAGATCGAGCCCCTCATCGGGCATGGAGCCTGCTTGAGTTTCTCTCTCTCCCTCTCTCTGCCCCTCCCCCGCATATGTGCACTCTTTCTCAAAATGAATAAATTGACTTAAAGAAAAGTAAAATTTCATATAAAAACAAAACAAAACTAGGCTTGTTCCACTTCCCTCCTGGACCACAGGGCTGCAAATTCCACCCTAACCCCAAATGTGACTTTCAGTAGGTCTTCTGGGGATCCTATACATTCTCATTTGTGCACCCTTTCACTCTAAAGTTTGGTTACTGGTCCCCACCTTCCCTAACAATAGGGCCTGATTGTCTCTGGGGGTCCAGCCTTTCAAAACAGCTAAATTCTGGTTACTTCTCTTGGAGGAAGGAGAACTTGTGGAGTATCTCCTTCCCAGGAGAAGACTTTCTGGCATTCTTCTTGGCTTTTTAAAATGTTTATTTACTTAGAGAGGGCTCATGTATGGGGGAGGTGTGCAAGAGAGTGAGGGAGGGGGTGTTGGAGGGACAGAGAGATGGAGAGAGAAAGAATCCCAAGTGGGCTCTGCACTGTCAGCACAGAGCCCAACTCATGGCTCAATTCCACGAAACCACAAGATCATTACCTGAGCAGAAACCAAGAGTCAGACGCTCAACCAGCTGAGCCACCCAGGCACCCCCTCTGGCATTCTTTTTGTAGAGCAGTGAAAAAAACCATGATTTACATCTCCAGCACAGCATCTATGACGTATGAATACATGGTGCATATATTTTTTATATGGTTATAAATGTAACATATATAGATCCACATCCATTTCTCATGTAACGTATCTTGAGCGTCACCCCATGTCTTTATAAATTCTTCATAAACATGATTATTTTTAAGATTTTAAGTAATCTCCATATCCAGAGTAGGGCTCAAACCCACAAGTTATAGAAAACCAGTATTAATGTTGGGGCGCCTGGGTGGCTCAGTTGGTTGAGCGTCCGATTTCAGCTCAGGTCATGATCTCACAGTGTGTGGGTTTGAGCCCCGCGTCGGGCTCTGTGCTGACAGCTCGGAGCCTGGAGCCTGCTTCGGATTCTGGGTCTCCCTTTTCCTCTGCTCCTATCCCACTTGTGCTCTCTCTCTCTCTCTCTCTCTCTCTCTCAAAAATAAATAAACATTAAAAAATGTTAAAAAAAAAAAAAAGAAAAAGAAAACCAGTATTAATGCAAATTATTTTTGTCCATAGAAATGCAAATTAGTCATGTCTGGTGGAATGGAATTGATTATTGCCCTGTGGATAGATACATTTGCATTGATTTATAAATTCCTTTTAGCATTTCTTATCTGCCTATGTGTGTGTAGTTCTTTGAATACTCTTGTGAACATCTTACTGGTTTCTTGATCAGTTAATGCATTCAATAAAATCTTTGACATGTACTCATTTTATATGTGCATGAGAATTGCAACCATGTTCTCTTTAACACATTACCTCTAAACATTGCCAATATTGGGGCACCTGGCTGGCTCAGTTGGTTAAGTGTTCGACTTCAGCTCAGGTCATGATCTCACAGTTCATGGGTTCGAGCCCCACGTCGGGCTCTGTGCTGATAGCTCAGAGCCTGGAGCCTGCTTCGGATTCTGTGTCTCCTCTCTCTGCCCCTCCCCTGCTCTCTCTCTCTCTCTCTCTCAAAAAATAAATAAACATTTTAAAAATTGCCAATATTTAAGGTGAGGGTTAATAATAGGTTATGGCCTGGATTCATTTTGGAAATAGTTTATTTTCAAAATCAAATTGAGTTTATTTAAAAGGGTTAGGACAGGGGCACCTGGGTGGCTCAGTAGGTTGACCCATCTGATTCTTGATTTCAACTCAGATCATGGTTCAAGCCCCACACTGGGCTATGCGCTAAGAGCATGGAGCCTGCTTGGAATTCTCTCTGTCTCCCTCTCTCTCTGCCCTTTCCCCACTCATGCTCTCCCTCTCTCTCTCAAAATAAATATCCTTTAAAACAATTAAAAATAAATAAATAAAAGGATTAGGACAAGAGCAACAGTTTAATTATGAATCATCAGGAAAAGCTAGAATTATTTCTTGTGGTTAGAAAACATAAAGAAATGCATCCACATACGTTCCCAAATGTCCAGTAAAAGAAGGTGCAGTCCATATACTGTTGTATATGGGCATTTGTTTTTGTTTGTTTCTGGGCATTTGTTTTTGTTTTTTTCATTTGCTACCTCAGCTTCTCAAAGCATTAAAACTTGGGAAACCAATGAGCTGCCAGGGAGTTCCTGAAGGGCAAGCACTGTTTTCATTCATTTCTGGTAAGAAGTTCCCAGTTGATTCAGAGCATTTGTGAAATTAAGCAGTTTCCCTGGTGATGTGAAAGTTTTTATGTGTATGTAAGAGAATCGGGCTAGCCTCAAGGAGGAACAGGAGAGATAAGCAGCCCAGGGCACCGAGGCCCCACATTTCTGTCCCTCCTTCGTCTGACCCATCTCCTTCCCACTCCCCAGGCCAGTTAGACATCAGGACCCCAGACAGCTCCAGGAAGGAGAATGGCAGATGGCATGTGGGGATGGAACTGCCTGGACAGGCCACCCTGGCTGGGCAGAGTCGGGGCCACTTCTATCGGCCTGAAAGTTGCAGAGGTAGACAGCAGGGAATTCCACTCCTTGGGGAATGGCACAGTGGGTAGACTGGGAAGCCGCAGAACAGGAACTCTAGGGCACCAGCAAGAATATGGTTGAAGAGCCAACTGTGGGGTCCAGACTGAGTGGACAGTAAGAGGAATTGGCAAGGAAGCAAAGAGGCAGCAGTAAGGATAGAGACCCGTCCCTGTTGTTATAAGGGAAAGAAAGAGAGGGAATAAGGAGAACAGAGTTGAGGTCCTGAAGCAGAAGCAGGTTCCTGATATGGTCATGCCTTGGAGATTGAGCAGATGGAGGTATAAGTCATGGGAGTAGAGGAGGTGAAGGGACCGTCAGCACAGGTGGGGGAAATGTAAACAACGGAGGACGAGGGCAAGATACTGGTCCCAAAGCCATAACATGACTGCAGAGTGGCCTGGAGTAGAAGTTCTCAGCTAAGGCATGACACCAACGGGTGGTTGTGGTCATTTGTGAGGAATGTTGGAGCAGGACAGGCAGCACCAGGAACTGGGCCTCAGCTCAACTGCACCTTCAATCGGGGCAGTGGCAAGCTCACATCTAGGTGGGAGTGCTGTAATTGGAGCCTGTGGAAAAATAGGTTCAAGAATTCCTTATACTTACATAAATGGGTTAGGAAAGCTTAGGGCAGAAAGCCGCCGCCACGGAGTGAAAGTGCCCAAGGTTAGCTGGTGAGATATTGTAATGGGATCACGAGTAACTTGTTATGTCACTTGCAGGAAATTGCTTTCCATTTGGTGCCAATATACTTTGATCACGAACACCGCTTGCCCCCCCTCCCAGACCCTTTGCTCCTTACACAAGTTAACAATTACTGTCTGATTGTTTTCTCCACATTCACCATGTGTGTAAGATCTTAAGCGCTCAATAAATATGGAGATGAAATCCCTGTTCGGGGCTCTTGTCTCCTCCCGGACATTAGCCTCTCTTGTATTCAATTCTGCATCTGATCTCTTGCTGGACAAGAGAAAACTCCAGACTCATATATGGTCTGCGACAGAGCCAACCAAAATTGGTAGGTGATGATAGGGTCACCGTGTCCTGCTGATATGCAAACTAGTGTTGGGGGGAGGGGAGTCCATAAACAATTCTCCTCTTTTCCTCGCCTGAGTTTAGAATTAACTGAGAGATGGATTCATATGAAATTCATTCAAATAGAGTATTCACTCATTCAACAAATATTGAGTAGTATGTATATGGCCAGAATGTGCTAATGGTTTAGCAGTGAATAGAACAGCAAACTTCCTCCTCTCCTTCAGCTTACATTCAGGTTGAAAGAGGTGGGCAAGACATTTTAAAAAAAACAAGGAAAGCATATGCTAGATTAGAATAAACTAAAGCAGAGAAGAGAAAGAGAGAATGCCGGAGGTGTCATTGCAAATACGATGGTCAAGAAAAGCCTGGTTGGTGACATGAGAAGTGAGAAGAGATCAGAGAAAGATGAGCCTGCCTTGTTGAGGCAGGATTGTCCGGCCTATTTGTGGACTTGAAGCTAATCACAGGGGTTCTGTTTTCCTTTCCAGGGATTGGTTTAAAGGGTGAACAGTGACCCAGTTGTGACCTATGAGATGAGAAAAGTGATGTGCCCTGGGGGCTCCTAGGAATAATTTGCACATTCTGAAGATATGGTCTCATTCCCTCTATGGACTTTTTGGTAGCCAATGTGATATCTGAAATGCTTGCAGCCGTGTTGAGGCAAGAGGGATGCCAGCCCGGGATGGCACGGCAGAAAGAAAGAATCTAGGTCTTTGACATTGGTAAGCCGCCGACGGTGCCATACCTGGAGCTGGCCTAAGTCCAGTGCAAGATCACGTCAGTCACTTGTGTGGCTCAATGAATAGGTAGGGTTTTTTTTTTTAATTATTATTCAGTACTTTTAAACTACACTAAATAGAACGGTCCACCCATTTCTTGCCCACATCCAGCCCCTCACCTCTTGCAACCACCCAGAAGTATCTATGAGGTATCTATGAGCTTGGTTTTTAATTTTTTTCTTAAGATTCCACATTAAGAGAGATGACAGTATTTCTGTATCTGACTTATTTCAGTTAGCATAATGCTCTCGAGGCCCATCCATGTTGTTGCAAATGGCAAGACTTCATTCTTTTTAAAATGCTGAATAATAGTCCAGCCTCTGAGTGTATGTGTGTGTGTGTGTGTGTGTGTACAATTTCTTTATCCATGCATCCATCAGTGGACACTTAGGTTGTTTCCATATCTTGTCTACTATAAATAATGCTGCAGGGAACATGAGGGTGCCATCTATCTTTTCAAATTTGTGTTTTTGTTTTATTTGGATACATGCACAAAAGTGGAATTTGGAATTGCTGGATCATATGGTAGTTCTATTTTTTCTTAAGTTGATTTATTTATTCTGAGAAAGAGAGAGAGAGGGAGAGAGAGTGGTGGAGGGGCAGAGAGAGAGGGAGAAGAGAGAGAAGCCCTAGAAGGGTCTGGGCTATCAGTGTGTAGCCCCACTCTGGGCTCAAACCCACAAACTGTGAGATCATGACCTGAGCCAAAACCAAGAGTCAGACACTTAAGTGACAGAACCACCCAGGCGCCCCTATGGTAGTTCTATTTTTAATTTTTTGAGGAAATTCCAAACTGTTTTCCATAGTGGCTGCACCAATTTACATTCCCACCCACAGTGCACAAATGTTCCCTTTTCTCCACATCCTCGCCAATACTTGTTATCTCTTGTCTTTTTGGTAATAGCCACTCTGACAGGTGGGAGATGATCTCTCATTGTGGTTTTGGTTTGCTCTTCCCTGATGATTAATGATGTTGACATCTTTTCGTGTACCTATTAGCCATCTGTATGTTTTCTTTTGGGGCGTCTGGGTGGCTCACTCGGTTAAGCATCCAACTTCGGCTCGGGTCATGATCTCGCTGTTCTTGAGTTCAAGCCCCACATCGGGCTCTGTGCTGACAGCTGAGAGCCTAGAGCCTGCTTTGGATTCTGTGTCTCTCTCTCTCTCCCTCAAAAATAAACATTAAAAATTTTTAAAAATTAGAAAAATATCTGTTCAGGGGCATCTGGGTGGCTCATTCAGTTGGGCTTCCAACTCTTGGTTTCAACTCAGGTCATGATCTCACAGTTCGTGAGTTCGAGCCCTGGATTGGGCTCCACGCTGATGGCGCGGAGCCTGCTTGGGATTCTCTCTCTCCCTCTCTCTGTCCCTCCCCTGCTCATGCTCTCTCAAAAAAAATAAAAAGTAAAAAAATAAAAAAGACAAATGTCTATTCAGATCATCTGCTCGTTTGTAAATCAGATTGTTTTTTGCTATTTAGCCTGAGTTCTTTATGTATTTAGATATTAGCACCTTATCAGATATATAATTTGCACTTTCTCCCATTCAGTAGGTTGTCTTTTCATTTTGTCGATGGTTTCCTTTGCTGTTCAGGTGCTTTTAGTTTGATGGAGTCCCACTTACATATTTTTGCTTTTGTTGCTTTGGCCTTTGGTATCAGATCCAAAAAATCATCACCAAGACCTGTGTCAAGGAGTTTACTGCCCATGTGTTCTTTGAGGATTTTCATGGTTTTAGGTCTTACAGTCAAATCTTTAGTCCGTTTTGAGTTAATTTGTGTGTATGGTCTAAGATAGTGGTCCAGTTTCATTCTTTTGCAGTGCATGTGGCCGTCCAATTTCTGTAGCATCACTTACTGACGAAACTACCCTTTCTCCATTGTGTTTTCTTTTCTCCTTTGTCATAAACAAATTGCCTAGACATATGTTGGTTTATTTCTGGACTCTCTATTCTGTTTCACTGATCTATGTGTCTGTTTTCATGCCAGTACTATACTGTTTTCATTACTATTGCTTCAAAATAAAGTTTGAATTCAGGGAGTAGGATGCCACCATTCAGGGGGCTTTAGTGGTTCCATTCAAATTTTAGGATTGTTTGTTCTATTTCTGTGAAAAATGCCCTTGGAATTTTTCCAGGGATGGCATTGAGTATAGATTTCTCTGGGTAGTATGAACATTAAAAAAAATTTTTTTTAATGTTTTATTTATTTTTGAGAGAGAGACAGCGTGAGCGGTGGGGGGGATGGTCAAAGAGAGGGAGACACAGAATCCAAAGACAGGCTCCAGGCTCTGAGCTAGCTGTCAGCACAGAGCCTGACGCGGGGCTCGAACGCACTAACTGTGAGATCATGACCTGAGCCGAAGCCAGCTGCTCAACCGACTGAGCCACCCAGCCGCCCCGAACATTTTAACAATATTACTTCTTCCAGCACGTAGGCATGGAGTATCTTTGCAGTTGTTTGTGTCTTCTTCAGTTGCTTTCACCAATGTCTTGTAATTTTTGGACTACAGGTGGCTCACCTCCTTAGTCAAATTTATTCCTAGGTATTTTATTCTCTTTGATGCAATTGTAAATAGAATTTTTCAATTATTTTTTTTACATTTATTTATTTTTGAGAGACAGAGAGAGACAGTGTGAGCAGGAGAGGGACAGAGAGAGGGAGACGCAGAATCTGGAGTGGGCTCCAGGCTCTGAGCTAGCAGTCAACACAGAGCCCGACATGGGGCTCGAACCCACGAACCGTGAGACCATGACCTGAGCCGAAGTCAGACTCTCCACCAACTGAGCCACCCAGGTGCCTCTAGAATTATTTTCTTAATTTCTCTGTTCATTATTAGTGTAAAGAAACACAACAGATATTTGTATATCGATTTTGTATTCTACAACTCTACTCAATTTATTAGTTCTCACAGTTTTTTTGATGGAGTCTTTAGGGTTTTTTTAATATTTATAAAAATTTTTTAATGTTTATTTATTTTTGAGAGAGAGAGTGTGAGCAGGGAAGGGGCAGAGAGTGAGGGAGACACAGAATCCGAAGACAGGCTCCAGGCTCTGAGCTAGCTGTCAGCACAGAGCCCCACGCGGGGCTCGAACCCATGAACCATGAGATCATGACCTGAGCCGAAGTTGGACACTTAACCGACTGAGCCCCCCAGGTGCCCCTAGAGTTTTCTATATATAATATCATGTCATCGTCACATAGTAACACAGTTGTACTTCTTCTCCAATTTGGATACCTTTTTTCTTTTTTTCCTTTTCTTGCCCCATTGCCATGGCTAGGACTTCCAATACTATGTTGAATAGAAGTGGTGAGAGTTGGGGCTCAGTTGGTTAAGCGTCTGACTCTTCATTTCGGCTCATGTCATGATCTCACAGTTCATGAGATTGAGCCCGGTGTTGATTCTCTCTCTTGCTCTCTGCCCCTCCCCCACTCTCTCACACACACACACACACACACACACACACACACACACTCTCTCTCTCTCTCTCTCTCTCTCTCTCTCTCTCTCTTTCTCTTTCTCTTTCTCTAAAAATAAATACATAGGGGCACCTGGGTGGCTCAGTCGGTTAAGCATCCGACTTCGGCTCAGGTCATGATCTTGTGGTTTGTGGGTTCAAGCCCGCATCGGGCTTTGTGCTGACAGCTCAGGGCCTGTAGCCTGCTTCAGATTCTGTGTCTCCCCCTCTCTCTGCCCCTCCCCCCGCTCAGGCTCTGTCTCTGTCTCTCTCTCAAAATAAATAAAAATTTTAAAAATGTCAACCTAAATTGATAAATAATGGAGTGGCTAAATAGAAGTACAGCTGATTCTCATTATTTATAGTAGTCATGTTCTATAAAGTACCTGAAGTAGCAAATACAGAACCAATGGTCTTAGAGGAAATACAGGTCAGGTTCCTGGGAGCCTCTGCTCACATTTTCTTTCTTTTTCTTATTTTTAGATTTGTTTAAAGATTTTATTTTTAAGTAATTTCTACACCCAACATGGGGTTCGAACTCACAACCCCCAAGATCAGGAGTTGCACGCTCCACCGACTGAACCAGCCAGGCACCCCGAGTGAGCTTCTGTTTAAAGACACTTTACTTAACATACATTTCTTGCAAATCATTAATTGCATGGTCTTTCAGTGATTTAAATCCAGGGGCTTTGGAGGCTATTTGCCTTAAGCAGGTTCATTTGCCAACATCCTTGTAAAACAAGCCCGTCTGACCGGTGTTGCAAACCTTCTCTTCCACGTAACCCTTTTCCTGTATGACACTCAGCAGGTATTCTTTAAAATCCTTCTTCAGCAGACCCGCCTTGCGTGCAAGTTTAATATTTTTAATGCTGCGTTGCCTCTTGAAATGTCTGAGCCAGTCAGTTCTAGCCAGAGAGATTTAACATCGTCCTCTGAGCCTCGCAAGGATATTGTGAACGATAGTGTTGCACCGGCTGTCATCTCATGAATCCACAAATGTAGCCACTTTTCTCCCCCTCCGTCTGCACTCTGAGTAGTTATCAGGAGCAGCCTCGTGTGCACACCGGCCGATTTCCTCTTCCTTTTTCTAGCTGTGCGGTGTCATTGATTTGTTCATACAGAACTCACAGCCAGCAGACACTGACGTAAGCCTGAAGGAAGCTTATCTGACACATGTATTTTCTCCATAAGGCACATCATCAGAGGCTTCTTTTTTCAGTTTTATTGAGAAATGATTGTCACACATCACTGCATAAGTGTAAGGTGCACACGGGATGGATTGATTTACTTTGTTGTAAAATGATTGTTGCAATAGATTCAACTCACATACAGCCATTTCGATCCTGGGAACGCTGGATAGCCCTAGAGCCTACTGTTTTTCATCTAAAAAGTGAAATCAGGGGCGCCTGGGTGGCTCAGTCCGTTGAGCGTCTGACTTCGGCTCAGGTCATGATCTCACAGTCCGTGGGTTCGAGCCCCGCGTCAGGCTCTGTGCTGACAGCTCAGAGCCTGGAGCCTGCTTCCGATTCTGTGTGTCCCTCTCTCTGCCCCTCCCCTGCTCATAATCTGTCTCTCTTTCAAAAATAAATAAATGTTAAAAAAAATTTTTTAAGTGAAATCAACAACAAAAGCACAGAAAGACCAGGGCTCCTGGGTGGCTTAGTCTGTTAAGTATCTGACTCTTGACTTCAGCTTCTGTCATGAGACCCGCGTCGGGCTCTGCACTGGGCATGGAGTCTGCTTAAGACTCTCTCTCTCCCTCTCTCTCTGTTCCTCCCCAGTTGGCACGCGTGCTCGCGCTTGCGCGCTCTCTTTCTCTCTCTCAAAAAAAAAAAAAAAGAAAAGAAAAGAAAAGAAAGAAAACAAGGGCACAGAAATACAAAAATCATGGCATGAAAAAGACTGCCAAATTTGTGGGCACTTGTTTGCAGTACGAAAGCTGAAACAAGAAAGTAGGGCCTCACCTTGTTCAGCCTCAGCGGGGGACGGGGACGTGCACATCAAGCGACTGAAGTTGTTCAGGGCTCCGCCCTTGTCTCCAAGCGCCCCCAGAAGTGCTGGGACTGTTAACTTGGAGATAACAGCTAAATTGTAGAGAGTCGGCAAATTTGCAAACAGAGAATCCGCAAATAGTGAGCACAGACTGTCCCTGTTAAAAGGAATAAGGCAGAGCAGTATGCACCTGCAGAAGGACGCCCATGCTAGGTTTTCAAGGGAAAGAGAGCCGCAGAACACTATGCACAAAGGTTGAAAAAGCACATCCTCACGAGGGCCAGAGAGGCGACAGACAAGGATGAGGCGGGCCGTGGGAGGCATCTGGGAAGAGAGGAGGCTGGAGAAGAGGAGGTCTGGTCCTGCCTGCAGGGGGAGCCCACTGCTCGGTGCTGCTCCGTTGTTTCCAGGCGGAAGTGCGAGCCAGTGTTGCCTTATCTTCCAAGTTTTCAAGATTTTCATGAAATAGCCCAATTTAGAATGTTGCCAACTAATTCAAAATTTTAAAAAATGCTCTGTAGTTCAAGCAAAACCCATTATAAGCCTACAGGCTGCCAGATTATGGCCCCCAATGTGTAGTGGTGTTTATGAGAAAAGTACACATATGAATAGAAATGTAAGGAAAAGGTCTGGAAGGAGACACATCCACCAGACCTTTAACTGTGGTTTCCTTGGGGCAGAGGAAAAGAATAAGATTGTTGAAGGCAAACGTAGGTCTTCATCTTTTCCATATTATCTGAGACCTTGACCATGAAAATATAATTATTATTACTTACCTACTTTACATGTTTATTTTTGAGAGACAGTGCATCCACACACAGGGGGAGAGGGGCAGAGAGAGGGGGGACAGAGGATCCAAAGTGGGCTCTGCATTGACCTCAGAGAGCCTGATGTGGGATTACTTACCTACTGTATTTTATTTTTTTAATTTTTTAACATTTATTTTTATTTTTGAGAGATAGAAAGAAACATCGTGAGCAGGGGAGGGGCAGAGAAAGAGGGACACACAGAATCGGAAGCAGGCTCCAGGCTCTGAGCTGTCAGCACAGAGCCTGACTCAGGGCTCGAACCCACGAACTGTGAGATCATGCCCTGAGCTAAAGTTGGACGCTCAGCCGACTGAGCCACCCAGGTGCCCCTACTTACCTACTTTAAAAGGAAGAAAAGAGGGGCACCTGGGTGGCTCAGTCGGTTAAGTGTCTGACTTCGGCTCAGGTCATGATCTCGCAGTCTGTGGGTTCAAGCCCCGCATCGGGCTCTGTGCTGACAGCTCGGAGCCTGGGACCTGCTTCAGATTCTCTGTCTCCCTCTCTTTCTGCCCCTCCCCCGCTCGGGCTCTGTCTCTCCCTCTTTCTCTCTCTCAAAAAATAAATAAACATAAAAAAAAAGGAAGAAAAGAACCCTGTGAATTGAAGGATCAAAGAAATTGTCTTATGGCCCCCTACATTGGCCAATATCAGTGTTCTCTGCCTTGGATTGCCAGCCATGAGGAAGCAAAGATTATATATACACAGTATACACACACACACACACACGTGTGTGTGTGTGTGTATATATATATTTCAAGATTTTATTTTTAAAATTTTTTAATGTTTATTTACTTTTGGGAGAAAGAGAGAGACAGACCAGGCATGAGCAAGGGAGGGGCAGAGAGAGGGAGACACAGAATCTGAAACAGGCTCCAGGCTGTGAGCAGTCAGCACAGAGCCCCATGTGGGGCTTGAACTCCTGGACCGCGAGATCATGAGCCGAGCTGAAGTCGGTTGCTTAACTGAATGAGCCACCCAGGCGCCCTTTAAGATTTTATTTTTAAATAATCTCTACACCCAACATGGGGCTCGAACCTACAACCCCAAGATGAAGAGTTGCACGCCGGGTGCCCCAGCAAAGATTACATTTTGAATCAGCATTGTTTTCGTTGTTTAGGGAATGTTTGTTTTCAAGGAATGGAAACCCACGTAGAATAGCTCCCGACCCAAAGGGAGATCTGGCGGGAAGGTACAGGGGGACCTGGTAGCGTCCAGGAGCAGCCGTGAAACCAAGCCCACAGGGGACTATGACCAAAATCGAGAAGCCATGTGGCCCTGCCCCAGAGCCGGCCCCCTTGACCTCCAGCGTCTGCTGTCAGACATTGGATTCATTCTTCTGCTTGGCAAGTCGGCCTCCTCAGCTCGCTGCACGCGGCCGTAGGAGCACCCCAGGCCAGGGTTACTGGGCCCTCACGGGGCCTTGCAGCCTCAAGTAGGGAGTCCCCAGAGTGTCAGGGCCACACTCCTGGGAGAGAGAATCTGTGACCACTGGGTTTTCGACCTGGATCAAAAGTCGTCTCACACCACAACCGTCTGTGCAGGGAAAAGTGGAGTCCAGTGGTGCGTACTGGCCCCAGGGACCCACTCCAGCAGGGAGGGACCTCAGAAGGTGTCCCCAGGGGCAACTACAAATTCCTGGCTTATAGGTACTTGTCAGCGCTGGCTCGGATAGACCACGTGAGTTCATCAGGAAGGTAGCAGAGCAAAGTGGCCAAGATCTGGGATTTCGTTAGGGTGACCGGCCATCCTGCCTTGTCTGGGCCTGAGGGAGTTTCCAGGACGTGGGCTTCCCGTCTGAAAACTAGGACAGTTTTTAAGCATTTCCCGGGATGAGGGACATTTACTGCTAAAACCAGGAAAGTCCCAGGTGAATCAGGATGAATTGGTCCCCCTGGATTTTGGAGTTAGATCCAGTTTTGAATCCTGGCTCGGCTCCCATAGCTGTGTGTGACCCTGGGCAAGTCATCCCACCTCCTCTACCTTGGTTTCCTCCCCGTGAAATGAGGACCCTAATAGTTGCCACCTGGCAGAATAAGAGAAACACCTGGCAAGTGCCCAAAAAAAGGTTTAGGCGATTGAACACACAGTTAAAAAATGGAAGTAAAATAAACAGGTCTCACTCCCAGCCCTGTCCCTCAGGCCACAGGACCCATTGCCTCTTTGGAAGAAACCAATCTTAGCAGTTTCTTGTATATTTTTACAGAGAAGATCTATGAATGATAGAAACGTTTACAGAATATATATTTCCTACGTTTGTTTATTTATTTTGAGGGGAGGAGGGGCAGAGAGAGGGAAAGAGAGAAAATCCCAAGCAGGCTCTGTGCTGTCAGCTCAGAGCCCGATGCAGGGCTCAATCCCACGAACCATGAGATCATGACCTGAGCTGAAATCAAGAGTCGGACACTCAACCAACTGAGCCCGATGTTGGTAGGCTGCATGTACTACTTCGTTGTTGGCTTTTTTTTCTCATGTAATACCGTAACTTAGAAAGCAGTCCACATCAGAACCTTTAGATTTTCCTCATTATTTTTAATGGCTTGGGGATGTCCTAATTCATCTAGCCTGTCTTGTATTGACTGACGCTTGGGATGCTTCCAGTGTTTGGTTACTACAGGCATTATAACCAGCAGTATATTATCTTTATACACATCTTTGTACACTTCGTGCACTATGCGCACAAACAGAAGTGTGTCCGTAGGATTAATTCCTAGAAGTGGAAATGCTGGGTTGAAGGAGCTGTTGTTACCTACCATTAGTATCAGTCTCTAAGAAGTCAGATATTGAATCCACTCTTCCCGTCTATGTTTATTTATTTTTTGAGAGAGAGACAAAGCATGAGCGGGGGAGGGGCAGAGAGAGAGAGAGAAAGGGAGACACAGAATCCGAAGCAGGCTCCAGGCTCCGAGCTGTGAGCACAGAGCCCAGTGCGGAGCTCGAACTCACAAGCCATGAGATCATGACCTGAGCCGAAGTCGACACTTGACCGACTGAGCCTCCCAGGCGCCCCTCCCCCCTTCTAAAGGCACAGAGTAGCCATTCACCTGATCATAGAGATCTATGTCTAGCGTGTTGTGCGTAAGAAATCAGTTAAGCCCTGTACTGACAACTTGGAAAATTCTAGAACACCTCTGTTACTTCTCTCTTTTCACACTGCCCCTTCTTTCCCCATCCACATCCCCACGTGACTTCATTCCCACGAAGTGCATCGGTGGAGATGATGTCTTAGCCTGGGCTCCTTAGAAAATGGACTCTGAGGCGAGGTTTCTATACTAGACTGTATGGGAGCATCCATTCCCAGGGAAGCAGGAGTGATGGGGAAAGGGGAGGACAGCAAGGGAAGAGGAAGAGCAAAGTCGCGAGCGTGCATCACTGCGCTGGCCACAGCTTTTGCAAACACAGTTGCTTCCTGTGTCTCACAGGACGTCTTTGAGAAGCCGGATAAAGCTGGCTTCGTCATCTCTGAGCCTCCGGGGGTGGGGGTGGGGGTGGGGGGGCTGGTGTGGGGGAAGGGCCCGAAGCAGGGGATAACGTCATCTCCAGGCTGCTAAAGCCTCTCATTCGTCAACATTTGCCCCTTCAGGATATCAGCCTCTTTTCTCTTACGAGTTGAGCAGCCTTCCTCCTCCAGCAGTTACAGCAAATGCTAGAACCCAAGACAGCCTCTGTGGCCAGCGTGAGCCTGCAGGGTGAATCGCCCAACATCGGTGGACTTGGACGTGCCCCCCGAGGCCTCTTCCATCTGCAGCAGCAGGGAACCTGCTTGGCAGAGGGTGGAGGCGTGGATGCTGGTGTGAGGCCGGGTACTGTGGGTCCGTGCCCTGCTGTGACTTGGAGCCTACTGCTCGCGCTCTGGCCGGGAAGCGAGGCCAGTACGGGATTTCAGTGGCACATAAAGTGAGCTTGGGGCACACGGGGACGTTGCCGTGTTTCACGGATCCTGAGACGCACAGCTTATTACCTGGTAGTGGCATCGTTGGAAGTCAGGATGCACCTTATATTGACAACATGTCAGAGCTTCATCGGCAGTTTTGTCCCCTTTCTTAGCGGTACATAGTGGCATTTTAGATGAAATACGGTATTCGGCTGATGTGTATCAGCACGTCTCTCGATATCCTGGGCCCAGAAACCTTCTCACAAAAGAGACACTCCCATCTCCCGTGGGAACAACCCATAAAAGGAAGAAGAGCAATGAACAAATTCATAAATCAGGGGCCTCGGATCTCCGTTGTTGATAATAAAGATTCACTGTAATTAATGTGACCATTTGTGGCTTACAGGTATCCGTGCTTGATACTGTTTGTCAAAGTCAAGTCCAGGCTGTGAAACAAAAGTCCATCCATGTGTTCATGGTGAGTAAAGGCCTTAGTGAAGGCAGAACTCCATGCGGATGCAGAGCTTGAACTCACGAACTGTGAGCTCAGGACCAGAGCCAAAGTTGGACACTCAAGCGACTCTGCCACCCAGGTGCCCCTACATCCTTTATATGCAAAGTGAGGTGCTTGAACTAGCAGTATTGGACAACAATCTGGGAACCTGCTAGAAAGGCAGAATCTCAGACCCCATCCTAGTGCTGCCTGCTGTCAGAATACATATTTAATATATAGGCTCCCACATCAGCTGAAGAGTGGGTAGACAGATAAGGTCTGTCCACACAATGGAATATTATTCAGCCATAAAAAGCAATGAAAACACTGAGACATAGTATGACATAGATAAGCCCTGAAAATATTATGTGAAATGAAAGAAGCCTGGGGGCTCAGTCGGTTGAGTGCCACTTCAGCTCAGGTCATGATCTTGTGGTCTGTGAGTTCGAGCTCCGCGTTGGGCTCTGTGCTGGCAGCTCAGAGCCTGGAGCTGCTTCAGATTCTGTGTCTCCCTCTCTCCCCGCCTCTCCCCTGCTTGCTCTCTGTCTCTCTCTCTCAAAAATAATAAACATTAAAAGAATGTTTTTTTAATGAGAGAAGCCAGACATAAAAGGGCACATACTGTGTTATTCTGATCATTTGAAGTGTCCAAGGCAAGACAGACCTGTAGAGACAAAAAGAAGATTATTGTTGGCCTAGGGAATGGGAGAAAGGGGGCGTCCGGAGTCACTGATGATGGGTGAGGCGTTTCTTTTGGGGGGGTAAGGGAAATGTTCTGGAATCAGGTAGTGGTGCTGGTTGCCCAATGTTGTGAATATGCTAATGACCACTGAGTTGTACACTTAAATTTTTTGAATTTTATCTCAAAAACATTTTTTAAATGAAGCCAACCTAGCACATTGCCTGCAACCTTTAACAAATCATGTATTTCTTTTGTTCCCACAGGACAGGAAGAGAAAATGCTACTTACATCATTATAGTGGAGGGGCGCTTGGGTGGCTCAGTTGGTTAAGTGTCCAACTTCGTCTCAGGTCATGATCTCACGATTCGTTAAGTTCGAGCCCCACATCGGGCTCTTTGCTGACAGCTCAGAGCCTGGAGCCTGCTTTGGGTTCTGTGTCTCCCCTTCTCTCTGCCCCCCAACCCCCGCTCGTGCTCTGCCGTTCTCTCTCTCAAAAATAAATAAACATTAAAAATTTTTTTAAATCATTATAGTAGAAAGAAATGCCCTCTGATATTCATTGTCTCCCACCTAGTACAACACAAAAATCTTGTGGTTTTATTTTGGATCATCTATGGAAGTCATGTAAAGTAAAAGTTTCCCAGTAAATAAAGTGCTGTGTTAATGTCATTAAAAGTAAAAAAAAAAAAAAAAAAAAAAAAAAAAGCCAACGTTTTAAAAGGCATTTAAAAGTAAACAAACAAACAAACCCATAAGCCCTCCCCCCCCCAGGCGATCCACTGGGCTAGGCTATTAAGATTTGAGAAGCGCTGCTCTACATTTCATCCGCTTGACTACAAGACCTCCGTGTCCTTCCTCACCCTCACTCGGAAAATTCATCCCTTTCCTCAGGGGCATCCCCAGATGTGGCACTACTCTGGTTGTGAAGCTTGGCCATCCCATACCCTTCTCCTGCTGCCTGTGCAGCAGAGCGCTGGTCACCAGGTAGGGCCACCCCACAGGCTAGGAGGGGGCCCGTCTCCAGTTCTGGGTTCAAGGCATCCCTGCTCCCCAGAGAGCATGGCTGGTGCCTGAGGTCCCAGCCAGCCTCTGTTGAGCATAGCTCCCTGTGTTTCTCAGTCTTTCCTAAGTGGCCAAAGAAACACATCAGACACCAAACTGTTCCTCACATTGTCTTCATCTCTTCTTCTCACCAGGTACCTCCGCCCCCCAAATCTCCACTCTCCTTGAAACAAAAAAGTAAAGGACCTTGGATGCCAGCATATATAAGAACATCAAATGGAATAAGGAAAGAAGGGAAGGATTCTCCCTTCTCCCTAGAGATATCTGAACTGTAGCTTCTGCTCGACCAAAATTTTCTAGTACACACACACACACACACACACACACGAAAGATATGTAGCAAAATATAAGTTTTTTTAGTGAGTGGTAGAATTTCTCTATATTTCTAATTTTTAAAAATGAATGCATACTACTTACATAATCATAAAAATAAATAAAAGTTTTTTGTTAGAGGAAGTAAGAAACTCCCCATGGTGATGGAATATGTGATTTCAACATGCATTTTCAAATAAAGAATTTCTGTCTCGCAAAAATTAACCTGTGAGGGTCACAAAGGCTTACTCATACAATTCACAGGACACAGAAAAGTCTTTGTGAGTGATGTCCGAAAAGTCTTTTGTGAGTGATGTCCGGTTGCCAGAGACAGGAAACAAAGTTGGTTCTAAGATCCTGGAAGGAGGTTGTGGGGAGGCTTTCTGGAAATCTCAGGCCCTCCTCCAAATGAGAACACAGCTTTACAGAAGATACAGTATATCTTCTGTAAAGAGGGAGTTTAAGAGAACTACCTCGTTATCAGACCAGTTGATGATTGATAATCCCTGCCTGATCCTTTTTATCACATTAGGTACAGATACTTTGTTTTGAATCTCTACCAAGAAGGAGTTGAATTGGTTAATTATCCTGAAAGTGGTTCAGTTTAAAAGGGTTTCAAATAATTGTGCTCACTTGTTATTATCAGCATGGATGAAAGCTGCACATTTTGTTTCTTCTTCTTCTTCTTTTTTTTTTTTTTTTTTGCACATTTTGTTTCTAATTGTGTTCTCTTTTAGGTGAATTATCTGAACCCTTTACAAAGAGTACATTTAAACGGGTAAGTCTACAACACGGCATTAAAAAATGAATAGGGTCATTGAGAAAGATTTAAACTACAGATGAACAAAAGCGATTCTTATGTTTGTATATACATACATGTGTGTATACACGTGCATGGATTTTTTTTAAAGGAAATGGTGCATTATTGGGGAATTTTTAAGTTTCGATCATTGGGGAATTTTTAAATTTTGACTGCCTGAACTTTACCACTCAAACTAGCTTAGGCAAGAAAGGAATGTTTATTAACTCATAAAACAAACTTAAGGAGGGGCGCCTGGGTGGCTCAGTCAGTTGAGCGTGTGACTTCAGCTCAGGTCATGACCTCACGGTTCGTGGGTTCGAGCCCAGCATCGGGCTCTGTGCTGGCAGCTCAGAGCCTGGAGCCTGTTTCCGATTCTGTGTGTCCCTCTCTCTCTGCCCCTCCCCTGCTCATGATCTGTCTCTCTCTGTCTCTCAAAAATAAAAAATAAATAAATGTTAAAAAAATTAAAAAAAAAAAACTTAAGGAAAAATCTGGGTTATTTCTGGCCTCAGTGACCAAAGACTCGAAGGCTCTCGGGACCGCCTCCTGGCGTTTGCTCTCTGCGTCCAGCTTGCTGTGGTCTGTTCATGCGCTCAGACTGCAGCTCGTCCGGCAGGAAACATGGCGGCCCATTCCCACTGCTTCCCATCCTGCCATCTTCACCTGTAGGGAGGGAGAGAGAGGTCTTTTCTCCTTGGTTCCAGATTAAGAAGTACCAGGGAAGGTCCCCGACACACTCTGCTTGAGATACCAGCACACTCTCTGACAAACTGTCATCGCAAGGTGGCACAGGCTGGGACAGGCTCAGTCTGGGTCAAGTACCCACTTCTTTTGTTTAAAATATATTGTGTAATGTTTATTTATTTGTTTTGAGAGAGCGGGAGAGAGTGCAAGCAGGGGAGGGGCAGAGAGAGAGGGAGAGAGAGAATCCCAAACAGGCTCCGTGATGTCAGCGCAGAGCCCAATGGGGGGCTTGATCCCACAGACCACACGATCATGACCTGAGCCGAAGTCAAGAGTTGGACACTTAACCGACTGAGACACCCAGGCGTCCCTCAAGTACCCACTTCTAAACCAAACACTGTGACAGAGGAGGGTCATGTAAGAAGATGCCAGCTCGCATCTGAACCACAGCTGCTCTTTCCTGTGGTACTCAGTACCAGTGAGCTAGTAGACAAATGACAAATATTCACCACATCCAAGTGGGATCATACTTGAGGCACCTGTTTTGCCACATTTTTTTTACATCTTTCATTATTCCAAGTCCTACATTATTTCAGTGGTGATAGCATTTAATGGCGGAACGATATCCTATTCCAGAACCCAGACATGATGACTAGAAGTGACCAAGACAAGAGCCTCACACTAAGGTTGGCAGAGCAGAGAGACAGAGGTCATCTGCATCCTTGATGGCCTCCCAGTGCTACTTCCGTGCCTCTTGATACCTGAGAAAAATGGCCCCTAACTAGGCCGAAGCACAGTCGTCACGTTCCTCTTACACACAGCCAAGCGCAGTTCCTCAGAGAGGGGCTTCCACACAGCCTTCCACTGTTAAAAGGAGGCCAGGAAGTTTATCACCAGTGGGAAGAGAAGCAGGAAAGTGATGATAAGAACTCCAAAGAGGTTGAAGGGGAAACTGAAATAAAAGAAATTGCAGCCCGGACACCTGGATGGCTCAGTCGGTTGAGCGTCCAACGTCGGCTCAGGTCATGATCTCACGATTCATGAGTTCAAGCCCAGCATCAGGCTCTCTGCTGTCAGCCTGGAGCCTGCTTTGGATTCTTTGTCCCCCTCTCTCTCTGCCCCTCCCCCACTCTCTCAAAAATAAACATTAAAAAATTTTTTAATGAAGGAAACCTATTTAAAAAAAAAAACAAAGAAATTGCAGCCTGTTTCTTTTTTTGAACTATTAGAGAAAACGGACCAGTAGAGCATCCCTGAGTCAACATGACACAGTCAGGGTAGCGTGGAAATGGCAGCCGTAGATGGATCAGGCAGAAAGAGGGTCAGAATAGCACCCCAAGGCTTATGCTGTGTAGCATGGAGGGTTTCAGAAATCTCCAAGTGGTCCCAGTAAGGATAATGGGAGAGGCTGAAACTGAGAGCCAAGCCTCCCAAAGGGTCACCGTGGGGCTGAAGATCCGTGGCCAAGACTTCAGGGCAGCAGCCTAAGCAGGCACCAGAGAGAACAGGCCCCCGGGCTTGGACGGGTCAGTGGCGATGAAATGTGTAGACAGGCCAGTAGAGATCCAGTGGGGTCAGCTGCACGTGGAGTGAGCAGGAGTCAGTGGAGAAGGTCAGCTGGAGAACTGGGGTCGCTTCCCCCTGTGCTCCCCCATGCTCCCCGATAACATCTTGGGAATGAGTAAGTGGAGAGGAGACCATTGGGGGAGAGAGACAGCTTTCATAGGGAGTTTGAACTTTAAATTGACTACGATTTACCCAAATTTGACTATTTTAAACCCAGAAGAGAATGTTATTTTTAACCAGTAAGCTGAAGAATGAGAATCTCCTGAGGAATCTCAGTTCAATCATGAAGACTTTTTTTAAAAAAATTGTACAAGGGCGCCTGGGTGGCTCAGTCAGTTGAGTGTCCTACTCTTGATTTCGCCTCAGGTCATGATCCCAGGGTTGTGGGATCGAGCCCCATGTTGGGCTCCATTCTGAGCATGGGACCTGCTTGAGATTCTCTCTCTCTCTCCCTCTCTACCCCTCTCCCCTGCTCATAAACTCTCTGTCTCTCTCAAATAAAAAAAAAATTTAATTTGTACATCCAGGTCATACTGTGTACATTATGACTGTTGCTTCCTGCTTCCACATATGTATAGATCTCTACCACAGGATTCGTTAAAGAGGTGTCACAGGAGTTTGACAGAGTGTGTCACAAGGAAAATGGCCTAAAGTCCACTCTAGTCCTGTGGTAGCCGGTCTCCAAGGTGGTCCACTGATCCATGCTTCCTAGTATCCATGTCCTTGTCCCACACCGTACCAGGGTTGGTCTGCATGACCAAGAGCATATGGCAGAAGGGATGGTATATCACTTCCAAGAATAGGTGAGCTTCTGCTTCTTTCTCTCAGATCACTCATCCAGGGGAAACCGGCTGCCATTTTGTGAGGAGAGGCCTGCGTGTGAGGAGACAGCCTGTGTATGTATGAGCTTGGATCCTCCAGCCCCAGTCAGGCCTTCAGATTATCTGCAGCCCCAGTCAGCACCTGGGTGCAGCCTCATGAGAGACCCTCAATTAGAGACACCCAGCCAAGCTGCTTGGATTCCTGACCCATAGAAACCATAATAAATGCTGTTGTAACCCACAAAGTTTGAGGGTAATTTGTTATGCACCAATAGATAATATACTCCCTCTCTTAGAGGGAGTTACAGCACCTGCTAAAACTCTTTTTCATCCTCCATGAAGTCTTCTCGGCTTCCTTCCCCTCCTCCATCTCCTCTCTGCCACACCTGTGAGCACCCAACTCCTCAAAGGTCATGGGCCTGCTCCAAGTGGCCACTTAGGGTACATGGCCTCATTTCTCTACTGGTTGCTTTTCTCATGAGACCAAGCTTGTCCCCTTCTTCTCCCCACACATCTGATAATGATGAATAAAATGCTTAGAGAGCAAGGCTGGGGCAGAAGGAATGAGGCCAGAGAGGTAGGCAAAGGATAGCCATCAGCCAGATTGAGTGACTCTTAGCTGCCCTCCACACTTCCCGAGGATTGATTGTAGAGCCATGAAATCTTCCTGATGGCAGAATACCAGAAAGACCCCTGAGGGGCCTGGAGATACCTCTGATTATCCAGGTCCTGAACTATGTTCTGGTTATAGGAGGCCTGGCACTCCCAAGGTTTCCAGGGTGTTCCTTGCTGTTTCTGGCTTCCCATGAGATTTCAGTTTATCCCATTTCCATCTAACTAAAATATATCTGCTGAGCAAAACCAGACATTTGTTTACAGTGGACAGAAGTCCCCAAAATGCTATTGTGGTTATCTTGCAGATGACGACAATTATATAGCAAAACAATTGAGCTGCACTAGCTGTATGGAAAAAAAAGAAAAAGAAAGTATTATTTGGTATTTCAGTGTATCTTCTATGGTTTCTCTCCTCTGTTGGCCTGTGAGTTTCAGAAAAGCAATGGTCACATGTGATTCCTTTGGGTGACCACAGTGCTCAGAACAATCCGGAATGTAGAATGTTTCCAGTGAATATTTGTTGGAAGGTGCACCATACGCGTTGAAGGAATGATTGAACTAGCATTGAAGGAGTCTTTCACATTAGCCCTTGAGCTGGTAATTCAAAGCATTGTATAGTCCACCACAAAATGTTCTTTTTTAAAATTAATTTTTAATGTTTATTATTTATTTTTGAGAGAGACAGACCAGAGCATGAGCCGGGGAGGGACAGAGAGAGGGAGACAGGGAATCCGAAGCAGGCTACAGGCTCTGAGCTGTCAGCACAGAGCACAATATGGGGCTCGAACTCACTGACCCTAAGACCATGACCTGAGCCACCAGGGTGCCCCAAAATGTTTTCTTTCTTTCTTTCTTTCTTTCTTTCTTTCTTTCTTTCTTTCTTTCTTTCTTTCTTTTTCTTTCTTTCTTTCTTTTTTCTTTTTCTTTTCTTTCTAACTGCACTGAATGAATCAACAAATAGGGTAGACAGGTGCATTTTCTTCATTGTAAAGAAAGGCTTCTATTATTTTTTAGGTAGGGGCCTGCCCAAAGTGAACACTGGTTCTCACCTGAGACCCGGGATCCTCCACACTTGGGGACCCAGTACACGTTTTAGGCGATAGGACACCCAGGCCAGCCTCCTCTGGCTATTAACAGGTGTGGTAACCAATGGAGAGGGGGTTGTGGTGCTAACAGGAGGGAGCAGACCGTCTGTTTTCCGCTAAAGGCTTCTGCTTGGGGTTTCTTAATGCACAGCCTGAGTTGCCCTGGAGTCGGCTGGTGGCAGACACCAGGCAGCCTCTGCCCCCCAGGATGGGGGACCCGGCATAGGAGGATCCACAAGGCCACGGTGATGAGCTGCCCTGCGCTCGGCAAGGGCGAGGTGCCAGAGCGCGGGAGACGCCGCCGTTGGTACAAGGCTGCTCCGCGGCAGTCGGGGGAGGCCAGGTGGTTCGCATCTGCAGCCCCCTCTCCGGGTGTACAGCCTCCGGACCCCCCTGCCCCCTCTCAACTCGGGAGAAGCAGTTCCCGCGGTCGGGAGAATTGGGTTTGGCGCTTGCCACCGCTGGGACTGGGGATCCCGGGAGTCCGAGTCCTTTGAGGCGGTCTTGTTCGGAACTACATTTCCCAGAAGGCTGCGCGGTGATCGACAGCTCCGCCAGCCTATGGACGGACAAGGCTTCTGGTCGCTGAAACTGAGTAGCCAATAGCAACGAAACAAGGGGCGGTGTTTTCCGGCTGCTGGCGGTCGAGCGCAGAGTCCCACCTGTGTCTTCACAGCCCTGTCACGAATCCCGGTCGGGTTCGAGGAGGGACCGCCTGGGCTTTGCGGGCCGGGTGCGGCTCGGCGGTGGAGGACTCTCACTTCCTGCTCCATCCCCGGCGGGGCCGGGCAGGTGAGTGATGCGGGGAAGGAGACGGCGGCGGTAGCCTGGGAGCTGCCGAGGGGCGTGGAGGGGACTCGCCCGCCGCCGCGCTG
The DNA here is from genome assembly GCA_028646485.1 of Cryptoprocta ferox. NCBI lineage: Eukaryota > Metazoa > Chordata > Mammalia > Carnivora > Eupleridae > Cryptoprocta > Cryptoprocta ferox. The sequence continues at coordinate 133,001,667 of CM053560.1, read as the reverse complement.
TGGCCCCTGCCAGGTCCCCGCCCTCGCCTTTCGGAGCCCGCGGGTTTCGCTGAGGCGTGGGGAGAGGTGGCTGCGGCTTTCTGTGCCGTCGTTGGGACACCCCATCCTCCTGACCCATCTCCCTGCTCCTCGGTGGTGGTCCCCGGGCTTCAGCTCAGCCTCGTGACCCTGTGACCGCGGCGCCCTGATTAGGGCCTGCAGCACCGCGGGGGGTGGGGGGTGGGGGACGAGTGTCGGCCCCACCGTGCCGTCATGTCCCTATTAATAAACCCAGCGAACAAACCGGTGCCGCTCACAATGGCACGGAGTCGCAGCACCTCGGCGCTCCAGGGCCTGCGGGGTCACCTGGGGAGGGGGGGAGGGGGGGGGAGCGGGAGACCCGGTGGGGAACAAGGTTTCGGTGACCGTGGCTGTGAACTCTCCCTCCCTCAGTCCCGCTGTCTCCTGCAAGTGGGCCCTGCAGTTGTGTCTCCTACTGGATGCAGAAGTAAAATGTGTGCTCAAAACTTATTTGCGGTGTTTTGCCTCCCGATGACATTATTTTCGTTTGTTAAGGTTTTAATGCAGAGGGATGAAAGGTATCCCTACGGGTTTTAGGTCTTTAAAAACTCAGTACTTTATGAATGACCGAGAGCAATGTGTGTAAATGCATAAATGTTTCCACGAAAAGTGCGAGTGGATTCTAGAATACCCAGGTGCTTCAAGTGGCCTGGCAAAAGACAAGGAGGAGGAAAGCTTCCTCACTCTAGTCCGGTCCATCCGCCACTCGCAGAAATTTTTGTAGCAGATTCAGCTGCCTGACTTGTGTGTTTTTTTTTTTTTTTTTCCTATGGAAAACTCTTTAAGCCACCCCTCCCCCCTCAAAAAAAAACACCAAAAAAAAAAAAAACCCACAAAAAATTCCATTTCTTTGTGATTCCTACTCCCTTTTACAACACATTACTGAATAAATGACTGATCCGTCCAGTAAGCCGACCATCTCCTCCCAAATAATTGAAATAATTGTTTCTTTTTTATTTTTAAGAGAGACAGAGCATGAGTGGGAGAGGGGCAGAGAGAGAGGGGCACAGAGGATCCAAAGTGGGCTCCACGCTGACAGCAGCAAGCCTTACGTGGGGCTCGAACTCATGAACCATGAGATCATGACCTGAGCTAAAGTCAGATGCCCAACTGACTGAGCCTCCCAGGTGCCCCCCAAATAATTGTTTCTTGATACCACTATCCATTTTACCAATGTGGTAATGATAGTTTTCAGGCCCCTCAGGGGTTTGTTTTGTGCTTGTCTTCATTAAATTTCACAGCTTATCCATGTTTTAAAAAATCTCCTTTCTGCTTCCATTAACCGTTGAAATAGAATGGTACCCAGAACTTCTCAGTTTCTGCATAATCTGTTCCTTGAGGTTGACACCAAATCTACAAGCCAGGAAAAGTCAGCTGTTCTCATAACTAATATGAGTGTAATTAAGTCCACAATTTCCTTGATTGCTGAGGAAAATGTAGCTGGAGAGCTTTTTGCAAAATCAAGCCCCCCCACCCCCCAACTCCCACCCCGCACACTCTCTTCTTTGTTTATCTTGTCCATCATGGACAATTTTGTTCCTCAAAAGGTTAATGATTCTTGTAAATGTGTTTGGGAGCTCCAGCCCTCACTTAGTGATGTGAATGTTGGCCAGGGGAAGGCTGCTATAAAAGCAGGGTAAGAAAAGCAATCCTTTGTGGTTGACAGAATTTATCTCAGAACTATTGTAGTCCGGAGGAGGGGGGATGGGGGTGTCTTTGGGTAAACTGGGGGCGCTGGGGCTGTCTTTTGGTTTTGAGACAATGGTTAGACTATCCAGAGAGCTTTTGATGCATACTGAGTTCTCTTGCTTTAGGAACTGATGACTCTCAATGATGTGGCTGGGGACTTCAGGGAAGAATGGGTGCCCTGGACCCTGCTTGGAGACTCCTCTTCGGGGATGCCACCCAGCACAGTCAGAAGAATGGGCTCTCCAAGGGTAAGGACGCTGCTGTCCTTTAGATTTAAGACTTAGGTAATGTGAGAGAGCCCAGGTCTGAGGGTCTGTAGGGACGCTGGTCTCTTAGAGCTAAAGATCTCTGCTCGGGTAATTGTCGCCTCCCTGGCAGAAAAAGAATAACTTCCTTTTTTTAAATTTATTTTTTATTTATTTAAAAAAATTTTTAAATGTTTATTTATTTTTGAGAGACAGAGAGAGACGGAGCATGAGCAGGGAAGGGACAGAGAGAGAGGGAGACACAGAATCTGAAGCAGACTCCAGGCTCTGAGCTGTCAGCACAGAGCCCAGTGTGGGGCTTGAACTCACGGACCACGAGATCATGACCTGAGCCGAAGTCGGACGCTTAATCGACTGAGCCACCCAAGCACCGCCCCCATTTTAAAATGACTTCCATTTTTATGGCACTTTATGATTTGTAGATATCTTTGATATTTATTGTCTCATTAATATCTCACCATAACCCTTTGATGTAGGTGTTGTCAACCCCCTCTTCTAGTTCAGGACATTGAGACTCAAAGTTAAGTGGCAGAGGTGAGGAGTCCAACCCAGGTCTTTGTGGCAAAGGAGGAGCTGTTTTTTCCTGTCACTTAAAAAACAAGCAGGGGCGCCTGGGTGGCTCAGTCGCTTAAGCGTCCAACTTCGGCTCAGGTCATGACCTCACGATTTGTAGGTTCGAGCCCTGCATCCGGCTCTGTGCTAACATTTCAGAGCCTGGAGCCTGCTTTGGATTCTGTGTCTCCTTCCCTCTCTCTGCCCCTCCCCTGCTCACACTCTGTCTCTGTCTCTGTCTCTCTCTCTCTCTCTCTCTTAAAAAATAAAATAAAACATTAAAAAATTTTTTAAACAAACAAACCTCCAGGGCTCTTTCTAAAATACTATGACTACCCCTTCTCCTTGCTTTACTTCAAAAGTAATATACACTCATTGGGGCGCCTGGGCGGCTCAGTCGGCTTGTCTGACTTCAGCTCAGGTCATGATCTTGCAGTTCGTGAGTTCAAGCCCTGTGTCGGGCTCTGTGCTGACAGCTAAGAGCCTGGAGCCTGCTTCAGATTCTGTGTCTTTCTCTCTCTCTGCCCCTCCCCTGCTCAAGCTCTGTCTCTCTCTCTCTCTGTCTCTTGAAAATAATTATGTTAAAAAATTTTTTAAATAAAAATATAGTAATATACACTCATTGAAGGAAAAGACAAAATGAAAACAAAAGTCCCACTCCATCCAACTACTGAAGAGTAACTATCCTTCCAGCCATTGTCCTAAGCACAGATATAATTAACAAAAACAAAAGAGAAAAAATTGGGATCATACTATATCTTCAGTTGTGCATCTTACTTTTTTACACATTGTATTGTAATATATTTCGATAATAATAAATGTTTTTCTATACATTGCTTCAAAATAATCACTTAGTATTTCATTGTATGGAATATAATAATTTACATTAGATCGAACCATTATTTGACCATTTTTAAGCCACTTTTTAACTTATACAAAGGAAATTTTAAAAACTTTATTTGAAGTTTATTTATTTTGAGAGAGAGAGAGAGAGAGAGAGAGAGAGAGAGTGAGCGCACACACAAGGGAGGGAAAGAGAGAGGCAGAGAGAGAATCCCAAGCAGGCTCTACGCTGTAAGCGCAGTGCCCAACTCAGGGCACAAATTCACACTGTCAGATCATGACCTGAGCCAAGATCAAGAGTTGGATGCTTGGGGCGCCTGGGTGGCTCAGTAGATTGAGCTTCCGACGTCAGCTCAGGTCACGATCTCACGGTTCGTGGGCTCGAGACCCGCATCGGGCTCTGTGCAGACCACTAGCTCAGAGCCTGGAGCCTGCTTCAGATTCTGTGTCTCTTTCTCTCTATGACCCTGCCTGTTCACGCTTTGTCTCTCTCTGTCTCTCAAAAATAAATTAATTAATTAATTTAAAAAAAAGAGTCGGACACTTAACTGACTGAGCCACCCAGGAGCCTCTACACTGGCAATTTCATATGGCTAAATCAAACATAATTATTCCATGTCATGGGACATAGAATGTGTCATGGGACATTTAGGCCCTTTCCAGATCTTTACCAGTATTGTGATGAACATCTTTCAGCTGTCTCTTTTTTTTGGGGGGGGGGGGAGGATATTGTTTAGTAAAGTATAATTAGTTAATAATTAGGTAATATAGCTTTTACACAGCTTTATTTTTTAACTTTTTTTTTTCATTTCCTTAGAATTCCCGGGACTAGAATTGCTGGGTCAAAGAATAGATATCTTTTTATAATATTTGATATTTTTGCCAAATGCCTTCCAAAAAGATTGAATTCTTTATTCCTACAAGCATTATATGAAAGTGTCCATTTCTGGGGCACCTGGGTGGCTCAGTCAGTTAAGCATCCGGCTTCGGCTCAGGTCATGATCTTGCGGTTGGTGGGTTCGAGCCTCATATCAGGCTCTGTGCTGACAGCTAGCTCAGAGCCTGGAGCCTGTCTTCGGATTCTCCTTCTCTCTCTGACCCTCCCCTGATCATGCTCTCTCTGTCTCTCAAAAATAAATAAAAAACATAAAAAATTAAAAAAAAAAAGAAAGTGTCCCATTTCTATCCATCTTACCTGTCATGGTAGGCTAATTTAAGAGTCTGGGTTAAATAATAGTGATAGCTAACATTTATTGAAGAGTTCCCACCTAATCCTTACAACAATACTAGAAGGTAGGTCTTATCATTATCCCTGTTTTATAGATGATGACCCCAAGACACAGAGTTTAAGTAACTTTCCTGAGTTCACACAGCTAGTAAGAGGAAGGGTTTAGATTGAATCTTAGACAGTATGACTGGAATTTGCACTCTCTTCCTCTACATTATATTGTCTAACTATATCATTGTTTTAACTTGAATTTTTCTGGTTAATGGTAAAGGTTAAAGATTTTTCATATATTTATAGACTGTGTATTTGTGTGTATATGTGTGAATTGCCTTTTTATGACCTTTGCCCATTTTTTTTTTCTTGCAAGTGTTTGTCTTTTTCTCATGGTTGTATCTACTGCTGCCCTTCTGGGAAAAGTTTAAAGCCCACACTATAGTTAACTTCCTTGATTCTTTATAAATAAGGGTGAGGTCATGGCGGCATTGTTTCTGATAAAATTCTCTCTCTATCTGAATTTAGCCTTGTGCCTTCAGAGATGAATTATTGTGCTCACTCTAGAGTTTCTATCACCCAAGTCTGGCGTGTGTGTGTATGTGTGTGTGTTTAATGGGGGGAAAGGGGCTTTTTTTCAGCCTCTTGGGGAGATAACCTGTTTTTATTATTTTGTCTTATTATTTCAATGAGACCAAACACACGTTAGCATCTCCCTGAGTGTTCTCTGCTTAGGGAAGAAGGAGGGCTTGTCTTTTGGTCAGGCTTTGTGTGATTGGTTCAGATGAATATCCTATGTTCACCTTCCCGTATAGGATTTCCAGACCAAGCGTGATCTCCCAGCTGGAGCAGAAGGAAGAGCCATGGGTGCTACCACTCCAGAATTTCGAGGCAAGAGGGATCCTAAGGGAAAGTCACACAGGTGAGATGTGAATATTATCTGCTGGGAGGAAATCTAGCATTTCAGCCCTTGTTCAGATAAAGAATTTGGAATGCTACTGTAGACTTTTATTCTCACTACTAGAAGTTTAAATTTGACTTCTTGGGCAGTCGGTAACTGACCAAATAAAGTCTTCATTTTATTTTTTTTAATTAAAAAAAGTTTATTTTTGAGAGAGCATCAGTGGGGGAGGGGCAGAGAGAGAGGGCACAGAGGATCCAAAGCAGGCTCTGCGCTGACAGCAGCGAGCTGGATGTTGGGCTTGAACTCACGAACCATGAGATCATGACCTGAGCTGAAGTCCCCTCGTTTTTTTTTTTTTTATGTAAACTCTATGCTCAACGTGGAATTTGAACTCACAACCCCAAGATCAAGAGTCACAGGCTCTACTGACTGAGCCAGCCAGGTGCCCCTAAAATGTTCACTTTTAAAAAAATTTTTTTTTAAGTTTATTTATTTATCTTGAGAGTCAGAGAAGGAGAGAGAGAGAGAGAGAGAGAGAGAGAGAGAGAGAGAGAGAGAGAGAGAGAGATCTGTCAGTGCAGAGCTCAATGCGGGATTCAAACTCAATGCGGGACTCAAATTCACAAACCGTGAGATCATGACTTGAGCTCAAAACTATGCTTAACCGACTGAGCCACACAGGTGCCCCTAAAGTCTTCATTTTAAATAAGCATTTCACTTTTGTCTATACTATAAAATATTTGAAAGGAGTTGCTCAATTTGGACAATATGTGGTACATACTCTTGAAGGATATCAAGGTTACTTCAAGATTCATCTTAAGGGGTACCTGGGTACCTCAGTCTGTTAAGTGTCCAACTTTGGCTCACGTCATGATCTCTTGGCTCAGGGCATGATCTCACAGCTCGTGAGTTCCAGCCCCGCGTCGGGCTCTGTGCTGACAGCTCAGAGCCTGGAGCCTGCTTGGAATTCTGTGTCTCGCTCTCTGTCTGCCCCTCCTCCACTCACACTCTGTCTCTCTCCTTCAAAAATAAACATTTAAAAAAAGATTCATCTTAAAATAAAAAGGGTTTAGGAATTTATATTTTGTAAGCTTGATAAACTTCAATAAGTTCGGCTGGCCGGCTCAGTCAGTAGAGCATACGACTCTTGATCTTGGGGTTGTGAGTTCAAGCCCCACGTTGGGTATACAGACTACTTAAAAATAAAATCTTTGCAACAGTAAAAGTGTCTGTATAGTATAGATATGATCAAATCGATGGGATGCGCTAGCCTGTACTATAAAAATAAAATAAAATCTTTAAAAAAATAAATCTTTTCACAAGGTTTAAAATCAGAGTAGTCAAATTAAGTGCAGTCTTCTACAAAACCTCTAATCTCAATCTTTCTTACTGCTTTCTGAGGTTTTTCCTGATCACTGGTTAACTTTTGTTAATTTTTCAGACTTTGAGAACCAGGTGACAAAACTCAATCGGGACATTTCACAAACAGCAGAACAATGTGGAACATCCTCAGAAGGGGCCAATAAGGATATTTCTCATACTCCTAGTTGGGGAGAAAACTGGGACAGGGACCTTGTGTTAGAAGGGGAACATGGGACCCGCCCAGGAGAGGGCCAGCCCGAGCCCTTTCCACCAGAGAAGGATTTAAATGAGCACCTGGATGGATATGCAGGAAAGAGGCCTGTGTGTGCAGAATGTGGGAAAAGCTTTAACCAGAGCTCCTATCTCATAAGACACCTAAGAACCCACACAGGCGAGAGGCCTTATAAATGCATCGAATGTGGGAAAGGCTTCAAACAGAGTTCAGACCTTGTCACCCACCGCAGAACGCACACAGGAGAGAAACCTTATCAGTGCAGCGGCTGTGAGAAAAAATTCAGCGACAGCTCTACACTGATCAAACACCAGAGAACCCACACAGGTGAGAGACCCTTCGAGTGCCCCGAGTGTGGGAAGGCTTTCGGGCGGAAGCCACACCTCATGATGCACCAAAGAACACACACAGGAGAGAAGCCCTACACGTGTCTCGAATGTCATAAACGCTTTAGCCGAAGCTCAAACTTCATCACCCATCAGAGGACCCACACGGGGGTGAGGCCGTACAGGTGCACTGACTGTGGGGAGGGTTTTAGCCAGAGCTCAGACCTGGTGAAGCACCGGCGCACCCACACGGGAGAACGGCCCTTTAAATGCGCGGAGTGCGGGAAGGGCTTCCGAGACAGCTCTCACTTTGTGGCGCACATGAGTACTCACTCAGGAGAAAGGCCTTTCAGCTGTCCTCACTGCCACAAAAGCTTCAGTCAGAGCTCACACCTGGTCACGCACCAGAGGACGCACACAGGTGAGAGGCCGTTCAAGTGTGACAGCTGCGGGAAGGGATTCGCCGACAGCTCTGCCCTCATAAAGCACCAACGGATCCACACAGGGGAAAGACCCTACAAATGTGGCGAGTGTGGAAAGAGCTTCAACCAGAGCTCCCACTTCATTACCCATCAACGAATCCACTTAGGAGACAGGCCCTATCGCTGTCCCGACTGCGGCAAAACCTTCAATCAGCGTTCACATTTCCTCACACACCAGAGAACCCATACAGGAGAAAAACCTTTCCACTGTAGTAGGTGTGACAAGAGCTTCCGTCAGAAAGCACATCTTTTATGCCATCAAAACACCCATTTGATCTAGGAAATGGTCTCCTGCCCATTCCAGATTTTCATTTCTCTGGTGTCCAGGTGCTCCATGTAGAGAAAGCTGACCCTGGGCATCAGAGGCTCGGGTTGGGCCCTGGTCTGTCCTCTGTCTTTTTCCACCCTTTAATGGCAGGGATAAACCCATAGGCTCCAAATAATATTCTGAACACAAAAGGCATTCCTTCAGTGTTTTTGACTGACCTTAGGGAAATGTGAGTTTGACGGTTGATGCTTGGTAAGTAAAAGAGAAGTGAGATCAATGTGGCCACATCATCACTATTAGTGATTAATATTTGAGATCTTATTATAAGCCTTTAATACCGAATAATGGCTGGCCCTTAAAAAGCACTCAGTACGAGGTTGGTTGCATTAAATTAGCCTTATGACTCGATAAGGAATCCGTTAGTGCAGCCTCGCAAGCCCAGGACTTGCAAGAAATTAGATTGCCACTATAGGATTTGGGGTGTGAACACACAGATTTAATAAAACAGAAAACACTCTCCCAATCCACTGCTGTGCAGACATTAGTCACCAGATGTCTCATTGCCATGACAAGGCAAAATTCTCGTAGAGGATGTTTGTGATCCTGTGATTTAGAGGCTGAAAGAATTTCAGAAGCGCTTTGTACAGCCGTGTATGAGGTACTCCCACTGGAGGTTTGCTGTTGTCTGAGGTGTAGACAATATCCTGCAATGAACAAGCCAGAGGGACCTGGAAGGGGACTATAAAACTGTGGAAACAAAATTGCTAAGATGTTAAATATTGCAGGGATCCTTCCTGGCATTTAGCTGAAGGAAACAAGTCCTGTCTTTGAATTGCCTGGGTCATTGGCCCATTAGTTTTAAGTTAATGCAACTCCCTGATTTTTTTTAGAGTCATTCATTTGATGCACTAGTACATTCCTGTATTTAACTGAAATAAATTGAGGGAAGGCAGTGTGTTGGAAAGAACACTGACTTCATTGAGAAGGTGAAGTGTTTGAGTCCCGATCCTGACATTTAATTTGGCCACACTTTACCTTCTCTCAGCCTCTATCTTACCTACCTCACAAGGTTGTTGTGAGGATCTAATGCACACATACACACACAAGCACTTTGTTGTTAAATTATAAAGTTATAATATCTCTAAAGTTCAGTGTTCTAGTATTGTTGCAAATGTCTTCCCTCCGAGGGACTCTGGCTAATATTTCTCCAGGTGTCCCATTTTCTCTCATAACAGACTTCTTTCTTTACCTGCTGAAAACCTAAGGTCTGAAAATGCTCAGCAACTCATTGTGGGTCACCTAGGCGACACAGACCCAGAATTTGGCCATGGGTCTCCTCTTTAACATAGAACAGACCAGTTCCGAGATTTGTTAGAGTGTCTCTGAGACACTACATGTAGGACTGGCCGCCCCGTATTATCTGCATCCAACGGTTTTGAATTTGGAAATGATGGAAGGCTGCAGCCTAAGTTCCAGGGAGCTTTACAGGATCCTGGGGGTCCCTGATCCTCACGGAGTGAGAGTGGAAAGGCAAGGGCAGGCACAAGTGGCTTAGGAGGGAGCTGGGTTTCACACTCTAAGGGAAAAGTGGTGAGCCAAGGGTATTTTTCTTTCTAGCCTTCCTATGGCAATACAGACTAAATTATTACGTGAGCCTTGGAACACGGGTTCATGCTCTTCCATTATATGGAATGCTGCCGGCGTGCTGTAACTCAGGAGCTAGAACAGCTGATAACAGAAGCTCTGTCTTTGAAAGAGTAATGAGATAATTGACTAGAAAAAAAAAATCTGGTTAATCCAGTGCAGCAGTTCTCAAAATGTGAGCCCAGGTCAGTAGCGTTACTGTCACCTGGGAACTTGCTAGAAATGCACATTCTAAGCTCCCCACCCCCACCCCCAGACCTGCTGAATCAGAAGCTCTAGGGCTGGGGCTCAGCAATATTGTTTTAATAAGCCCTCCAGGCGATGGTGATGCATGCCCGTGTTTGAGAACCACTGCTTTAAGAGGTGTCTCTTCTATTAAACGCAACCACAATACTGAAAAAAATTCACAGTGATTCACGGTATCGTCAGATATTTCAATGTTCACATGTCCCTAACTATCTTGTGTTGTTTTGTGTTTTTTATTTTTTTATTTTTTTATTTTTTTGTTTGTTTGAATCAAAATCCAAGTAAGGTCTCCGTAGCAATTGGGCGGTATGTTCCTTACAAGCCTTGATCTGAAGTTCTCCCCTTTCCTCCTTTCTCTCTGTTCCTTTCTTGTAACTTCCTTGTTGAAGAAACCTGGTTGTCCCATGGTGCCTCCCACAAGTCTGGTTTTGCTGATTCCATCAGCTGGGGCCCCCTTTTTTTTTTTAATTTTTTAATGTTTTTATTTATTTTTGAGAGAGAGAGAAAGAGCGAGAGCAGGGGAAGGTCAGAGAGAGAGGGAGACACAGAATCCGAAGCAGGTTCCAGGCTCTAAGCTGTCAGCACAGAGCCCGACACGGAGCTTGAACCCACGAACCGTGAGATTATGACCTGAGCTGAAGTCGGACGCTTAACTGACTGAGCCACCCAGGCACCCCCCGCTGGGGCCCTTTAACATGCTCCTCTAGCCTCTACTTTCCTAATATTGGCCTTTGGATCTGTAAACGTGATCAGATTCAGATTGGGGGGGGGAGCAAGAATACTCCAAAGGGATCTTGTGTTCCACCAGGAGGTACATAAGTGCTATTTTGTCTCAGATGTTAGCAGCCATCAATATGCCCTTATTTCATTTGGGTTTGCCAAATGGTGAGGTTTTATTTCTATCTCTTATTCCTTCTTCATTTATTAGCTGGAATGCTTCTATAAACAGAACTCCCTCTTCTCAGCTCTCTGGTTTCCCTGAGGTACAGTTTGTATAGGAATAGCACACCCGCTGTTTTATTAGAATTCCTTCAATCTTTAAATATTGCTACCCAAATGTCAGCCTCCACGCCCTAGATTTCTCAGCTCCTTCCGTGACAGGCTGTTTCTGACAGGACATTCATAAATGCATTAATCTCCCTTTTCTAGTGGACTCTTTTGGGTTTTTTCCAGGCTTCTTCCCCTCCAGCTTGTCTGGTTCCCCGTGAAACAGTGTAAAGGGTTCAGCAAATGCTTGAATGATTCCTTAGTCAGGGATGGACTTGCCAATTCATACTTCCCGTCACTTTCCTGGCCTGAAGCAGGAGAGGAGGCCACACCCCTATTAGCAGGGAATGATTTTCATCCCTTTTATAATATGAGAGGATACCCCCTTCACTCTTTTATCAACCGGGTACTGTACTGAATCCAATACGACCCGTATGTTAAACAACAGCAATAATCTGTAAAATGGAGATGGGAAGGTGAGGGAAAGCCTGGCCGGCAGAGGTAAGGGGTAATTTATGTGAAACCCAGGCGTACCATCTGCCCGGGGTAGAGTGTTCTGTCCAGGGGTAGGCTGTAGAGTGAGATGCGCAGAGTTGAGTGTGATATCCCTCAGAAGTCATTCTGAGAGTTTTGCGCGGAGTTAATGGAAGGTGTCTTGGAAGGGTATCCCACAAGAGGGAGCCAATTAGGGACTTAGAGGGACGCAAAAGCTGCATTATTGAACACAAGCAGCATAACCCTGAACCCTGCTAGAACTGTGATGTGTACACATTGTCTGTAAATGACACGTGGGGGCAGGATGTAGACGCGGCACAGAACCAGGGACACAAGACCCAGTTTCTGGTTTGGGTGCAGTTACTAGCTGTCCTTGGACAGGTCAGTCGATCACTCTAGGCTTCAGTCCATCAGTTAAATCAGAGAAGGATCCTTCTGGCTGCAACACCTCACACACCTGGGGCTCTCCTAGTCCCCAGTACTGTCTGCTGTGGGGCACAGGCTCTTCTGCGTGTGCTCCTTCGTGCTCTGGGGGAAGAGCAGGTAGCCCATGGCCAGGGTCCTTCGTCTCCCACTCCTCAGCCCTCCTCCCCAAGTCTTGGAAAAGAGGCAAAAGCTCACTGCCCTGGGGGCCTGGCTGGCTCAGTCGCTGGAACTTGCAACTCTTAATCTTGACTTCCAGCCCCACGTGGGCTGGGCATAGCGCGTACATAAAAATAACAAATAAACAAAAAACCCACACACCTCATTGCCGCCAGTAGTTAGCACATTACCTCCAAACTAAAGACCTCTGTGGGCTCCAAACTCTCCTGTCTCTACTTCCTCCTAACGGTGTTTGGCAGACACAGACCACTGGCTTGTCGTATAGTCAGTCTTCTTGTACCTTGTTTTTGATGTTGTGTACCTACAAATGGGTCTGTCCAGTAAGATGTGAGCCCTTGAGCAGCGTGTGACTTGCTTTGCGGCTCTGCCACACACACACACACACACACACACACACACAGCCCTGAGTAGGAATACTTAAATACTATTGATGAGAGTTGAGGTAACTGACCTTCACAGTTCTCTTTGTTTCTACCCTATTATTACCGGGCCATTAGCTTCTTGCACACACTGCATACCTCCTCCCTCCACCACTTCAAAATCCACATCATTACCAGCATCATTACCAATTTGACCTCTCCGATTCCTTTCAAACCTATGTCAGACCCCCGTCTCCACTGCCACTTCTCAGCTCCAAACGACCACCATTCTCTTTTCTGAATTCCTCCCTTAGTCTCCTACTGATCCTCCTGATTTTGTTTTTGCTCGAATTCCTTCTAGAAACCAAAGTGATTGTTTAAAATCCTAAGTCAGGGGTGCCTGGGTGGTTCAGTTGGTTAAAGCATCTGACTCTTGATTTTGGCTCAGGTCATGATCCCCTAGTTCATGGGTTTGAGCCCCACATCGGGCTCTGTGCTGCCAGTACAGAGCCTGCTTGGGATTCTCTCTCCCTCTCTCTCTGCCCCTCTCCTGCTCGCGCGCTCTCTCTCTCTCTCTCAAAATAAAAACTTAAAAAATAAAATAAAATCCTAAATCCAATCACATCACCTATCTGCTTAAAATCCACAGCTCCCCATTGCTTTTAGTATAAAGACCCAAATATTTAACCAGACCTACAAGCCCCCCCCCCCCCCGCCTTGGTCTGACATCCCCTGCCCCCCAGCCTCTTCTGATATCACCTTCCTTCTCACCCACTGTGCTTTCGCCTGCCCATGTTCCTTCTGTTCCTTGATCACATTTTAGAGCCTTGGTCCTAACTGATCCCTCTGCCTAGAATGTTCCTCTCCCAAATTGTTGCTTAGATTCCTATTTGTCAACCAGCTTTCAGCCTGAAACTCACCTCCTTGCAGAGACTTTCCCTGACTGTCCCTATCTAGTTAGTCTTCCTCTCCCAGTGCTCACTATCCCATTGCCCTCTCTCATTTTCCTCAAAGTCTTTACACCTGTCTGACATCTTCTCATTTATTGATTGTTCTGGTAAACTCCACGATAGGAGGGAGCCACTTCTCTTGTTTACCCTTCTATTCCCGGCACCTAAAAGAGTGTCTGACGTGGTAGGTGGTCCGTAAATGCTCACTGGATGGATGGATTGGATGCTCACTCACAGCAGGGAACTCATTGTGCTGGAAAAGTAACAGCATGAGATGAAGATGGACAGGTAAGTGCAGGAAAGCTCCTAGTTGCCACAATGAGGATTTCAGATCCTCTGGAGAAGGGAGTGTTGCTAATAATGGTCCAGTAGAGGCCAAGCATGATCAGCACCTGAGGAAGTTTGATTTGACAGCTATATGTAATTCACATTACACACAGAGAAACTGAAGGCATTGCCACAGTCCATGATATAAAGTGTTTCTAGCACAATGCCCAGCCCCCACTAAGTCATGACAGCTGGTCGTTATCACTGAGCACCGTGGCAGGCGCTGGGTGACGCCAGAACAGTAAAACAAGATCATTAAATCTTCTTCCTACCTCAAAATAATTCTCCTAGACCCTATTATCAAATTCCTTTCTCTCTCTCTCTCTCTCTCTCTCTCTCTCTCTCTTTTTTGGTCAAACTTCCACTCACACATAGTTATTCTCAGGCTCTTTTAATAGGGCTTCCCAGCATGCCTTTGGCTTAGATTCCTCTTTTTCCCTTATTTGCTATATATTGTTGGTGCCAAGTCACATAGCCTCTACCTCTACCCTGCTTTTTCTCTGTTTCAGTTTGTAAAAGCACCATGAGCTTTCTTTAAAATTTTCCAAAAATACAGAACCACCCAAAGTAAAAAAAAAAAAAAAATAGAGGGGCGCCCGGCCGATTCAGTCAGAACGTGCAACTCTTGTTCTCAGGGTCATGGGTTAGAGCCCCACGTTGGGTGGAGAGGTTATTAAAACTAAATAAACCTTAAAAAAATAAAATTACTGGTCCCTGAGCATTAAAAAAAAAAAAAAAAAAAAGGAAATCCCTTGTCTCTTCCTCCTTCCCTCCCCCAATTTCGCCACCCAGATTTCAACCCCATAATAGCCTCGCATGCCAAGTTTTTTCTAGCTCCTCTTCTCCAACTCTGCTGCCACCATTGGAACTAACGGAATGGTTTTCCATCTGGTCTCTTTGCCTTTTCTCTTCAGTTCTGCTCAGCAAACATTTACTGAGTGCTTACCACACACCAAATCCTACACTAAACCCTGGAGGTACAAAGACAAGACAGTGAAAGAGGCCCACATTGAAGAGCTCTTGAATTTCGGGAAATTACTCTTTCTGACTCTTATCTCCTTATCTGCAGAATGAGAATAATCCCAGTGCCTTCATGGGGTTGATGGAGATCCATGGGGTGACACACAAAAAAACTGTCTATACAGTATCTGCTTTCATCTGCTCCATAAATGTCAATGACAACAACGATAAGGATGATGATCTTTGCCTTGGAGGAGTTTATCACTTAATGGGGAGACTTGAAGAATAAGAATTATCTAGGGACATCTGGCTGGCTCAGTGGGAGGAACATGCAACTCTTGATCTTGGGGTCTTGGGGTGATGAGTTCAAGCCTCTTGTTGAGTGTAGAGCTGATTTAAAATTTTTTTTTTAAATATTTTTAATGTTTGTTAATTTTCGAGAGAGAGACAGAGCATGAGTGGGGGAGGGGCAGAGAGAGAGGGAGACACAGAATCGGAAGCAGGATCCAGGCTCTGAGCTGTCAGCACAGAGCCCCACAAGGGGCTCAAACCCACAAACCGGGAGATCATGACCTGAGCTGAAGTCGGACGCTTAACCGACTGAGCCACCCAGGCGCCTCCCCCAAAAATTTTTTAAAAGAATTATCTAGGTGAAGAAAGATGGGAAAATATTTTCGGAAAAGGGAGCACAAGCAGTTTAACTCAGATGAAAAGGTAGAGGGGTACCTGGCTGTCTCAGTCTGTATACCATGCAACTCTTGATATTGGGGTCCTGAGTTTAAGCCCCATGTTGGGTATAACAATTACTTAAGGAAAAAAAAGGAAATTAAAAGGTAGAGGTAGAGAGTTGAGCGACTGGCGTGTAGGAGCTTGGAGTCATTCTCTAAGAATACGTTTCAAAGCATGAGCCAAGGCTCACCTGCATTACTGTTACTGGGGCTGCTTGTTCAAAATACAAGTTCAGTGGCCCCACTTCTGACCAACTTGGTAAATTCACACTGTGGAATACTGTACATCAGAGAAGAGGAACAAACCACAGTTACGTGCATCAACACAATGAGCCTCAAAAACTCACTAATGAATACAAAAAATAAGAAATACACATAGAAGGGTCAAAATGACATAAAGATAAACAGGCAAATTAAACTATATATTGCTTGAGCAGTAGGGGGAAACAGAAGTTATAATGAACAGCAAAGAGTTTATAAATACAAAATTCAGGGTAGAGGTTAACTGGAATAGGAAAAATACTTAGTTTCTATTTCTTTTTTTTAAGTTATTTTAATATTTATTTATTTTTGAGAGAGAGAGAGAGAGAGGGCATGAACGGGGGAGGGACAGAGAGAGAGGGAGACACAGAATCCAAAGCAGGCTCCAGGCTTTGAGCTGTCAGCACAGAGCCCGACATGGGATTCGAACCCACGAACCATGAGATCATGACCTGAGCCTAAGTTGGACGCTTAACCAACAGCCACCCAGGTGCCCCTAAGTTTTTATTTCTTTTTTAATGTTTATTTATTTTTGAGAGAGAGAGAGAGAGTATAAGTAGGGGAGGAGCAGAGAGAGAGGGAGACACAGAATCCAAAGCAGGCTCCAGGCTCCGAGGTGTCAGCACAGAGCCCGACGCGGGGCTCCAACTCACGGACCTCGAGATCACGACCTGAGCCGAAGTTGGACACTTAAGCGACTGAGCCACCCAGGTCCCCCCTAAGTTTCTATTTCTTAAGCTGGGTACTGAGCACACAGATTGTCTTTTTCTTATAATTCTTCAAATTAATATGCATTACTTACATACTTTTTATTTATATTTCACAAGGGGAAAAAAGAGAAATCGGAAAACAGAACAGTCTTCCAGAGACTGACCTTTTCCACTTAAATCTCATAAAGTTAGGTTATACTATGAGGGAAAAATACATAAATAAACATTAAAAAAGGACAATCCAAGCACCAAAGCCTAAACAGACACCAAGCCAGTCTCCGCCATTCTTTCCCAGTCACACTATCACAATTTCACATTTTTCTTTCAGTTAAAAAAAATCCCTATATGTATAAATTAGTGAAAATAAAATGTCCAGAAGTTTATAGGCCCACTTTCTATAAATAGCCAAATGTGGACACCCTGTCTAAATGAAGATATCCTGCTACATTAGTAATGCTCTTCTGAACACTTTTTTTCCCCAGAAAAAAATGTTCCCACATTTAAGATTATTTCCACGTGGCGTGAATATTTTTACAGCTCTGGTTAATTGCTGCCAAATAATTTTCTGAGCAAATTGTACCAGTTTACAACGCTATCAGCAATAAATGACTACCAGTTTTACTACACCCTTATCCTTGAGAAAGAGTTTTGCTAATTTAATAGACATGATTCTCACCTATTGTTTTCATCTGCATGTCTCTGATGACTAGTGAAGTTATGCCTATGTTTCACGTTAACTTCTTTCTTGTATTTCTTCCATGGTCGGTCATTTGTGTACTTGGGGTATAGGATCAGGATCAAAACCTTGACTACTTAAGGGGCACTAGGCCGGCTCAGTCGGTAGAGTATGAGCCTCTGGTTCTTAGGGTTGTGAGTTTGAACCTCATGTTAAGGGTAGGGTTTACTTAAAACAAAACAAAATAAAAACTTGAGTATGTGACTTGGAGAAAGTCACTTTTTTTTGGTAAAGTTCATTTATTTTGAGAAAGAGAGAGAGAGAGAGAGAGAGAGCGTGCCAGTGAGCAGAGGAGGGTCTGAGGAAGAGGGAGAGAATTCTAAGCAGGCACATAGTGCAGAGCCCTGTGTGGGGTTCGATCCCACAAGTCGAAAGATGAGACCTGAGCCAAAACCAAGAGCCAGACGCTCAACCAACTGAGCCACCCGGGTGCCCCAAAAGTCACTTAATTTTTTCCTGTTCTTCTCCCTTCCTCTCCCTGCTATACTATCCTTTCCCACTTGATATGTTATCCATGTTCACTTTAGAAATATCAGAAAATACAACTAAGTAAACAAACAAAAAAAGGTAAAGTCCCCCATTATTCCACCTTCCAGAGATCAACACCATTTAATATATATCCTTTTAAACCTTGCTCTAACAAAAATAGTGACAAATGTATCACCTAACCTTTCTAAGCCTGCTTCCTCAGCCATAAAAAAGGAATACTTGCCTCTCAAGTTGATGATTACATGAGCTGATGATGTCGTGAAAATGACTGATCAAGTTCCGGACGTTGTATAAATGCAAGTTGCTGCTATTAGGACATCAAATAGTCTGTACTCTGCTAAGCGGAACAAAGCGGACGCTTTGTTCCCTGAACACAGCTCGCCCTCTCCAGCGCGATTTCTTCTCCCTAGAATGACTTCCTGAGGCAAGGATTCACTCTATTTTTCAAAAAGTTCAATATGTAAGATCTAGAAAAGATATGAAGGGTGGTGCAAAGAACAATCATGTACTTACCACACAGGTTACAAAACAATTTTAGGGGCGCCTGGGTGGCTCAGTCGGTTAAGCATCCGACTTCGGTTCAGGTGGTGATCTCACGGTTCATGGGTTCGAGCCCCATGTCGGGCTCTGTGCTGACCGCTCAAGAGCCTGCTTGGGATTCTGTGTCTCCCCCTCTCTCTGCCCTTCCCCCGCGTGTGCTCTGTCTCTCAAAAATAAAATAAAAATGTTAAAAATTAAAAAAGAAAGAAAGAACATTTTACCCATACACATAAAAGTTTCTGTGAACACCTCCTCAATTACAGTCCTTCCTTCCCCAGCCCTCATTCCACTCTCCTAAATTTGGTATTTCTTATTCTGGGATATTGTGATTTATAATAAGAAATACATGTTTATTTGTTTTTAAATATTTTTTTAACATTTACTCATTTTTGAGAGACAGAGAAACAGAGCGCAAGCGGGAGAGGGGCAGAGAGAGAGGGAGACACAGAATCCAAAGCAGGCTCCAGGCTCCGAGCTGTCAGCACAGTTTAACCGACCGACTGAGCCACCCAGGCGCCTAGTCTTCATCCCCGTTTCAGGCACTGAGCTTCCAAAACCCTTGGAATTTCCTAAGCATTCCTAAGAGTGGTAATTGTGTCTTTTCTAATGTTAATAAAGTGACTTTTGTCAAGCAAGTCCCTTTGGGGGATGGTTGCCAATGGAGCTAACCAGGTGGTCGGGGAGTTGGAATTTTGCGTCCTACCTACCCCCTGACCTCTAGGGAGGGAGGGGTACTAGGGTTGAAGCAATCTGCACCAATCAATGATTCAATCAACGGTGCCTACTTAATGAAGCCTCCATAAATACCCCAAAAAAGGTAGGGTTTGGAGAACCTCCGGGTTGGTGACCAGGGAGAGGGCACGGGAGCTCCACGCCCCTTCCCCAAGCCTTTGCCCTCTTGCCTGTCTTCCATCTGGCTGTATTTTTTCTTTTAATTTTTTAGTGTTTATTCTTTTTTTT